>OX411308.1:49870771-50225921 GCA_948150685.1 Rhaphigaster nebulosa | reverse complement strand
GAGCCCTGAAGGAGACCTGTTTTTATGATGCAGGTTTAAATTATACTTTTTCAGAATTTTCTTTTTATTATCAATGAATTTTTTCGTTGGATAGGGGATTTAGTTGACCATGGTCCTTGATAAATGCTGTGAAAAATATTTGGACTTCTAAAAAATGTTTTGGAGTTCTAAATGAGTGAAAATTTTATAAATCACTTTTGGGTCTATGGCTTAATTTTCCGAGATACGGAGTAAAACTTTTGTTCCGAAGTAGTTTAAAATCTCTGTGGTCGAATTTGTATTTATAATGTGAGGTCTTAGCAAGAAGGGAAAATTGAAATACATCCAAATCAATACCATTGTGTTAAATTAGAAAGTAAAATAAATGTATTTTAATTAATATGGAAACTCCTTGACAAAAGTTTCCCATCACTTTTGTTTTTATCTCTAAAATCATGCCACATTCCAATACAGATAAACTTTTTATTTTACAGATAAGTTAGGTATGATAAACTGTTTACTAATGCAAACAAGCGTTAATACCTTTTTATTTTAATTCCAAACAAGAATAATTCCCTCAGTACATTGCATGTTTTTCACTGGGTGATCCATTTCTCGTCATTAATCGTGTTTTCTTTTTAAAGTGGTTTTTATTCTTTCAAAATGAATAGACAAGAGAAAACTTTAACGGAGAAAGTGGCGATTCGTCTGATTACATTGCATGATGAGGGAATTAGCCAATCCAATAATGTAGATATCTTGGCATTAACCATTCAACGATCTCCAGGACTGTAAAGCATTTTAAGAAACCGGTTTTCTGTTGAAATAAGAAATATAATGAAGGGGGTTCGGGATGTCAAAATTTCTCGAAGAATGGTTACAAGGAGGTTAAATGAGATTTTTATACGTGCCAGAAGACCGATATAATACGCTACCTTTCGCTAGAGTATACACAGTAGTATACACACAAGACTTTAGTTTGCCTGAGAGCACACTGGTTGGACAAATGAAGGATGGTCCAGTGTATAGTTCACAGATCGGTCAAGATTCGCTTTAAACTCACATGATGAAAGGGGGAGATTGTGGAGAAGACCGGGCGAAAGATATCACAGTGTAATGTTTCTCCCAGACTTCATGATTTTATGTGGTGATCTTTAGGTGTTATAGTATGTTAAATTATCTATAAGTAAAGTAAAATCAAATAATCGGTTTAAACTTACCGTGTTGTCAATTCCTTGCGTTTTTGTGGTTTTCGATCTGATAATAGCCTGATCAATATAGAGTGTTAGGCGTATCACTACTTGGGCCACCATTGCAACGAATAAGTTCTTATGGATTTTAGTCCTATTATTTCTTAAAATTCTGAAAAAACAATAACAAACAAATAGATATTTATTTACATTCTAAACAATACCTATTGGTTTATATATGGACATTGATTTCTTTATTCGTATTAATATAGACTTACTCTAAGTCTAAGACTTTTTTGGATAAGTGAAATATTTAAATATATATATATATATATATATATATATATATATATATATATATATATATAAAACACTTTTATATATATATAAATATTTCAATTATCCAAAAAAGTGAAATTATATATATATATATATATATATATATATATATATATATACATTTTTTTTTCTGTTGGCACTGTAGACCATGTAGATCTTTGGCCGCGCGATGTGGTCTTCTGACAGATATTTTATCGCTTGCGGGAGTTCAGACAGCCTGGAGGGGGTCACCCAACGTCACGTTGCTGCGAACCATGATTTCCATGGTGCAGCGGCAGGCTGCCCATTGCTCCATCGCCAGCCCTTTGGGGCCATTTGGGCAGTGTCCTTCTCACCAACTCTCTCGAGTTCAAGGGCAGTGACAAATTTGTCTAGACCCACGGACTATGGCTGTCCAGGATCAGCAGGCTCACGAGGACTTGTATTTCTTTCCCCGAAGCAGACCGTCCATGGACCATACCTCCGGGCGGCTATTTAACGTCCTGGAAGGCCACAACGCGATTCACAATTTAGATACACGGAGTAGGGTCATCACTCCTGCTCCCGGTCTGTGTGAGTTGCCTCCAGTGGGCTGACGAGCCTAACATACCGGGGGGGGGGAACCTCTCTCCAGTCTCAGGCTGCGTGGATTTTCCCCAGTAGACGGTCACCCAAATCTGGGCGGTCACTCATCCAAGTACTAAACACGCTCGACGTTGCTTAACTTTGATTATCAATTGCAAGCGCCTGATCCCGCTCGGCTACCCCGGGCTCTATATATACATATATATATATATATACATATATATTCTGAAAAATTAATTTATTAAGTAATGAAATGGAAAAAAAATACTATAGTGATATCATATTCTATATTATATTTATGATAATTTGCACACAGTATTATTATTATCAGTACATAACACATATCATTTTGACTAGGTACTAATAAACACCATTTTCTGCTTTTAATAAACATTTTATGAAAGTTTATGAAATTTTATTCGTAGTTAAGTTTAAGGAGCAACTACAATATATTTAGGTTCAAAAAAATTCACGGGAATAGTAAAAAAAAAATAGTTTGCAAACCAAAAGTTGTTACCAAAAGTGGGCGCTTCCGTATTTCATTTTAAATTAGAAAGTGCATTTCTACAGTATCATTTTTTGTCATCTCATACATTACACTTTGATATAACTTAAAAAGATTTACCTAATTATTTTTAAACATTTAGATTTATAAACTACAGATACCTGAAGTGAGAGAAAATGGCGAGTGACACGATGAGAGCTGCTAGAGAAACACTAAAGCCAACTATCTCCAGAATTCGTGTTCGTTGTGCTATTGAAATTTTCATCTAAAAATAATAAATACATAAATGTTAGAAAAAAAAAATTTAATGTCTTTTCGTTTTACATTTATATGGTATAATCAGTGCTTCGTTTTTTACATTTACTTTGTGTTCAAGTAGCTAGTCCTGAGAAACAACTTGCGGATCGATCAATTTAATTATATAATAATAACAATAAAAGACTTAGTGAACCCGAAGGTTCGATGCCGATACCACCAATTTAATTTTAATCAATTTAATTGGTTTTTAGTACTAATAAACAAATTATAAACAATATTCTGCTTTTAACAAACATTTTATTATAGCTCCTACATAATATGTACATAGTTATCTTATGTTATATATCTATAATATTATGGAGTCATTAGAATCTCAGTTTTACACCAAGCTAAATATATATTATATATTGACGTAAAACTGTGATGTTTAATATTTTCTTCGAAAACGAACGTTGTTTCGGCAAATATTTTTTTAGCTATCCATTGTTTATATAGCCATTTTTTCGTACCATTCCTTCTACTACTTAAAATAAAGAAAGTGTGTTAGTAGGTAAAATATTTGTTTTCGAGATCTCATGAACGCAAAGCGTTTTGAGAAAAATATAATTAGTACGGAGAAAGTCAAAATCTATGATTCAACGATGATCTGAGCTAATCTAAATCTATATTGGAGTTATAATTTTTTTTTTTTGAGTATTTAGGTGAACGCAATATTCCCGATTAACTTTGGTTTATATTAGCAAAGATATTGTCAAAAATCGTTCACCTATTTAGTATCTACAAGGGGAAAACGGTTGGACAACAAATGTTCGGTGAACCAAAGTTCGGTTCGTCGCTCTCTATACACTATACGAACAACGGTTAGTCAATGACGGTTCGTCTAAAACGGCAAACAGACTGCTGCTTGGCAATCTTGTGTAAAAAAGGTCAATATAAATGAAATAATTGTTTTTTTTAGATCAAAATTATTTGTGCTTCGATGGAAAGACATCATTTTGATTCAGAAATGTTTTTGTAGTCAATGAAAGTATGAATTTCGCAAGAGTTAATCCTGGAAACTAAAATATTTTCAGAAAATGGAAAACAAAAATAAGAAAAACACACACAATCACGTTTTTATAAAAAAAATTTTTTATACTATTATTATTTAAATATAGGATTTCCAAATTAATTGTAATCCTTCCCAATTCAATTGTAACTTTTTCCATTTCAATTGTAACTTTTTTCATTTCAATTGTAACCCAGCAGGACCTAAATTAATTCATAAATATTATATTTTATTTCTTTTATTATTTTAATGTCAACTATCACTTTAGAAATAATGCCGGCATATTCTCTCGACATTTTTTTCGTTTATTTGATAATTGATTTTAAGTACAGATGGGCAATACTCGAATTACTTTCATGATTTGAATAGTTTTTACTTACGCAACTTCGTGAAGTACAAACATCGATATGCCAAAACCAGATTAAAATTAAAAATAACATAGGTAAACTACAAAGGACGTAATGACCAAGAAGTTGATCGCCCATAACAGTAACCTACTAGTGAAGTACAAAAGTACGAAAAATTTATATCTGATTACAAAAAGTACTCAGGTGTTGATTTGAGTATTTTTCTATTTGTCAACTACCCCATCGTTATTTAGGGAAACATTAGTTAATAATTAAAAATTTATATTAATTAATTAATATTAATTCGAAGACCATTATTATTGGGTTTTTGGAGGTGAAGTTTTTGAAAATACTATTGATTTTAAGGTTCCACTCTTATATATCGATTTATTTAAACTTTTCAGATTTCTTCGATATTGAGGCCCACTATTATGTTTTCGAGGCTGCAGTTTCTGAAAATGAAATCTATTTTAAGATCTTATACTCACATATGGATTTATTTGAACTTTTCTGATTTATTCCATATTGCGATCGATCATGTTATTATCGGTGGCTCAGTTTTTAAAGATACTCTCGATTTTAAGACCGCGCGCTAACTTATCGATTTATTTAAGCTTTTCGATTTTCTTCGATAAAAATCGATGGAATTCTTGAAAACCGCGACCCTGATAGCGTAATACTGTACTTCAATATCGATTTAATCTGAAAAGTTTAAATAAATCGATTCGTGAGCGCGCGATTTTAAAATCAGTAGTTTTTTTTTTTTATTATCAGTACCTTCGATAACCTAATAATGGACCTCTATATCAAGGAAATCCGAAATATTAAAATAAATACCTTATCGCGCGATTCTAAAATTGATACCTACTTTTTTTCATAGTCATCACTAGAGTTAGGATTTTTGTGTGGTAACAAATACAAAATATGTACATAAATATGAGTTAATTATTTCAGAACTATTTAAAAATAAATGTGAAATATGTAAAAAAATCTTATAAAAACACCAACAAATTATTTGTATGTACTTTATTACATTTAAAAATACATAAAGAACATAATTGGCAAAATTAAGAAACAAAGAAAGTTAAATTAAAGAAAAAGAACAAAAAACTTAAAATTAATCAAGTATTCAGTATTCACCCAGTACAGGTGAAATTGGCACAAATTAGGTGCATTTTCAGATTTTCGAAGAGAAATCTCTGTCTCTTATATCTCAGGATTGCTCTATATCGGCTAAATTACTTTTCGAAGTCGACTGAGTTGAGGAGTGCAAATTTAAATGAGAGAATTTCCTTAAACATCTGATTCGAGGGGTTCTCTTACCCCTCTAATTGTCTTTTATTGTGTGATTGTGCTGGATAAAGATAAATTTGGTTAAAATTTCTTTTTGAATTGTTTGAATTTGAGTTGTCAAAAATATATTGATAAAGAAAATGAAAGAATCGATGACATTAATGCCATATCCTGAGGAGAAATAGTAGTCAAAACTCCCCGGCAGGTTTCTGAAATCGATAAAAAATAACAACTTAGCAAAATTAAAGGCGAACGAATTAAAGCTCGAAAAAATTTAACGAATAAAATACACGCGAAAAATATTAAAAAAGCAAAAACTCGATGAAAAATTACAACCGGAACTCGATGAAGTAATGCACGAGTTAAATAAAAAAATAAAAGATATACAAAGAGAATGTTCATTACATTACGGTCTCTTGTTGCAGATGTTGGTAGTCTTCCGGATTTCAATGATCTTTCAATGGCATGTTTGCATATTCAATAACTGTCGACTGGATCAGGTGCAATGATTCTTCCAGTTAGTAAAACCTATATAATTACCGACTACTCCTCATTTTTAGAGTATAAGAATTTAACTTTATTATTTACAGAAAATATGAATTTAGATAATAATATAAAAATCTTTAAGCCGAGAAGGAATTTAAAATATTGCTTTTAATTTTGACCTATTGCTACGAAAACTTATTAGCTCGTATTGCTTATTTAACCAAACAAAAGAGATATTTTTAATGCCGTTCGGAATGCGATTGGAAAACGATTCAATCTGACAATAAAATGAAAGAAATATGTATCGAATCGAACACAACCAAAAAGATGCAATTTTAGGATGAGGGTCAATTTAAATGAGAGAAGTTCCTTAAACATCTGATTCGATGTGTTCTAATATCCCTCTAATTGGCTTTAATTGTGTGATTGTACTAAATAAGGACAAATTTGCGCTTAAATATACCAACAATTTCTCTAGAGATAGCAAATGAAACAGCAGAAGGGCTTTTTCAATAGCGGCAGAATCGGGACTGAGCCTAGATATGAAATCCTAACGTAACATTAGAACACACACATGTGTGCGGGTGTGTGTGTTTGTGTTGAATTGTATTTAACTTATTGAATAATGATAGCATACGGTAAATAGTTTGGTGATATTTAAATGGTTCATTTGCCAATAGTAAGCATAATTATTATGATCTGTTTTTTTTATATGAGCATAGGACGAAATACAAATACTAAACACGAATCTTAAATTATATAATAGGGGCATTAAGGATGTATTCCTTACCGTACGATTCATCTTCCCTCGGAATCCCGAGGGACGCACAGTGCCAAAAATGAAGTATCAAAAAAATTTATTTTATGAATGGGATAAAAAATAAAACCTTTGAACAAAAAGAAAATATCATAATTTCAAAATAAAAACAAAGTTTTAAAAGTAAGAATTAAATTAAAATGTTGATGCAAACAGCGAAGATAAAAACGGGATAACTCAAAATTTCAGTCTTGTGTGAATTGTTCATCTGATCAATTTTTCCTAAATTGCGAAAATGGGTAAGTTCTAGTGTTTTAAATCCTATAAGAATTTTTTGACGATTGTTCAACTCTGGGATTGATTTAAGAAAAATCTTTAAATATCTTTTTTTTTCATAATTCAACCAAAATTCATTCGTTTCATAAGTTTTATTTTGATATTTAATTTATCTGCCTCTGGCTGCCCCTTCACGTTTATTCTGCGCTTTTAGATTAAAAAACCTATTACCAGCTGCATGAAGTCTGGCGCAGTAATACAGTAGATAAAAGGTATGATGTTTTATATGACAGGATCATTTAATTAATGTGCATCTTCAGATAAAATGAAGGAGCACCTAGAGAAATTTGTGAGATAATTCTGCCAGAACATTCAAGCAAAATGTTTGCAATATTTTAACTGAGGCAAATTCCACACAACCATGTTACATTCGTGGAGCTCCTCTTAAGCTTATGAATAAAAAGATGGTTGATAATTTACCACCGAAAATAAATTTTACAAATATGGCCTTTCTAGTCTACATTGTTGACTAAGATGATTTGAATGCTTAGTTAGCATCGCTTACAGGCTTCCCCCTTCAAACGTGGCAAGTCAGAGGAGAAGATTTAATAAACTTTTTTGAGGAAAATAAAAAGATAATTCAGCTTGCATTAAAAGAGAAAATGGGATTATTAATCGATATGCCAAAACCTGGTTTTGGTTCTACTAATGACGGTAACACCGCAAGAAGATTTTTTGAAAAGCAGCGAAATTACAGGAATAGATATTTCATTAATTTTTAATTTATGAACCATTTTGAAAGTAATTTCAAGTGGAAAATTAATTAATATCCCAAAATTCATTGAATTAATTGGTGAAATCACTGATTTATATTTGAGGCATTATTCTTGCAATTGCATGCCAATTTCATTGCATTAATTATTATTACACGGACCTGACATTATTTCCTTTTTTATTACACCTATGGGACAGTGATCAAAAGATATTTCATGGAACACCACACAAGAAAAACTTCTCTTATTGGTTACAATATTGATCTAATGAAAATGCTTCTTCTTTCATCAGATCCCTTTTGATCAACCATTAGTAAAAGTGAACATTAAAAAACATAAAAAAATAGATCAAAATGTTTTAAATGACTTAATTTAAAAACAAGATAATGGCGATATTTATTTACAATCAAGTGATTCCAAGGAGGAAAATTTTTTTTTTTAATTTTCTGTATTTATTTTTGTAAGTTTCTGAATTTTTTTTTTTAAGCTTCGTTATAATTGTATGTAAGTTTATATTACAATAAATGGTTATTCTTACCATGTTTGTGTCTCTAATGACTTTAAATAAATAATAAATCTCGCAAAGACAAAAATACGATTTTTGATTTCTTATTCCATATATTCATGACACTGTGGGACGTCCCGATTTTATGAAGAGTTAAAGTGGCTTTACCCTTCCTACCGTCGTAAGTATTTCCTGGCATCCTTCCTTTACCAAGTCATCCAATCCCGCCGTTAATCATACATCTTCGACCACCTTCAATTCAAGTCTTCTATCCATTCCCACAATACCCGTCCTCGTCCTTCGGACTTATATGGATCGACCCTTATTCTAAAGGGACATTTCCCAGAATAAATAAATATTGAATTATTATTTTTATTATTAAGATCATCTAGCTTTCTATATGATTTTTGTTCTTTGAAGAAAAAGTTATTCAGATTTTTGAATTTTTGAAATTCATGATTTTATTTTAATTTGACAATGTATGAACAAGCTACGATATGAACTATACTGATAAAAATATTAATAACGTAACATTGATGTTTGATCTATCAATATATCGATATTTCTTTTTCATCATAAAGTTAAGGTCCGTGGGACTTACTGGAGGATTCAATATTGCCCGCAGGCCAACCAGTTTGAAGAACCCTGGTCTAGAGGAAATAGATTAAATCGATATAGACAAATGGACTGAGAGTCTTTATTCAACTTAATCCAGTTCTTTATCTGTTCATTCTAAGGGCAATCTAGCACAGACAACTTTTAATCTTTTAAATTTAGTTGTCATGAATATTGAGCGGGTACGTGCTCGGCATTGTTTAATGCCTGGATTAGAACGTTATCCATTTTTAAAGCTGTTAATCGGTGGCTAGTTTTTCAATGGTTCCAAATCGATTTTCTAGTACATAATAATTATTATTGGTAGGTATTTAGATTGCATGCATAGATTAGATTATTTTTTCACTATACAGTAATTTAACCTTTTCCTTTATCTTGACCAAATAGGAGAATTTTTATGAGAACTCGTTTAGTTAAAAAACTTTAGGGATTAGCCAGTAAATAAGGGATGTATAGCCTATCAAAAATGCAGTCTAGTGCCACCAACCACACTTCCTATCTTAATTCGTTTTTGAGATATGATTTTTTAAATAGTTTTCTAAGAAAACCATTTTTTTTTCTGATAGAAGTTTAAATTTCTCTACTTTGACTGAACATTTCTCGACTTTTGTCACAATTTGTGGAAATAATGCCAATTTCCCTATAAGATAGTAACCAATTTGCAAAAAAAAATTGCTTCGTAAGACGATCGTAGCAGCCGAAGCAAAGTAAACAAGTGAAAAGGAATAATTTTCAGAAATACTCGATTGAATCTCACGCAATGAATTTTCTAGCTAAGACGTTGGAGAACTAAAAAAAAAAATGGTCCATTTCGTCAACTTTCCCACGGTATACCCAACTTTAAGAAACTAGTCTAATTTCGAGGAGATATTGAGGTTGGAAGGTAAAAAAACGTTAGATATCTTCAGCATTACGAGTATCTAGTATTTTGTTCCCAAAAATTTTTCTAAAGAGGATTACTATAGGAAACTGTGTTTTTGAAAGTTTTTTTTTTATTGTTTCTCCAACAATTTTACTATATATATTTTTTTAAGGGCTCGTGGTTATTGTAATGCGGTAATCAAAATGAAGTGGAACCAAATACTACTACTGCCCATTTGCCGTATTGTGATTACCAACCACCATCAAACCTTAGAAAAATAGATAAAAAGTAAAATTGTTGGACTAACGATAAAACCATTCAAAACAAAAAACAGCGCGTTTGCATTATTAAGTTATTACTGAACAATTTTTAAGGACAAAATTCTTCCTCCTTCCTCTACCAAGTGATCCAATCCCACCGTCCATAATACATCTTCGACCTCCTTCAATTTTTAAATTATTGAATATTGTTAATTTGCATATCAAACCAAACTGATTGGTTTTTTGTCCCCTCGCTAATTCTATGGACATTTAGGAACGTTCTTGAAATTTTCTATTCTCTTTTTTTAGAAACAGATATTGGCCCTAGAAGGGTTTGAATTATTCATACCTACCTCTGGTGATGACCCAGAATACAATGTTCGATAAAGTTGAAGCATCTCTGGGCCGTAACAGGTTGTGTAGTTGGTCCATCCTGCTCCCCCTTCTCCTTCCCAACGCCCGCTCTCTAAGCATTTCTTCCATACGAATCCTACAACATAAATTAACCATGTTTATGTATGTGTATACCAGGATCGCTCATTGGTCGAAATTTGACCAATAATGCAAGATTACCTATATCAGTTTTATGATTTATTTATAACTCATTAAAATGAGCAGAAAACATTTTGTTCTACTATGGTTAGATAAAATTAAATAATCGAATTAATTAAAAAATAGAATCACTTCACCCTTTCTAGAGATAATCGTGGGACAAAAAGACACACTTACCAATGGCCAAAGATACGTTTTTTTGGACTCAAGGTGCTCCGTAACGATCGTTGAAAACAACACTTCGAAAATATGACCCGGTAACAATATTTCCTTTACATTACAGAACTTTCCTTACATTTACATACAGGAAAATAAAATCGTTGCAATAAAGTTCAATGTGCTGTATTTAAACTAATAATAGTCCAATTCCAATGATTCTTTTTTGTTTTATAAAAAATTTAATTATCTTTCATTATTAAGTTTTTTTGGCGTACGGAATCGAAATCTTCCATCATTTTTGGTATGAAAAAATCTGTAAGGCACAATTATTGAATGATTTAAAAACTTTTTAAAAATCTTAGACAAAAATTAATTTATTTCTTAATGTTTATATTTTTACTTTAATATACTATGCAATAAATGTGTGTGTGTGCTTGTGTTGAGTTGTATTTGAATTATTGAATAATTATAGCATACACTAAATAGTTTGAAGATATTCAAATGGTTCATTTGCCAACAGTAAGCATAATTAGTGTGATCTGTTTTTCTATATGAACATCGGACGAAAAAATACAAATACTAAACACGAATCTTAAACTACATAATAGGGGCATTGAGGATTTCTTCCTTCCTGTACGATTCCTCTTCGCCCGAAGACGATGTTCCCGAGGGACATTCCGATTTTATGAAGAATTGAAGTTGCTTTACCCTCCTACCGTCTTAAATATTCCCTGGCATCCTTCCTCTACCAAGTCATCCAATCTCACCTTTCATCGTACATCTTTGACCTCCTTCAATTCAAGTTTTCTGTCCATTCCTAAAGCTCTACAATAAGCCAGTAAAGTTATTCTAAATGGACATTTCCCAGAATAATAAAGATTTTTTTATTATTGTTAATATAATTGATAGCTTTCAATATAAAACTCTGAAAAAGATATTGAGATGTTCGAACTGGAAAATTCATGATTTTATTTTTATTTGTCAGTGTATGAACAAGCTAGGGTTATGAAATTTAGAGAAAAAATATTAATAAAGAATATTCAATACTACATCCACTTAATCTGTCAATTCACGATGGGTTATGAATGAAATTACCTTGGGAATAATGAAACCCTTAATTACAAAGTTTTAGCGAATGACCTTCGAGGATAATTCCCTTCTCTCGAGATCTAACAAGGTAGGTACCTATTATACCTAGAATCTAATTAATTTACCACCAGGACCTGACTGACATGTGGCCCACAACTTTGTCAATTTCAATGAATGAGTTTGTTCTCCGCCTACAGAGTAGAATATGCATTTGCCAAGTGTGGAGGAGACAGACATATGAATCATAGGGCATCATGGATGTCGTATAGTTAATCTGACCAGGGGGATTGATCTAAAAATTACTCTGGATTATCAATTGAATATCTTAAAAAACAAAAACTTTTTTTTCTTGAAAAACGAAAAAGGAAAGAGCCGTTAATATATTTTTTAATCCTGCAAAAGGAAGCTCTCTGAAGTTTACAGGATCAAATGATTAAAGCTAATTTTGGAAGCATCAATATTCCGATAAAGTTAATCAGTTGTTCCCAACCCGTAGAAGTCTGCGGACCACTAAGTCAGAAATTGAAACCACCCCCACCCCTGACTTGAGAATAAGGATGCTTAAAAGTGCATGCTGAGGCACTTTCAAAGTGAAAACTTTTCAAATAAAACTCAAATCGCAGAAATGTTAAACAATAAAACAGTTCTAACAATAAATCCTCACAAAAAAGATACAGGAGGGTGCTGCCCGACCCTCCTATGGACCACTCCGAGGCTTTCGTGGACCACGTGTAATAAGTAAAAAACAATTAATAAGATTTCAGGGATGATTTTTTGTTAATATTAATAAATGGTGAAAAGAAATTTTTATGAAGGATGATAAACGAAACTTTGAGATTGAAACATCTTGCAAATAGGAATTTAAAAACTACTCCACAAAACTCAGTATTGAGATACAAGTAAAAGTAACCTGGTAATCAGGAATGCATAGCTGGATTTGTTTGTCTTGGTCCGGCGCGGCAGCTTGAAAACAAAGTCGCTAGAAAAACCCTGCTATAAATCAATCTAAGAAGATGTCCTGAATATATTCCGTGAAATTAGGTTCCATAAAGTACAGGTAGGTGACTATTGAAACATAATGAAACATAAATTCAAATTATAAATAATTAGATACCCCAAGGTTATCACAATTGCAATTGACTATCAGCATTATTGTCACATTAATTGGCACTACTTTAAACCGTAAACTTACACAGGCAATTGCCGATACACAGGCAATATACGACTGGATCATTTCTAGGGTTGGAATATGGAAACGCGGTATATCTTAACATCCGATATATCCTTGATACCAATATTTTAAACTATATTACAGTAGAATCTCGATAATTCATACTCCGATAATTCGTATATCCTGATTATGCGTATGGATTCTCTGGTCCCTTGAAAATCTCCTTTTAATTCGTATAAAAACACTGCAATCTGGCTCCCTCGATAACTCATACTTATTTTCGTCTTCCAAGTAATGTAAACGTCTTATAATTCGAATTTCAAAATAAAAAATCTAGTTAACTCTTAATTTTTTTAAGAAGAGAGGGGAGTGAGTGAGGGAAGAATTGTTTCTACGAATTTCGATCGGTTTACTCTTTTTTTTTCTATTCATCTCACTTTTTAAAAATTGTAAAAAACCTTTAACTATATTTTTTTTAAACAAAAACGTAACCGATAGTCCATTGTGCAAATACAAAAGAATGGACCACGAAATATGCAACGAATGGGTACAATCAGATATGAAATAAAAAACAGCGAACATTTTCAACTGTTTATTGATAAACGTACGGGACCACATCAATAACCCATCATTCAGCGTTAATGTTCTATTTTTGCTTCCCAACAAAACTTCTAAGCAGTAGTCTCAAGACGGCCACATTGAAACGATTCAAGACATTTAATGCAAAGAAGTAATGATACAACTCTTTGACAGCATCGAGGATTGGAATCACCTACCTCAAAATGAAGAAACTCTCATAAAGTTCCGAGATTTCGCCTATTTTGACCATAATTTAGCGGTAGCTAGGACCCTAACTGACAAGGGAATTTTGACTCCCTTTGAAAAGAAGATGTAGAAATTGATGTGCCGATGATTAGTTCTAAAATGGCGAAATAATACATCTACAACTTGCATCATTTTTTAACAAAATCGAAAGTTGGTGTAAACGTATTTTCTGCTCTGAACATGCTTAACGAAGCCATCGGATATGACCCGTCTTCAAGTCTAGACCCGTCATAAAGTATTGCACCGATTTTTTTTCAAATGTGATATTTTAAGGTTTTATTGATCTAACTATATCATTTGTACATTCATTCATATTCATATACTACTTTGTAATAATTTCATTATTTCCATTTTTTACTGCCGATTATCGAAAATCTCGATGATTCTTATTTAACTCTTGGATCCTTGACTATACGAATTATTAAGATCATATGTATTTTATTTTAAGTAACAATTTCCTTTATTCGGTAAAACTTCAAAATCGTGACCGTAACATGGTGGAGGTCTAGATTTTTAAGACCTGTCTATACTTTGAGCAGCACAAAGTATAGACAGGTCTTAAACAAATACAAATACAAATATAATACAAATACTCGAATATAAATTTACTCAATAAATCGAATTCTGCAATTTGTGTTGTAGATATTTTTCTCCATAACCCAGCATGGTTATAATTATTGTGGGTTATTTTTTTTAAATTCTGTTAGAATTGTGTTTTAGACTGAAGAAATAGGAGGAGTGGTAGTGAAAGTGCCAAAGAAAAGAAGTTACAGATTCAAAACTAACGAACTATTATTAAAGTGACTTCTAGTACATTCCTTCATCAAATTCACGTCACGATAAAAAATTATTCATTGGCAATACTATTCAAGTTAAAATGAAAGTACGATTCAGAAGTAAAGGTGCAATCGTAAATTTGGATGCTAAATAGAAAGACATTGCATTGCATTCATGTGTTATTACATTTAAAATGCATCATCACCTGTGAAATGTGTTACTTCTTGTATAAAGACACAATTAGGGTATGACAAAACAGTTGATAATGTATCAGCATCAGGCATTTTCCAACCTTCAGTGTCATCAATAGATTCTGAGGTAGATAGTTGTTCATTTGAGCTAGAATCAGAAGATGATTCAGACAATAAAAAACATTAAAAAACTGAATGCGTAGTTGCGTGTTCATAGCTACTCAAAATGATCCTAAACCCTTTTTTAGGTTTACCGAAGAGAGCTTGTTATTTGATAAAAATACGAACTGAAACTGAAAATTTCTATGCTGCCCAACAACTCCATATATTTCATTATGTCAACCAGTTATTCCTAAACCAGTACTGAAAATGTATAGCAAAGAGGACAATTTTATTACTATTTGGTTAAAGAAACATCATGACTACTAATATGGCCTTTTTACGGAGAACACCATTTCCAAGGGCCCTTCTTGTGCAGAACATCCTATTGATCTTGGATTGAACATTTATTCCTCTATTAAAACATAGAGACGTTAATAGAGAGTAGCTGTTAATATTTATAATAAAGAAAAATATATTATTAAAAATATCTGTGGACAACACACGACTTCCTTGCACGCCAGTTAAACTATAAATCAGTGGCTCAAAAAATGATCCTGAATTTGTTTAATAACTTCCGAAGATTGCAGTATCTCAAAAACGACACTCGGCATCGCGACATCCATCCATTGGCACACACACACACACACGCACACACACACACACACACACACATACTCTTATTTCTGGAGGTCTCATTCCGTTATTATAAGTCGTTTTCTTTCAGTTGGTAATAAGTTCCCAAGAGATTTCTTCGTGTTCCGTGACAACAGTAAAGATCCAATATCACTAGATAAAGCATTGGAAATCGACAGTTTCGACATTTTAAGCGGAAAAACCCACTCAACTTATATCTTATTCTCCTGCTGCTGACTTGTTCATCCCCCCAAATGGGGGGGAACCCAGTATTTTACACTCAAATTTAACACTTAAAACAAGTAATAAAAATGTTTAATTGGATTGGAAACCAAATTGCGTTTGTAACCTTTATTACCGAAACATATGATTTCTGTGTTTAATTTTAATATAATTTTTGATGTAAGTTTGTTAGCCACAGTCACCCTGAAATAACACCGTCTAAGACTATTACAGCTGGTGACATCTTATCACGTTGGTTACGTGAAGGTTATCCCTTTGTGTTATTGCCTGTGTTGTGTGTTTGCCCAATTATGTACATATTTATTTTATTTTTGTGTAACTACCCTATAAGTATGTACAGTAGTTTGTAGTTGATGTGAAAAATAGTAAGACAGTCTGTTTGTTATAATTTTAGTGAATTTGTTGCGCAACGGAGTAGTAAGGTTTATTTACATTTTCTTTGTTTGTTTTTTTTTGGCACAGTTAATTTCGTTAATTTGTATAGTCAATTCAGAAGCATCTTTAATTTGATTTTTTCTTTTAATTTATATTTATAATGTGCAAGTCGTTTTTTTGTTAAAAGATTTTAAATATATTGATTTTTCCTTCTGTAATTTGATTATTTAATGAACTTAAACCTTGTTAGTGTTGTTCCCTTACAAGTTTATTATGAGCTTCAAGTAAAGTACTCTTTTCGGCTCACCAATTTTAACAAAATCTAGTAAATACATTCATATCGATATAAAAGTCCTATTTACCAAATTTGAGATGTTTTACATTATATTTTAATATAATTTTTGACGAAGGTCTAATAGACCTTCAAGTAAAGTACCACTTCTGGTCTGCCAATGTTAACCAAAATTTATTATATTATTTATATTAATATGAAAGTCTAGTATACCTAGATATGAAATTATATTATATTATATTATATTAATATGATTATATTAATATGAAAGTATTTCAAGTATACCTAATTTGAGAAGTTATGCATAGTATTTTAATATAATTTTTTATGGAAATCAATTATGACCTTCAAGTAAAGTACCACTTCCGGTGATCAAGCAGTGACCAAAAAGGGAGGTTCACAACTAGATTTTACAACAATCCTAAATACAAAATTACAACTTTCTACAGCTAACCGTTTTTGAGTTATGCGAGATACGAACGTACGTACAGACGCCACGACGAAACTAGTCAAAATGGATTCAGGGATGGCCAAAATGGATATTTCCGTCGAAATCTGAAAACCGAAAATTTTCGCGATTACAATATTATCTTTATTTCGTACAAGGAAGTAAAAAACTGTGCCTATGCCTTATTGTATGTTATATGTTAATTTTCAAAAAATAAATACAAGCTTGAGTTGAATAAATATATTTGCTCTTTGAGATCTTAAAAAAAAAAAAATAAATAAATAAAACCAGGCATTTGAAGCATAGCAGTATGTTTAAATAAAAGTAAAGGCTTCTATATAAATTTTTATTAAATAACTAAAAACTATTCGAGAAAATATTGCAAGTGACCAGATTTATTTTGTAAAACTGTTAACACATACATATATAAATGTTAAAAATATATATTGGTAACAATAGGGTCTTCCTCCTCTTATTTATCAGCTCATTCTCTGAAATATATACTGAGTCAGAGGATTATTATAGTTATTTGTCCCTTCAACACTTCTAATTGTCCTGTCTCTTCTTGTTCCATCCCGCTACTCTACCAGATACTTTTTGAGGCCTTCTGATACCTCCTATCACCCTCATGTTAATTACATTTACAATACCTAACAGGTACAAAAACAGTCATACTAACTTCATTTATTTCTTAAATGGAATGAGATTTTGTAGAGATATTCTTGATATCATATTGAAGTCATTTAAAGCGTTTTCTACAAAAAAGGACCCATTAGCTTATGGGTATAAGCTTATGGGTATATAACTAGCAGTTGTAGCCTCAACCTAACATTGACATATGCACCTATTTACTCCATAAAATAATTTGAGTAAGATAAGATAATATATAATATAAAGATCTGTTATTTGAATAAGATAAAATAATTCCTATTCCTATATTGGACTGTATTTGTTGATCAAATAATTTTATCTGCATTTAAAGCTTTTATTAAGTTTTCCAATTTAATATATATTAAAAGAGGTTCATTAACATGTAATGAAAGAGATAGTACGGATCAATATGTATTGAAGAGCTCCATGAAGCATTAACTTACTAGCTTAATAAAGTTAATAGGATCATTTGAGGAGTCAAAAATTAAATTTGTAATCAGCACTCTAAAAAACATAAATGAGCAAATTTTCAGAACCTTTTCAAAGCTTTCCAGGCAACATTCACCACAATTGTACTCTAAATTACCAGACCAATGAAGTAGTGTAAGTTTGGATTCATAATTATCAAATTAGTCTATTAGGTTATTAAAGCGTTAACACAGACATGTTAAATATCATATATCCATAAAAACAGGATTTTCCTCCTCTCATTTATCAGCTCATCCTTTGAGCTCCTATATACTGGGTCAGAGGGCTAATGCTATTATTAGTTGGTTGTCCCTTCAGCACTTCTAATTATCCTGTCTCGACCTTTTCTTAGTTCTACCAGATACTCTTTGTTTGAGGCCTTCTGATATCTCCTATCACACTCACCTCAACTATATATAATACTTACTACATTTAAAATATCTCAGCAGGTATCTAATGAGATGTAGGGATATTCTTGATATCGTATTGAAGTCATTAAATAATTTTCTGCAAAAAGGATACATCGGCTTATAATAACTTATTGCTGCTGTAGCCTCAACTAAATATTAATATATGCACAATTTACTTCATAAAATTATTTGAGTAAGATAATATATAAAATAGAAAGGAGTAAGATAAAATAATTCATATTTCTGTACTTGACTTCATATGCTGATAAAATAATATTATCTGCATTTATATGTTACGTTAAGTTTTCCAAATTAACACGCACTAAAAGATGTAATATGGATTAATATGTATTAAAAGAGGTTCATTAACATGTTTTAAAAGAGGTAATATTTATTACAGAAATATGTTTTAAAAGAGTATTAACTCTTTTATTAAAGATGTATTTTTAATACATATTATGTATTAAAGAGCTGCATTAATATTTATTAAAAGAGATAATATGGAAATTCAGTAGACATAAAATCTGGATTTGAAGCAAAAAAAGAGATTATCAATTTGTTCGTTTTTCGTTTCACAAAAATAACATAAGAATTGTTTTATGAATTACATCAGGTAATTATTTAAACTAAGGAAAATGAAAGAAGTTGTTATGGTGGTGGTAATTATTTTGAGTATGTATTTCAAGTTTGACTTTAATTATTGTTATTAGTAATTATTGTTTAGATATATTATAGAACCTATGCTTTATTTGAAATGTGAGCGAATAATAATTCTCTAGTAAAATATTTTTTGAAATGACCAATTATATAAAATAATATTAAAAATCAATTGAAAAATAATCTGTAATAATAAATAATCGCCTCTCGAATCAAGAGGGAGATGCAAAAAGTGAGTGAGAGATTAGGATTTACATAGACGGAGTCGGGAATGGCCGGGCAATATGAAATATTCTCCAACCCTTCTGGACAACACCGGCAACTCCTCGACAACAATCTGCAACTTGGCAATGTGGTCGGCAATATGGCCGGGCCATACGTAGGATGTTTGGACAACATTGCCGTATATTGCAGCAACATTGCCGGCAACACTATTGCAGCCACACATTGCTGGAAAATATGGCCCGTCTAAACGGCCCTTAACTGATAAAGATTTGTTGGCTTGAATATTTGTTGTGGGCATGCGCAGCTCTAGGTACTGCCAGGTCTATAAGAATATACAATATTTAATTATCAAATAATAATTAATATATAATATTTATATATAAATAATATTAAATAATCCTTTGTAAAGACAAATAGCTAATAATATAAATGGTGATTGTACAGAGATGTATATCAAATGAATTACATGCTTTTAGATGAAAAGTATTCAAGATATTCAAATTTATTGTATCATTATTTTTTACCAAAGTAAAATTCTTTTCTATAGTGATTCATGGCTAGTAAAAATATTGTTTTATAAATAATAATTATATTACTTTATAAATTTCTTCCCAGTTTAACGTTATGCTCATTTGATGCACATTTCTTTGCTTTTTCATCCATTTCCTTTCGACTAGTGATTATCGGTGGATATCAATATATGGTTTTGTGATATCGCAAAATATCGATATTTTACTTTCGATATTCCAGCCCGAATCATTTCCATAGAACATTGAATATAATAGACGCGCCTTAAGCTAAGAGGGAGTGAGTCTGCTAGAGCTCTCTAGCCCACACTCCCATACACCCACTTAACCTTCCGAAGATCAGAACGGTCAATCCTTACTGATGGTTTACCTGCCTCCTTAGTGTCAGAATCTTATTGTATTCTGGTTTATTTCTTGTGTTCCGTGATAATGACTTGTTGTGTGGCCTTTGGTTCCAGCTTGAGAAAAGCAGATTAAACAGTTATCTCTTTTCATACTTTAAAACAATTTTTATCTGTAAGCATTTTAAATGATATTATTATTATGAAGTATTTCATTCAATAGTTTTCTTTTCGATTCAGTATTGGCTATTCATTTTTCTATGGCATGCTACTAGAATCTCCTAAGTTAAAGATATTCAGTTCTATTGTTATACTTATTTTTTAAACAGGCATATTATACTTATTTCTTAAACAGGCATTGTTATAGTTATTTCTTAAACATATTGTCATGGATATCTCCATGCGCAAAAAGTGGTACTAGGCGTTATAAGAGAAAATTAGGAATATACTAATCCTAGCCGTGTTCCCAGCATTTTAGAGAAGAGGATTTTAATTAATCTCCTCTTAACACTAAACAAAAAATGTGTAATTCCTACCAGGTTGGCAACTTTTAATCAACATCTTATCTACGATGACAAATTAAACGAATTAAAAATACACGCCAAAAATGCGTTAGCTTCAAAAACAGAAATTGTGTCCTAAGTACAATCATATCAGAACTAAAAAAAAATAAAATAACAATAATTGTTTTTAGATTAATACGTAAATAATCTATCACAGTTCTCTCTGACGTTGTTATAACGTGTTAATTCATTGTTTAGAAGACAATTATTAAAATTCACGTTTTAAAAAATTTAAAAAAAATGTTAATGAAGATTAAGGGTATGCTTCAAGTCGAAAAGCCTGCGATGTACGATATCGTGAGATACCGACTCGACACATACTTACCTCATAGAAGAGCTATACGCAAATGCTACGGCAAAGTAAATGCATCGGCTAGGATTAAAAAAGAGGCCCTGAACGTTTTAAAAGAGAAATAGCTAAATAGTTCGCTGGTGTTAGCGTTAATGTTCGATTGTACGTCTATAAGGAAAAGGGCAGATTGGGATGGCTGAAAATTCTACAAATATGTAACTTAAACTTTTACTCCTCCAACATTAAGTCATTAGAAATGCATTAAAAAAAATGTGTGCTTAAAAAAAATGTCCTTTCTTAGCCTTTTGTCGTGTCCCCACTCTCGGAATTCCCCTTACCTCTGACCTTTTCTTACAATTGAAAAAAAAAATTAATAAAGAGGATAATTAATACTCCTTATATTAATGTCAATTTTGTTATTGAGTTTGATGTTTACATCAATATACATGATGTTTACAATTATTTGATAAAAACGTTTGCTAATATTAAAACAGAACCATCAGCGATTTGTTTGTTCTAGAAGGATTAAATTCAACCCTGTGAACAGTGTCGATTTGCTACTTCTAGTAGAACCAATAGAAATAGATGATTAATCGTATAAATTTCTATTTCAACTGAAGTAAATCTACGAAAAATTAGTTCGAGACCAGAAAGTGGAATGCAAAATCCCAGGATTCTAAAGTATGCTTCTGAAGTTTGTGGGCAGCGTTACTACATCACCGAGAAGTGAACCGATGAAGAACCATTTTGATTTTTTCATCTTCATTATTCTTCATGTCTTTGCTAATGTTTTCTTGGCCGGAATTAAGGGAAGAGGATTGAAAGAGAGCACTTGCCCCGGATGAATTTCGAGCAAATTTCGAGCGACATTTTATTTTTAGGCTAAGTAATAAATATTTGTTTTGGCTTTTTGATTGTTTTGGCCTTAATTCAGTAAATAAAATGTGTTAATGTAAGATGATATTTATTATGAAATTTATTAATCTTATTTTATTTATTTATTCAGCTACCCCTAAGGATCACTTGTGTATTAAGTTACAATTATTATACCCTACTGTAAAATTTTAATGTTCTTAGATAATCTAATATTTTTCTTATTGTATCTTCATTAACCTGGAGGATTTCATAGATTGTTGTATCCATCTTTAGCTTTGCTACAGAGCAGAGAATGTTGTGCATTCTAGAAAGGCATAACGGATGCACAATGGAAGCAGGTGGACTTCCGCAGGCAATGGAGATACGTTAGGGCTTCCAGTCCTTCGCAGTAGGTAGCCGTGGGAATAGCCACAGTGGCCGGCCTATACCGAGACGGCAGAGGATGAATTTTTCCTAGATGAATTTTTTATCCATTTTTCCTTTTTTTTTTTATCTAGAACTTCGGTGTGAAGTTTTCCTCTGACAGCAGTCGTACTTAATTTCCTTAAGTTTTGCGGAACTCAAATCCCATTTTTCTCGATAGAATGAGATCAACTGACGTTTCTAATATTTTCTGGGGATGGTCCTAATTATTTTAGCTTGTGAAAAATCTTGATGCCGAGCCAAGTTAGCAAGCAGCTTTCTCTTTACCATAGATATCACAAAGGGAGGGTACCCATTTGAAGACAATTCGGTCATTTTCCTCCATAATGCCCAACATAAATTATTTATTTCTTTTATTACAGGATAATGAGCCTTTGATTTTTCAATTACTTTTAGAACACTCATAATATACACATAACTTCATATAGTACAATACAGTTTCTTTGACGACGTTGCCTTATCATATGAAGATGGAGCAAGCTCCTGGAAACTTGTATAGAAGTTGATTGCTTTCAGTTATAACTGAAAATCACACATTGCTTGCTGCTTTTGATTCATATGTGACTCTATAGCTCTTATATTTATTTAATAGTTCCAAAAAATAAATTATACTTTTTTTTTAGAAATTACGTTTATTTGGAGGTTGAAGCGATTTATCGATTAGGATTTTGGGAGACGCCAACTTTCTATACAAATTTGAGGTAGCTTTTTAATACAGATTAAGTTCATGCCTAGGGCTTGTCTAAAAATTATTGTTTATGAATTGTTCCGTACCAAACGATTAGGGATGCTGGAATAGTGAGATTATTTTGGCAGTCCATTCGGGACCAAGTATGTTTAAAATACTTCATTTTGAAGAGCCATAAGCACTTCTTTTTCGTTTACCTAGAAAATGAAACAACTTCATTATATTTTAGAAAAAAAGAAGTTTATTATGTCGGGTGTGTGAAGGTATACAAACAATTAAAATAAATTAAGCAAAAAATGATTTATTAAATGAAACGAAAAAAATAAAATAATAATTTTACATAATGTTCAATACAAAATATCATCACATTCTTTCATTTCACTTGATTGCCTTATATTTAAAGTAAGATTATATTTATGGCAAATGGGTGAACTATGCTTAAGCAAATCTAACATGTCTTTTTTTATCTCTTGTGATATAATTCAACAAGTAGGATATAATAATAACTGATTCATCACAGGTCTACCTGTAGTTATTTTTCTAACATTTATTTCTATAAATAAATCCTTTCTGTTTTTATCAAAAGGAGAATATATATATATTTTTTTCACTCCTTTCCATCCGATGCTAAGCCAATTTTTCTTAGCTTCTTTTTCATTTAGGTTCCTCTTTGTTATGACATCTTCTAAATGTATTTTGCTGAAGAAATCAATATGATTCATGGAGCGAAGAGTGGAACTCATGTTTTTTACATTTCCTAATTATTTCAAATCATTCATCAGGTGAATGGATATGTTAGAGTTGGGGGAGGGGAGGCTATATGGGGCAGAAGGACCAGGTAAAAGAAATTTCAAATTAATTGTTTCACAACTTACATCTGGCCTCATTAAGAATTTCATTAAACTTAATGCTACTTTTATATTTCTATTTTGGCCAGCACAAGAGTCACATTACAGGACTACATTTGTAAAATCCGAAGCATACTAAACTGTTTCGTTAAACACTTACAAATGAATGCTTTAGTCTAAACAAGAAGTTATCTCTCGAGGCCTACGAATTATTTCTGTTTCTTGCCAACAATACATACGAGATCGCTGACCCGGCAATGCTTCAATATTGCCAGATTTGAGTATATAATTTCATTCAATGAACACAATTGAAAGTTTGGTATCAATTATTGTACCCAGTTAAAATTAGATATTAACATAAACACTATTATTCTTGCGGTTTGTATCACGTAGATATAAATACTGTTTTATTCAATTTTAAGTTCATTGCAATCCTCTTGGATATACATTGTTTTTGGCGATTTCATTTGGCAAAAATTCAAACAAATCTCGTAGTTGGGAGCATCCAACATATAATTCTCCATCAGAAAAACATGGATTCTCCTAATTCAATCCACATACTTGAAATGATTGATCTTTATTTGCAAAGAAAATACATATTGCATTAATTTCAAGAGAAAAAGTATCAAAATGATTTAATTATTAAGATCCAGTTCTGGAAAACCGTACAAACAATTGGCCATGTGAGAAATATTCTCCAGTAGTTTTCGCCCTCAGCGGTTACAAACGAAAACAGGCTGTTCTTTTATATAATAGTGTGATTTGCTTAAATTAAAATTATTCATTTTCTAATCCTTTCTCGACTCAAAATCATCTAAGATAATGGCATAAAATTCTCTTTAAAGGTTTATTGGTTTTAAAAGTATTCAGTTGGGATTAAAAGAAAGGACATGTAATTGAACAATATAAACAAATCAGGAATTAATCATTCTGTAAACTGAAAAATATTGATTTTTTTGGGAAATGAAATTAATTTTTTTTTCTCTATCCAAGCAACCAAAATGTTATAATACGTTTATTTGATGCAATTAAATAAGCATATTCACATTTTGAAAAAATATCATTTTAGTAGAAACGGCAGTTAGTTAACTACCAATTGAAAGGCTCGCATACTTTAATAGGGAGGATTTACTTGGGTAGTCTCAGTTATAAAATTGTATTAATTAATATTTTTACTTTTATTCAAATCTTTGGCAATTGTTTTCCGGAATGGCCCTAAGAACAATGGACCCGGAAAAGTGGTTCTTATTAAGAAGTAGCTTAAATATAATTGTACTAATACAACTGAAAGGAAGACCCTCACTAGGAGAGATGTATATCGTTTTCAGACATCTCAAACTAAGAGACCGCGCTATGCCTGAATAATAAAAAAGAGTTTTTCGCAGGGACAAAGAGGCAGCAATTAGTCCTGTGCTGTATAGTCTTCACAATAGCCTGATCGTTTCCTTCCCGAGTGGCTCCTCCCTCCGAATCCCCAGCCGGCCAGTCCCTCTGTAAACAGGCACAGCGAATTCTTTATTTTCTTTATTAATACTTCCTATGAATCATAAATGTCATTCATACTCCATATTTAATGGTTGCTTCTGAATTCATCATAATTCCGTAATTAAGGTGGCTTTATTAATAAGAATTAAATAGGCAAATAATGATGGTTGATTTCATTGCCAATTAGTAGTAGTAGTAGTAGTAGTAGTAGTAGTAGTAGTAGTAGTAGTAGTAGTAGTAGTAGTAGTAGTATTATATATATATATATATATATATATATATATATATATTAAATTTTCTTACAAGAGATTGCCATTGGGCAATTATTTAGGATGATTATCCCAAAATTATTGAAGAACTTGGTTAAATATTAATTACCTGTCAAGTCCTCTAAATTGGGTACCTTCCAAGTGCCTGATTTGTATTTACTATTGTTTATTGATTAACCAATATAATATTCTTAATTATAAGATTAATAATACCATAATGTTACTCAAGTTTATTTGTATAATGCTTAATCAGACTTATTCAAATTGAGAATGGACTTGGATATTAAACAACAACCTTCATTCTAACGTTTATCTTTATTTATCAAAATTAATGTAATGTAACTGATACAGGAGTTTAACCATGGAGTGATTCAAAATAGACAAAGCCACTAAATGTTTTAATACATGTATCTTATCTGGGAATTAATTGATGAAGAAGGTCTGGAAGTTCTACGGTGGTTGTCCTGTTCCTCGTCCCTGGTCAGCTTGTCTGTCTGATGACCATGACATATCCCCATCAGTACCTCAAAATATCTTGAGCCAAGGTCCAGGAAGAAGGCCAAGCCAGAATACCTCTGTAAAACATCTACCTCTCCTTCCTGGATTGTCTTGACATTTTTCGATCAGTAGGGGGTAGAAGAAATTTGTTGATCAGCTAGATCCCTGGCAGTAGGCGGCACCTATTTCGTGATTGGCCAATCTGTCTCCTTCAGCATTCTCGGCATTTTCTGGTTAAGTATCCACCAGGGGCCTTACCATTCTCTAATTGAGTAATATCCAAGGCCTCTGCCGTTTTTTCGGGACGCAAGCGGAGATCCGAGGTCCACTCGTTTCCTAAAATTGATTATTTCTTCCGAGACGAACCACACTGATCCCAACTGCCTAATTATCAATAGGTTTTTAAATTATTTCATATTTCTAAGGGGTAAAGGCTTGTTAAGTGTTGTGGTGACCACTGCTGTCACATGTCAATTATCCTTCCTTGACAAGAAGGGACGGTCTCTTTACCTGCTTTTTCCTAACCTATAGGTATGAAGTCTGTTATTTATCTTATTTGACTTAAATAATATCACTTAAGATTGATACATATTACTATACTATACGACACGACACGCCTCGTGCCAGACAATTCATCAGATAGATATATTATGCGACACTGAGCGTGTAAGATAATACTAATTTTTGTATAATATTCATTCAATTATAATTTATTTTTTTAAAGAAATTTACTAAATATGAATATACCGAAACGGATGATGAAAATACAATAGGTAAAATTCATATAAACTTATAACGTTGCAATATTTTCGCTTCACATATTTCGACGCAAAGGTAATGTATGTGCAAAATACGTATTGGTTATATATAAAAAATACGATAATCGTCCGTTCTTATTTAGATTTTTATAGAAAAGAATTAAAAATAACTCTCTTTCTTTCCTTAAACTTCATTTAAAAAAAAAAAAAAAAAAATCGAATGTGTCATTTTTTTTTTTTACAATATTTGTGTTCTTATATTGTGAAATTGTGATTTTAAATAATACCTGATGATAATAAATAATATAGTTAATAACTATAAATGTTATTGTTAATATTATAATATTTAACAACTTTATTTATTATTATTATTATATATTGTTAGTTAAATACTACAACTTACATGATCTATTCATTAACTTTACTATTTCATTCTAACCAAACTCCATTTCATTGTCACAATGATCTTTTTCCTCTAAATTATAAGGAAGAGATTGTCGGATCATCTGATGCATGACGCACCTGAAGGTGTTGGACACGCTATATCTATGAACTTCCTATTGAATATATTGAAGAATATTTGTCTGTTAGGAGCCGTATCGTGTCGTACAGTATAAATCCAACTTTATTCACAATCCTCTCCCACCAAATAAAATATGCGCTACAATTCGTAATTCTATAGAACATTCAGGTAATTGCTGAATATGTTCAGTATATTATTAACAAACGTGTTATTTAATACCACCAATGGAATCCTCGGTTTGAAAGCTATATTGTTAAAATAGGATGTTATAGTATTCCCTGTCTACACTCTGACTTTCCTCTCAAACGGTCACCCATCAATAATAATAATGAAAAGGCTTAGTGAAACCATAGTATCGACGCAGATACTTCTAAAGAGCGTTGCCTACTTTCTTCTCTTTTGGCCACCTTCCGAAATCCAAACTTACAAGAACCCTAAACATCCTCCTTTTCAATCCACCTCGATCAAACATTGATTAATTTTTAGTAATATTACCTTCCTGAAATTACAATCTCGTGCTTTCCCCCTTCTTACAATAATAGACATATTCAGATAATATGTGATATATATATTAATATCAAATATATGTAATATCGTCGGTTTGGAGGTAAAAGTGATCAACTGACATTTTTATGGAGATAAGGTTTATT
The DNA here is from genome assembly GCA_948150685.1 of Rhaphigaster nebulosa. Taxonomy (NCBI): domain Eukaryota; kingdom Metazoa; phylum Arthropoda; class Insecta; order Hemiptera; family Pentatomidae; genus Rhaphigaster; species Rhaphigaster nebulosa. Next base: position 50,197,855 of record OX411308.1, on the reverse strand, counting down.
GCTATCTACCTCTTATGATTGACGTATTTATATATTATTTCTTAGTATTTATATATTTTAACATAATAAATTACAAAATACATAATGCACATATATTAAAAATCAACTTACAAACAGTTTCAGAGCAATGCTTTCCTAAATTCACAATGTCGAAACATTTTAATTAATTATTCACGGTGTGGAATAGTAATTTTTATATTTTAGACTGCCGTGGTAAAGTTTAATGATACATGCTAATATCAACAAGCAACATGAATGAATAATTAATATTGACAAATTTTGCATTTCTTTTTCTTTTTCCATTTTTTTTAAATAATTCATTTGATCATATGAATTGATGAATTCCAACGAGTTTTATTATTAAACTATTTTAAAACATTATAAGTTGCAAGTTTTCAATCTCATCATAAGGAATTCCACTATTATAATTTTATGTAATTAACCGAAATTTACGTGTTGCAGAAACTTTCCACTTATTACAATCGCCTAGAATGATCCAGGATCACTTCCTATCAAGAGCTAATCTCTCAGGTTTCTAGGTTGGATATTCCCTGGCCAATTGGCTGTCTAATTTATTGTTCTTCACAAAGGTTCAGGACTTGGACAGAACTTGTAATTGAATCAGGTGAGTCAGCTAATTCTAAGACCATTTATTGGAATCCTATGTGAATACTGATATTATTTACCTAATACATCTCTGTTCGTGAATGCTAGACTCATAATTCAATTTATATTATACTTTTATAGAATTATACTTCAAATCGATATTTGAAAGGTAGTTCCGATCTGATACTATTAAGCGAAGAGCACCGTAGTTTTCATACAGTCAATTACTCAAGCTATACAATACTAACTATTTCACTTAATATAGCCTCTTCTATCTCATGTAATTAAATGCTTATTTTACACTGCTTGTCGTATTACATTTGCAGTTAACATTGATCGAACGAAGTTCTAGATTATTTTTAACAAATTTGTTCCCATATGCTAGACATTTACAAATACCTGGATACGTTTAGATATGTCTAGCCTATCTATTCAATATAAATGTATATATTCATCTGAAGTCTGAGTGGGCAATAGCTCGGGGGCGTATCAAAAATGTGAGATGAATCTTTGATCGCGCAAGGGAAGGACGAGATCATGGCGGATTTTCCGAAATGTCTTGGCGGCTCACGAAAAACTCATAGCCGCCTGTTTTCCCACCTCTGCTCTAAAAAAGGCGGAAACAAAATCAAGATGAAATGCCGGGTATGCCTTTTGTTTATCGCGTAAAATGTCCGAAATTCTGAAAGTAAAAATTTACGAGACTAGTAGAATTTCATTTAAGAGAAAACAACCTCTTTGAAATGAACTATCGCGTAGGATACTTGGACCCTAAAAAAGATAAGTCCATATAACCAATTGGTCCATATTGATCGCGTGATATGGATACTGCAAATATGGTTGTGGTAATTACATCGTGGCAGTTGAAATTTTCATGTCTCGTTGTGCTGGATAGAATCACTAACAATCTAATCAGCGGTAAGCCCATTGGTGAAATGTCAAATGGGTATACCGAGACTCAGATGGTATGATCCTGTTAGGTCTGATTTTGTTTATTTAAGTTTTAGTTAAAGTTAAGTAGAATCGAACCTTTGCGCTTGGTAAACCTTATTATTATTATTATATTAATTATTAAAGAAAAAATTAATATCGAAGAGTAAATATATTGCTTGCAACCAAAGTTTGGCTCCTGTTATTTTGCACTAAGAAATACACTTTAATAAACTCTTTGGATTTCCTACTTTTTATATTTTATTCAGGAACCAAAGTTGCAAAAACCATTTATATTTTCGTTGAATAAATCTTATTCCAATGAGGGTTACAATGACGGTCGTGAAATGATTGAAAGTTTTGCGGCATACCATATAACAGGATCGCTCTTCTTCAGATTGGTTTAAAAGCTCTGCGACTTGTAATAATTCATCCATGTTATTGTTAACTAGATCATATGTGTGTCGGGTTTTAATGCGATATGTAGTTTTTTTTCTATCCCTGTGAAGTAATCAGCGCAAATGAAATATGATATATCAGTACTATGAGTTACTAGAAATTGTGATCGATCATAACTAATGGTTGTCATGATTCCGATTAACATGCAAAATAGTTTTGGAGGGAATCATAGCCTAAGCCTGCTACGGCGCCAATTCGAATCCGGCCTGGGCGGGCTGAAATTTATTCTTTGGCGGCTCTACGTAATGAATCTCGACATTCCCACTCTGGTTAGAATATGTTAGTAAATTATAGGATAGCCCGTCATGTTTGCCTTAATAGGATATGGAAGGACGTTAAATCCTATAAAAAAATTACTAAGACTTCACTCAGCCCATCAAGATCTATTTGTGTATGCTTAATATTTTTTAACTTCTTTTCAATTACAAAAAAAGTGAACAATCAGAAATACAAGAGAAAGCGTTTAAAATGTTGTTTGATGGACTTCATTAAAGTGCCGTCGAGTACATGTAGACTGACATGGGTAATAGTTATTGTAAAATAATCCGTTATTTATAAACCTAAAGTATGATGTAGTAAAAAGTATTATTGCCGTAGTTTATAGATCATGAGGATTTTACAGAAAATATAATTAGTTTAAAATTCTTTTTTCCGCAGCTATGCAATTATTTTCTCTTACTAAAAAGTTATGCAATGGAAATCATACACTTCTTCAAAGATAAATGGGACAAGAGAAACTTCACTATTCTCTTGCTTGAATTCCCGATAACTCGCAAGCACTTCCACGATTCCACTATTGTCTGCATTGAGAGAAATGGATTGGAACAGAAGATGAGAGCTAACACAGGATCGAGATATGTGATCCAAAATTTGTTACGATAGGGAAAAACTAGGAATGACCAAACCAATAATACCCTCTGGATTACGATTCGAAGTTCTCCATCATTAATAAAATTCTGTAATTAAGTTTGTTTTTGAAATTTGTATATTTAAAAAAAGGTATACAATAATTTTAAACTTATATTAATATATTCGACTAAAACATTCAATTTTGGCGTAAAGATGTGGCGATCCCAACGTCCAGCCTTCTGGTTGCAATTGGCCACTGGTGTCCTCAAGATTGGGGGAACATTTACACACTAATACTTAATTAACACATTAATACTCACACAGTGCTATCTATTTACAGAACGAAACATATTACCTCTCATCTGCAAACAAATGTCAGCTACATCTAGACCTTCTAGAATTCTGGCGGATACAGAGAAATTCTTAGACCTGATTGAGAGAACTATTAATCATTGTTCTAAATACGATATTAAAAGCTGGTGATATGAATGAGAAAGTAAGTAGAGGAAGAATTTGTAACCCAGTCATATCTCAGCACAGCCTCCATGAAATCAGCATCAGCAATCGACAACTTATAAATTTTGTAATCTGTATCCTCATAAAACATTAAATCAGATCGACCATATTCTGATCAGCTCCAGAAACAGAAATAATCTGCTGGACGTCAGATTCCATAGGATTCCGACCGTTATTTAGTTATTACACGCTTTAACGATAGGATCTCATTACTAAACAACATTGAAGGACGAATAACAAAGAGATACAGCATCCTGAAGCTTAAGGAAGATGGACTTGTTGCTTCATGCGTGGCTGAATTGGAAAGCGGAATACGCGGACTAGAAATACCGGAAAAAACGAGTTGACGAGTGGTGTCACGGAAAAAAATGAATCATACAGTGCCATGTTGCAGAGGCGTACGAGTGAAACTATTGAAGAGTACCGCCAAAAGTGATGGGATTCTTGCAAAAAGAAGAGGAAATGGAAGAAACAAAAGATGGAAGAACTCGAGAGAATAAGAAGCGTAGAGGAGTGCCGTCTCATCTAAAGCTTAATGAAGGAAAAAAAACAATTTAACCTTAAATCGAGTGCCTGCAATGTTGAAAACAGAACACGCTTGAATGAAAAGGCGCAAGTACTTGGAAGATGGAGACAGCATATTAATGACCTACTTAGTGGTGACCAAGAGACAGAGATTATTTTTAATATTGCTTTGGAATATGTGGTAAGCAAATCCGGCACACAACTAGCTCTTCAACCGGAATGTCCAGATCCCTGACCTATGACATCCTGGGATGATAATTTCAGACGGTCAGGGATGCATAGATGGCACTGAAGGACCTTCCAGCAAGGAGGCTGGGTCTAGAAATTCATGAAGAACAAATTCATGGTATCAAGCCAGGGTCAACTAGATGGTAAGGATCATCATAAGAACCTACATATTTGAAAATGGAGAATAAATTGTCTATCTCGAATCACAGGTCAACATAAATAACGATATGACAGTAAAAATAAGATGCAGAAAAATAATAATAGCGAATAGAGGCTTCTTTCGACTGGGAAATCTCTTCAGAAGCCACCATCTCCCTGGAAATACAATGTGAAGGTTATATAAAATCCGGAATCGCCCTGCCTTGGTTTATAGCTCTGATGCATGAACCATCTCAATGTCGGACATGCAAAGACTCCTTGTGTTCGAGAAGAAAATTCTACGCTATGGACCATTAAAGTGATGGAAAACTGGAGGGAGTGGAGTTAGGTGGAGAGCTACATGCTGACTTTGGAGCCGGACATCATGTAAGTCATCCGCATAGGGAGGCTTAGATGGAGTGAGCATGTTGCCAGTGTGACCGAACAGGACTTTCCTACGAAGATGATTTCGGTTCAGTTTTATGGATCGATAAGCATGAGAAGTCGAATTTGCGGTGTCGGAAGTGATGCTAGAAATCTGTTTGATATGTCGAGTTGGATTGCAGCTGCTCAGGATAGGAAGGGAAGACGAAAACTGCTGGAAGAGGCCTGGCGCACCAAGGGGGGTCGTTGTTCCGCCGTTAAAAAAACACATTTAATTTAATGCCTTTAATTAATCGCTTATAATTCTACACATCTAGTTTTTCATGACGTTGTACAGTTCCCATATAAAACTGTTGATTGGAAATAAATGTTGTTTAATAAGATTGAAGATGAAGAAGAAAGTGATTCTGAAGTTAGAAATGGCTTAGTGGAACTCAGAGTTTAAAGGTTTTCTACCTGACCTACCTAGGACGTGTCTAAAGTTTAGTAATTTAGTTTCTCGAGCTATCCGTTTCTAATCTTTCTCTATTTACTCGATCTACTGTACTCCGATTGGATTTAATTTTCAACTGCCTTTAATCATTATGAATTGTTAATCTTGTAGAGAAATGCGGTGAAACTGGTTCAACCTCTTGATTATAACTTTTTTATGTGACTTTTAACAACTTGGGAAGTTCTTCTTTCATTATTATTTAACGAATTTATTATAAGTTCTATGATTTTTACAATAATTAATTTCGAATAATTTTTTCTGGGGTGCAGATTCTGACATCTTAGAAATTACAAAAAAAAAAGTTTTTTTTAAATCAAATGTAATATTGAGTTATAAGATAGAAATGGTTTCTGTGGTAGTAAGAACTATAAGGTTCTGCAACTTCTCAATCTTCATTTATATCATAATCTTGGATTTTCTTCCTAACTGATTAGTTATATAAAGTTGTATAATAATAAAATATGGAAAAATCATATTCCTTTTTTGAAATTTAATATAGTTTAAAGAGTATAAATCGTTATAACGTACATTTTTAATCTTTATTTGTATTTATCTAAGAACGACTAAAGCAAATATAATTCGTTATTTTAACAAGCCCTTCTGTCCTGAAATGGCTTTAATTTCAGTAAATAGTTATAAACTTTTACTTTCATTTCATTCATTTCCTATTTTTATAAGAGCAGAAATATTTTATATTGATAATTATATGAGGGAATTGCTATTTTTATTTTTATAAGGAAATATGCCATGTTAAATTACTACAGTAAGACTATATGATTATTATTAGCTTGGACTAGTTAAGAATATCATAACAAGATTGCGTGTTCAGAGCTACTCGACTTAATCAATATAACGATTTTAAAAAAAATTGGAGATGCTTGCTGAATGGCAACCGACTTGCAGTAATTTTATCCGGATCACATTATTATATTACACTAAAAATTATATAGGAGTATTATTTACTGCGTTATTTTCTTATATTGGGACTAGTTTAGACTATGTTTACAGGATTGTAAACGTTATACAAATCGAAGGCTGAAACGGAGTTAATACGTAGCGGTGCAACTTCAGGCCAATTATGGTTCAATTGACAGGCCCCTTTCGGCAAATTCTTTACTTGTAACTTAAATTACTTAAGTGAATGACGTTTCGCAGTTTTGTAATATAATGTGACCTTCATTCCTCTATGTATTTTTTTGTAATTTATTTATTTCTTTAAATTTTGAGTACCAAAGGGAAGAAAAGAATTCTTAAGGGTTATGTTGTGCTTCTCTTAACGAAAGCAATTATAAACTCTACAGAACAACTATAAACTAAAAATTATACCTATAAACTCCTTAAAATAAATTATAAATGTATGCATAATAGTCTTTTAGATTGTAGTTGTACAAAATTCTTTTAGGCATTTGAAAAATTAATATTTATATAATTACTTACTGGTTGAGTCTAGACCATGTTGGTTACTGGGGCAGGATTGATTCGTGAGAGAACTCTGCGGGGTCGGCGGCCAGCATAGAACTTTGTCCCACACAGCTGGGCAATACCCTGCAATAATTATTTTTTAGTTTTAAGAATTAGATAATAATAATAATAATAATAATAATAAAAGGCTTAGCGAACCCGGAGGTTCGATGCCGATACCACTAATCGCTGTCTACAAATCTCGGTCCACCGACTACCGTCCAAACCCAAATTCATTAGATCACTCTTAATACAATCCTCCCACCTACGTTTCGGTCTACCCCTCGGACGTTTACCCGTCGGCTCAGCGTTTATTAACTTTTTAGGAATTCGTTCGTTACTGAGCCCAACAACTTTGCAAGCCCATTTCAACCGTCGCGTTGATATCACTTCGATTATATTAACAGGGTACATGCTCCGCAATTCCGCGTTGTGTAATCTCCTAAATTCTTCAGTTGACTCATCGTTTTTCGGACCAAATGTTTTACGTAGTACCTTATTCTCGAATACCTTAAGGCGTTGTCGTCCTTCAAGATTAGCGGCCACGTTTCACACCCGTACAGAACTGTAGGCAAGATAATAGTTTTGTATATTCTAAGTTTTAAGTTTCGGGACAGAATGCGCGACCTAAGTAATGTTGATTCCGAAAAATAACAAGCATTTCCCACCTTTGACCACGCCTTTATTTCCTCTTGAATTTCGTTTTTTCTAGTAATCACAAACCCCAAATACTTAAATTTCTCAACGTGTTCAAACCTGTTTTCTCCTATATCTATATCCTCAAAATTGCCTCTCTTTCTATTGCTAACCATATATTTCGTCTTATCCGTATTTATTTGAGACCAACCTCTTTCCCAGCTGTCATCAACGTTGTTGTATTCAGTTTTATAGTTTCCGCGTCCTCACTTAATAATACCAAATCATCCGCAAACCCGAGCACGGATATTTTACCACCCAGATCTAAACCCCTTTCGGTAAGCATTACCTTTCTAATGACATACTCAAGAATTAGATATGATGTATATTTAAATTCTAATACTATTATATAATACCCTTAAATTGAAATATGGCTTAATTAATAGTAAAATGAAATGAAATTTTGAATTCATTGCAGTACATTTTCTTAAAATTTGTAAGTACACTTGTGTTAATTTTAGGTATTTAAGCACTATAACTGTTAGCGTATTTGATCCTGAAAGCGTATTTGAGGAAAATGTTTCTAGAATTGAATACCATTTCTCTCATCCATCTGCACCATAGGCGATTAAATAGGAAAATATTAAAAATTGTAGTAAAAAAATAATTTCGAATAAATTAATAAAATTTTAGCCAGCTGAAAATTATTATTCTGAATTAATTAAACATAAAGCACATTGTGATAAACATCGTATGTAGACTTCAATTATGATTTTTGTAATTTTATTTATTAATATAAAAAAAGAACGAGCCACCATCGCAGGCCATAAATTATTTAGGAGTTAAAAATAACTGTGAACAGTTGGAAACTAGTAATTGGACATAAATGCCTCTTATCGCTGGATATCCCATTAAAAACAAGCAAAACAATTGAAAAAATAAGCGAATACAATCACTCTTAAAAATGTTACTTACTCGCAATAGATTTGAGATAATTACTATCTGAAAAAATGTTGACAGGAAACCATACCAGTAAGGAGGGAAAGTAAACATCTTCCCTTCATTCTTGAACATAGTAAAAAACTACCTACTGGTGTCTTCTCTAGAAAGTTAAATGGATTTCGTTTAATTACGTTCATTAAATCGGTCCTGATACCGTATTAAAAGAAGAAAAGAAAGAAACGATTTCACAATGCACCCGCTATTATTAATATGGCTACATCAAATTATATTCTTAGATGTATAAGGATGTAAAAGTCATGATCTAAATCATGACGATATGCATTTTGTGGGAAAGCAAGTGACAAGCACATGCTACTGCTACGGGAGCGAACTGCAGAAGAGTGGAGAAATTAGGGAAACAAAAGGAGCCGACCCATCGTAACCCATCGTAACCACTAGGACCGCATGAGTTTCTCCCTTTTTCACTTCTCACGTCGCTTCCACAGCAACCACACCAAAGACCGATGAACTCTCAACAACAGGCACTTCCACTTTAATAGCAAAAATGAGAAAAGATACATGCATTTGTTGAGGCAAGATACGAAGGAAATTTACTCAGGAGTAACCTTCATCTTTTCGGATTTTTTTTAATCAGAAGAAGAAAAAAATGATCGTTTGATTGGCGCTCCGAATATGTCGATGTTGAAAGAAACATTGTTTCCTTGGCTCATACTCTGTCGAGAATGAATCGAAATCCAACTCACATGCTCTTCTTTCGTTCTCCATTTCAAAGCGTATATTTTCAATAGAAACAGCTTACATTTTGAACTATCACGAAATTATTTCCAACAATTTTTTTTGCAACGATAAGCTTCATATGACAAAAGTATCTTACATTTACCTTCATTCTCTGCCACTTGTTATAAGCTTACTATTTCGGCCAGGTCTATTTTTACTTACAATTTAATTTAAAAAAAATCATTTTAAATATTACAGTTTATGTTGACAATTCACATAATTTGGTTTTCGTAAACCGGTTGAATATTGTAATATTAGAAAGGTTTCGTGGTAAGTGTTATTCTGTATTAAATTACAATATCCGCGCTGAAAAACCTATGAAAGACTGTTCTTAAACGACTTATGTTCCAATAAAAAATAAATAGAATGCTCTTAAGTCAAACCTCTCCTCGAACCGTGACTAAGAAATCCTCTTAAAAGTTTCTTGTTCTATTTCTAACTCGTTCCGCTGCAAGGAAGTTAGATCCGATAAAGTATGTGGTGCTTGCATAAAGTGCTTCTTGGAGCATTACCTCTCGTGATGAAATTTAAGAGATGATGTTAAAGAGTAATCCATCATTTAATAATAATTATCAATTGTTTTGAATAAAAGATGAGCATTTTTTTATTTGGTTTGTTTTTTGCACCGCATATATTTTATTTTCCAAAATGATAAAATCATGATAAGATATACTTGATAACATAAATTTACAAGCAATTACCTACTATATCAGTTGGGTACAAAACCATTATATTAAATATTATTAACTTATCTTAGATAGGCAATCTGCGATGGACCGATGAATGAACATAGAAGGAGTTCGCCGAAACGTAGATGAGAGGATTGCGTTAGGTGTGAACTCATTGATTTAGGGATGGAGGGGGGTGAGGTGAGGGAGGAATCTAGGTAAAATTTTGGTGGTATCGGCATCATCTTCAAGGTTCTTCAAGCCATATTTATTATCTTGATTTTACAATTTATTATCTTGAATACATTTTTAAATCGGACGAGCATTTAAAAAAAAAATTAAATGAGAATGAGAATGAAAATTTACCTCGGCAGTAGGCGACATTGTTTCCGCTGTGATCATATGGAGCAGGAGTATCAAACTCAATTAAAGCACGGGCTACATCACATTTACAAATGTTCTAAAAATGATATTTTAAAGGGAGGATTCAAGAAATGGATAGGATATTAAAACATATTATGTAATTATGTGGATTTATGTTAGTAACCGATGGTATTAGTTTGTAATTATCTTATTATCACTTTATTTCAGAACATCTTGAGCCATAAAAATAAATTGAGAGGCCATATGCGGCACGTGTGTCGCCTGCTTGGCATCCCTGATATAGATCTTCTAATTTAGTGGATCACCATTATTTATTTTATTTTTTTTTACTTTCTCTTTTAGCAAAGCGGAAATAACCGGCTCCAGTGATGTCCACGCATACTCATAAATATCCTTATTTTGATATGCGCTTTGAGTATTAGCAAAGTTTAATAGTCTGATCATATTTTAATTTCTGTATTAATATTCTATCAGAATTCTAGCATACTACATTATTAATTCTGCTTATGGCTGTAACTATAAGATAATGCTGATAATGGCTGTAACTATAAGATAATAACTATAAGATAGTTCTAGATCCTCTAATTACAGTTGATCACTTACAAAGTTTTAAAACTTTAACACGTTTAACTTATCTTGTCGGAAAGCTGAAGTTACTTTTACAGAGAAATTCGCATCCCTTTGAATTTATGGATTGTCTGAAAGATCAATTTACATAGAAAAAAATGAATTTTTTGTAGCCTTTGAAAATGAACACTTGGCGACTTTTGAATCATGGCTTCAATATATTGTGAATCAGTAACTAGCGTTTCCAGATGATTTTATTCCTTTTCATTGTGTTTTCTTTTGCATATTTTGAATTACTTTATTATTAATTGTTTTTCAAATTATGGAGTATTATTATTTTTCAAATTAACTTCAGAAGAATAAATTATAAACTTATATCTTAGAATTTGATACACTAAAACACATCTCCAAATTATTTCACACGATATTGTATTTAGCAGCCCTCTATAATTAAAATTATGATTTTAGAAATAAATATCTCCTATGTCAACATGGTTATTGCGGTTTCTATTAATCATCGTATATTTTGTTTGACCTTAGAGAAATAATTTAAACTTTGAGGCGCTGGTTATTTATTTATTAGGCAGTGGATGTCATAATAATATAAATTAATACATTCCGGTAGTATTTAACAAAACAATATACAAATTTCAACGTCAATTTTATCCAACGTTCAGCAGCATAAATCGGAAGCTTATATGTGGTGGGTATTATTGCTGACAGGTTCGCTGGATTGACAGAGCCACCGGAGGATGAGTTGAGTTGGAGATGCTAGAGAGTATTTTGCAGTGAAGAATGGTGAGCTGCTGGGTGGGAACACTCGAGAAGTGCCGGCTCAGCAGTGCTCCAGTATCCAGTCGAGTATCTGGTCGATCCCATTTATCGACATTAGCAAATTTTCTTCAAAGTAATGTTACTGCAAATAAAGTAATCAACATCCACCCTTCGTCCAATCTAGATATAGTTGCTCCTATTACTTTCAATCGAAATGGTGTAATTTGCCGGTTTTCTGAATTTTGTGCCTGGATTTATTTTTTATGATATCTGGATTTATTTTATTACAGATTGACAGTTAGTTGATAAACATAAAAAAATTATAATTAAAACATTCTCGGTTTTATTTTTATATTTCATTCTTATTTTCTTCCACCTTTTTTTTTTAGCAGTTTGGCCCGCAATTATAATGCAATACTGCGTAGCATAGATCCGTGGGGCAACACTATTAAATAATTATATAGTATATATAATTATGTATGATTATAAATCATTATAATTTGACGATTTAAGCATTAAGACGACCTTTTTCATAAAAAAAGAAGACAAATATGTATTTTGGATATCAGAAGCGATGGTTGATGTTTTGATATGGTGGTAAATCAAGATATCTATTATGAGAATAAATATATAAAAAAGAAATCAATATTTTTATATTACATACTACAGCGTTTCGCTTAGTTTATGTGACTTCTATTGAAGTTGTTCTTGTCCTCAAGATTGCAAAATTTTCATCATTGCTAAGAAAAACAAGATAAGAGAAGAACAGATATATGCAGTTTAATTACAATTCATTAATAACGAATGAATTAAATGTATGACGATTACTAATTAAATAAATCAAACCAATCTTGACATATCTTTGCATTGTATTAATTTATTTATTTTCGGTTGTTTATAGTTTTTGTTTTTGAACTCATTTCTGTGATATTATCAAAAACAATACTTTTATTGTTAGCCATTTTCTTCAACTATCAGTGCTATCGCTTTTCCCAAATTAGATTTTCGGCGAATTATCTTTTTTTTTTTAAATGGAAAAATATATCTGTACCTTGGAACAAAAAAGGTTTTATATACTACCCATGGGAGGACTATATCCTCTTATGTCCCTTGGGAGGACGATAAACCATTTAACAATTAATGTATATCCTTCTCTGATTTTACACGTTAAGTCACTCAAATATCTAAGATTTGGACATTGGCTCTTTTTGTTTCGAGGTATATATGATGCATTTCAACAATTTTATGGGTTTATATAAAATATATATATATATATATATATATATATATATATATACACATTTTTTTTTCAAAATTGGAATGTTACAAATCATTTCGAAAAAACTGATCAAATTATGTGGTGTATTGGTTATTATTATAGAACTATGAATAGAATTTGTTATTGTTTTTTCAAGAACACATCTTATTAAAATGAATTTGATTAATTGACTAGTTTGATCAATGCTTTAAATTTTATACCATCCTAGTTTATATTTCTAAAGCATCTTCCTTTATTCATCACTTGTTTCTTCACCTTGTTTAATCATCTCCTGTGTATTTATAAAAACATTTTTTTTTTTCAAATTGCTATAATCCATATTAGCAATTGGCCAGTAAATATAGCGTTGCTAATGTAGGTATCTTTAAGTCTTTAATATGTGCAATTATGTTGTTATTAGCAATATTTCTCTTAGTTAAAACCATTTTTTTAATTTTGTTAATATATTAAACATCATAGCATTCATTATACGCCTGAAAACATCACTCCTGCTATGGATTTCCTGTAACAATTTGATAAATAAATAAAATAATGCCATTTGCGTATAAATTATCATGTTTTAATTTTTTACTTTATATTTTATTATAAATATTGTATTCGAGTTTGGATTAGGGACTAGGTACATTTTAACAGAAAGTTAGGGTAGAAAGAGGTGGTGAAGGGGAAGGGGAGGAGGAGAAGATACTTCAGCATCAATAAAAGACGAAGATAGGAATCAATATGAAAAAAAAAGTGTGCAGCTTCAATGGGCATTGTCGGCAGTTCTTAATTGGCTATTGTGGAGTATTTCTGTCTTTTTATATTGAGCCTTTGCCATTCCAAAGGATGATAAATAATTTTGTAAAGATAATAAGTATTTTAGTTTTCATATCAGGTAATATATTTTACTTGTAAATATAATTTTCTTCATATAGTGTATTGATTAATATCTGCAGAAAATTATTTGCTTTAAACGTCCTGATTATTAGTTTTCTGGAGCCATTAACGCTTTCGGGAAACCTCGCGTTTTTTTTTGCAATCACAACGCAAATAAACTGAATGCGAATGTGACTTTTCATAAACCTCTTTCGCCTCACTTGATGTTCTCTTGCATCAAGGCCTCATATTTCGAGGGCGTCAGCAATGTACGAGTAATTCTATGTCGAAAAATCGCCATGATTCGACAAGCATCGAGCGAGAAATATCTAAAAAGATTCACAAACAATCATTCACATATGTATTTTTATCTCGTTTTTTTTTTTTAATTTTTTTTTTATAATTTGTATTAAATTTTCATAATTATTATTATTCATTTTGTAATATGTATAGGATACATACAGACGATATAGGATACAGAATAAGTGGCCACCTATCATTGTGCAAAAAGCCTGTTGGTGGACTGTTGAAATAAAATTAATAAATAATTATGTAATTGTTCAATTTTTTCATTTGAAAATAATTTAATTTTACAATTATTGCAAGTTGGTATATGACGTTGTTCTACCTTCAACATTTTCACCAACACGTAAAAAATATAGATAAGTATAAAGAAAAAAATATTGGATCAACAATTTATAATACTTAGACAATTCGTTTTAATGTCATATTAAAAGAAAATCGAACAATGTATTTGGACTTGAAAAACATTTTTTTGATGATACGACGAGCTTGCAAACAGTTCATTTAATTTTCTACAGGATCTCTTTCTTTTTAGTCTTATTTTCTCTGAAAAAATAGATATATATATATATATTTCTCTCCCCCCCCGCTACATTTGAGCACCTCCAGCGACCCCCTTTTGACCCCCGAGCTGAAATTCGGTATGTAGGGCTTTCTTTCAGACAGAACGATACCATTAAAGAATGGGTAAATTCCAGTCAAAATTTCGGTATGCTTACCTGAAATTTCGACCTTTTTTAAGTTTTGCGCATCGCTCCAGCGCCACCATATTAGTTTATAGGGCTGAAAATTTGTATGTGAATTGAATTGGTGTTGGGGAAGTATCCTTTGGGGGTCTAGACTTGGTTCCCCCCACTTCCCTGTGTTTTCCGATTTTTTAAAACATTTGCGCACCTTTAAAACCAAATTGAGTTAGGGAACTCAAAACCTGTTGCATTCGAAAGGAAATTAAATTACCTATAAAACAAAAGATGTTTCATCGAAATCGGACATGTATTAGCAAAGATATGGATGGCTATTTAAACCGTTTCAATGGCTTATTAGACGTATTTTTCCCGAAAAAAATAGACTATTGCAGTGGGCTAATTTTCATCGATCCGTGTCAATATTGGCGACTTAATGATATCTAATTCTCAAATATATCCAAAGACTATGCTTGGTATTTAGAAACAAGATACTTCAAAATACAGTTAGAATTCCTCCCTTTCAATTACGAATTAGAATTTCTTTTTTTATGCCAATTGCCTTCATCAAAACTGTGGACGCTTATTTTCATCCTCAGTAACTAAATAATCTTTACCTATGGTAGATATGAATAGTATGGTATATGAAGCTGAAAGCCCTTTTTGAACAACTTACGGTAGGTTGTTATAAAAATTATATTGACTCTCAAAATCATTTTATATTTCGATTCAGCCACGTTTTTCAAAAGAAACTTTCTAATGCAACTCCATCAAGTCTTAATACAGTCTCCCTCTCGATTTGTGAATTGTTGCCATTTTCTAATGGTATATGCCTGCAATGTGTTACGAAATCATGTAAAGTTTGATCGTCAATAGGTTATGTAAAGCTTCGTGGTACTTAATTTTGTATTTATGTAGACTGATACAAAAATACGTTGGCGCGGGTGTTAACTCCAAAAATCACTTAAAATTAATTGTTTTCTATTAAAAAAGTAGACATTTTTTACTGAATGTTTAATTTTTTTTTAATTCCTATCTTTTTTTTTAACAAACCTGAATAACACTAGGTTCAGTTGATGCTCTTAGACGATGTTCATGACTTTACGTAAGACAATAAGCATGAATTGTATATTTCGTATTTCATTTCATTAATTCGTATTCATTTCAGAGTTGTTGCACAACGCTTTAGCCCTGAATATTGTTTATTAAATATTAAATGTTAAATTTTGTTTTGATTATTTCTAGTGGCTAATTCTTAAACTAATATGTAATTCTTCTATTTCAATACAATCGGCATTACGACATAGTTCAAGTTTCATTTCGATTCAGAGGTGTTTTCCTGTTGAATGTTAGACTAAGAAATGGTTTGAGCTAAGTGCCCAGAAAAATAACTTAAGATAAGACACAAGAAAAGAAAAACAATTTTCGTTAGAAATATTCAAGTAAGATCGTAAGTGAAGTGGCTGTTATCTTCAGTAAAGTTGTACAATGCCTAGCAGTTACCGCTTTAATATAACTGGCTAAATGGCTTTAATGAGAAGGCGAGCCTTGAAGGAGGTGGATGGTTTATTAGACCCTGCGGTTACACTGTTGTCCGTTGATTTGTTTGTATTAGACTCATCTAGCCCTGGTTTAGCTTCCCCACTAGAAGAGAGTTAATTAATTTCGTTGTTGTCTTAACCAAGTTGCCATGTAAGGCTTACCTTAGACCGGATGGTGGGGAAGAGGGGATTCCTTGCTTCATTAAATATGTCTAAAACTAATGCCTGTATAAAACCAGCACCAGAAGGTGCAATATAGAAATATTGCTAAAAGATTTCGATTATAATAATATTAGGGATCTAAGCGAATACGATGGATCGATGCCGATAACAGAAACAACACCTGCGGACAATACCCCTATCCACAGACCACCGTCAAGGTGGATTATTACGTGATCCTTCTACCTATGCCCGTGCTCTGTGTTCGAAGACCTGTAGGCGTTAATCTTCTTTTCATTTTTAATACTATATTATGAAGAAATGTTTCTTCGCCGTACAGCAGTGGGATAAAAATCATGCTAGACTTAACTAATTGAGTAAAAGTTGTAATGGTCTATAACTTGACTTTAAAATGAGATCACCCATATATATTTATGAAAGTTCAGGAATTAGTTTTGTTTTTGTTCAATTGATGTTGCCTTTTTTCTTATATTTCATTTGATTTTTAATATATTAGTTTTTAATATCTTAATAAAGTTATCTGTAATGAGAAATGCCACTTTGAAAATGAGTTTATGTGCTAATGCTAGGTCAAGGCTCTTCGTATGTATTTCGAAAAATCCAAAAGATCCAAGAATGTTAATCGTTTTAAAAATCTGTATTATTGGATTGATTGTGTTTTGGATATTTTTATTTTGTGAGGAACGCGTAAATAGTAACGTTGTCCGTTGATCGTGCCGTCAACATGTAAATTCGTTAATTAGAGTAAAATTTTGTTATACATAAAATCAAATAAACCAAAAGATCCAAGAATGTTAATCGTATTAAAAATCTGTATTATTGGATTGATTGTGCTTTGGATATTTTTATTTTGTGAGGAACGCGTAAATAGTAACGTTGTCCGTTGATCGTGCCGTCAAAATGTAAATTCGTTAATTGGAGTAAAATTTTGTTATAAATAAAATCAAATAAACCAAAAGATCCAAGAATGTTAATCGTATTAAAAATCTGTGTTATTGGATTGATTGTGTTTTGGTTATTTTATTTTGTGAGGAACGCATAAATAGTAACGTTGTCCGTTGATCGTGCCGTCAAAATGTAAATTCGTTAATTAGAGTAAAATTTTGTTATAAATAAAATCAAATAAACCTAACCGTACTGATCAAATGCTTAAGGGAGGCTGACGAAGTTCAAAAGTCTGAAAGACAAAAGTAAATATATATATATATATATATATATATATATATATATATATATATATATATATATTTATAGAAATAGAGTTCTTGTTTGTATGGACAATTTATTCTTTCACCATTCTCATTTTCCAGATTCTTTATCCCCAATTATCAATTTCGAATAAACTTTTTTCCCCATCACTGGAGCAGAAAAGCGTGTAAAGGAGCACAATACCTAGAATAATCTTGTATTTGCAAACTTGTGCTCATGTGCCATACGTATGAATTATTTTGTTTCTTATAAATAAAATCTTTAGTTTTACTTTATTCAAAACCAATTACTTTATTTTACTCCATTGCGAATATTAAAAAAAAAAGTTATGATTTCTCAGAAATTTTGGTTATATTAACTACTTGGTAAACGAAATAACTAAATGGTCTAATAATGATGGTCTTTAATATAATATTTCTAAGTAGTTATTGAATGAATGGGAGGAATTTGCTTTTAAATATTACAAAACCAGTATAACAACATCCTTATTTCAAACGGTTGTAAGGGTAGCTAAAATAAACTTCATTTTTTTCAGGAAACTATAGAATAACAGTTCGAATAAATTTCGTTCTTGATTGCCCACTAAGTAGGAATTGTTTTCTCCATAGAATATGGTATCTGCTTTTTTCTTCTATGGAAAATGGTGTTATTTTTGAATGAATGAATATAAAATAACCTTTCTAATGGTAAAGATGGTTTTTCAGGACAACATAATTGCATTGATTAGAATTACATTTGCAATTAATTAACTGACTGACAAAAATTGGTGGATCGATAGGGCTATCTCCCTTAAGAAAAAAGAAAATTTTAATTTTTGGTAGAATTTTATACTATAGCATCCACATTATTATGAATAAAATAAGTAGTTATTTTATATTTTGAAACTCATTAACCCTGAATGGAAACATGAAAGTATGACCCGGAGAAACAGTTTAATAATGTTACTAATTACAAGTATCATTTTTAATAGGTTTTCCAGTGGTATTTATTATATAAGGAAATCTTTACCTTAATCATTTCCGATAAAAATAATTTATTAACTGAATTATGAACCGATAAGAAATACAATTGTTTTTAGTTTAATCCTTTCTGGTAAATTAATTAGGTTTGATAAATTAAGTTTTGTAACAATCCCATTATAAACTTTCAAGAAATAACTAATTTGAAACAAGGTATGATGGATGTTTTCATTAAATTGTATTGTTTATTAGAGAGTTAAATTTTCTCTTAGGAGATTATTATTGAAAATATTCCCGATATTGTTAATTATCAAGAATAGTTATTTGTAAGACTTTAAGAGAGTAGAGGTAAAGGATAAAGGAAAGATAATTAAAACAACACATACAATTTGTAAATGTGCTGCAGCCCTGTAGCATAATATTTTATATTATATTAATAATATTATAAATAAGATTTTATATATTTTTTAGCTCAAATATATCGTAGTTTGAACTATTACAAAATTAAAACCTAAAATATTCAGATTCAAATTCGACTTGACTCCGGACAATTTCTTTAGCAGTTTTCTCTTGACAGACAACGTTGACCATCGTTTGAATTCCACACAAAACAGTGGAATTCCTGTCTTCCTTAGCTGCAATACATAGGAAGTTAAATCAAATGTAGAGCCTTATAATGAATTTTTTTTTCTGGCCCTTCCCTAAAGAAAATTCGTCCTTGCTGACAATCCTGAATCATTCTTAAAAATTAAGGGAAATTGATATTAAAGGGAGGGAGACAATATATGTTGTTTAGAGAAAGCGGTAGAAGAGGCTTTGCGGATTAATATGGGTCAGAGATTCCCAAGAGGAGTTGGCACCAGTAATTAAGGTACTGTTAAAGGAAGGAATTCTATGAGAGGTGGTTTTCAAGTCTATATGATGAAATGGCGAATCTTAAATCTATCAAAGGTCCGCAGGTTTAGAAAATCAGTAATATTGGGAGGTTGTTTTGCTTCTTCGGGATGGAACAGAAAAATATCGAGGTGGTAAATCACGGTTAAGGGACCTTATCTCGGCATATCTGTAAGAAGAATCAGGGGAGAAAACCTAGCACCTAGGGCCATCTGATCACACAATTCATTGATCTCATCAGACTCATTTTAAGGTTGCCAGATAGTATTCAATACACTAGGCAGCCTTGAAGGTTCGAAAATAAGAAGGAAGACATGGAAGTAATGGTTATTTACGAGAAATAATCACGGAATCTACTAAACTAAAAATAATTTGTCCATTTAACGCTTTTTTGGATATTACATATATGCTCACAAGTAACAGTAAAGTTCCTTAAGTTTTCTTCTCACCATCCGGATAGGGTTTTGGATATTAGTAAAATTTTGAGACTTCTCAACAGTCTGGCATTTACTTGACAAATAGCATGAATTTTCTTTGCGTTTTATATAGCTATATATTGTACAGGCTGCGAGGATAATAATTAATAGATACAAAGTTACAACATTTAAATGACCACTGTCGAGAACAGCGGTGACGGGCGGACGATAACTTTTCTATAACTTTCTTTGATCTTACCATCATCAGCCGGCTAGCATACAGCGTGTTATCTAATTTATATAACAACGTTTATAAGTTATATATCCTCGTTATATAACTGTAAAATTTATATAACTTATGAAACCAGTTATACAACGAGGTTTGTTACATAGTCTGTTCATAGCTTAACTATCTACATCAGGTGTGTCCAACTAGGTATAATCACGGGCCATTTAATGCAACTGTTCATGCACATAGAATCATACTTTTACAAATTTACTTAAAATTAAATTTTGATTTAGAATTCAAGGATCAGGATAGGATAATTAAATCACATCTTGTTATTAATAGAATTGAGGTTAATAATTTCATTATATTGATTTTGTTTAAATATTTATTTAATTTATGTGGGCCACAAAAGAATTCCTCGGGGCCTCCACTTTGACTACCCTGATCTTTAATCAAACTTACATAACTTTCTTCAAGCATTAATAAGCTAACATTATACTATAAAGAACAGAAGAAAATTCCTGCTGTCTATAGATTTTGTTAAAAATAATTTCATCGATAAAACGAACAGCTGTTTATCCGTTAAAACGGATTCCGCAGAGCTAGTTAAAGAAGCCGAAGGTTTGCTGCCGGCACCACTAACTATTGGCTACATTCCTTCCTTCCCTTATTGCCTAAATACCTTCCTTGCTCTGGACCCATCAAAGGCCAAATTCGCAAGATTAGACCACTCTCTGTTTACCCATCAGATGTTTACCCGTCGGTTCAGATTTAAAATTATTTTGTAGTCGTCCACTTACTTTCCTTCCTACTAACTTGACGTTTTGATGTGAGCACTTCAATTGCTGAACGTTACGTTGCTATCCGCCTGAATTCTCTAGTTGTCTCATTTCCATTTGGACCAAATGTTCTGAGCAATTCTTTATTTACGTAAATATGCTCTTTCTTTAAAAGAAGCGGCTACATTTCCCATCTGTGCTGTTAAGTAGAAAGCTTCACGATTGTTTATAGTATTTTTTAAACTAATTAATATGTTTTTAGGGCGTTCAAACCTTCCAGGTTGTTAAAATCTTAGCTTCACATTTTATTCAGAAACTGAGTAATTGCACTACAAAAACACTAATTATTTTCAAATATTTATATATAATTATTTATTTGTTTATAGGCTTTGGTATAATGATTCCAAAATACTTCATATTTTTCTTGTATATTTATAAATGACCGAGATATGGGCGGATGAAAAGTTTTAAAGGCCTCAATTTTGAAACGAAATGGGGAATTGTATTGCCGAATTTCGAGGAACATCTTGGGATGACCTTAGAACTTGGTACCAAATCTAAAAAAAACGGCCCAGTAGTCTAGAAGAAAAAACGTGGACAGGATGGATTTTATTTTCAATTCGATTTTTGACTATGTTTGACGCTTTCTTGATGTGGACGATATACAAAAATGGATCTCGTTTATGGAAGACGTTGCCATTTTTGTTCGTCTCCAAAGTTACGCTCCTGAATATAACATTGTTTGCCACTATCCACATTTTTCAAAGTTGTTTTCAGTGTTATTTTTTGGTCAAACGGTATATTTTCAAAATAGAAGTGTGTTTTATTTTCCTTACAAGATACGTAAGAAATTGTCGAATTGTATGTATGTAAAATCTATAATAATCATCTATAAAATACTAAATATAGATTTTGAATTGTTAATATGGATGATTGGGTCAGTGATACATAAATAAAATATATTCTAAATTTCGCCAAACAATTTCATCAAAGTTCAAGATCGTTTGGCTATAATATTCAGGTTTGTGGCTTCTGGTGATTCCTATCATTCATTAATGTACTTATTAAATGTGTCTCATATATATATATAGGAGGACAGGTTACCTAGTTATATATACCCCCTATTCATAAATATATATATATATATATATATATATATATATATATATATATATATATATATAAATAGGAGGACAGGTTACCTAGTTATATGTACCATATATATATATATATATATATATATATATATATATATATATATATATATATATATATTATTATTATTATTATTATTATTATTATATAAATTAAGATCTTCTACCAAAATCTATTATTCTATTTTCCCTGCATGCTGTCATATAGTTTAATTAAGTGAATGGTAAACGCGACTCTAATGGTATTTATAATATTCCAAACTAGTGACCAGGGCGGGGAGGGTCTGTGGTCTCTAGCCTTTTATTTTTAAACATGGTTTGATTGATGGGCTCCATTTATTCCATTCGATGCATATAGAGAATAAATTAGATAAGTAAATTAAGTAAATGTGGTTTCTGGAACCCCCACCTGCCTTATAAAAGCAGTTTGCCAGAAACATAGCACCATTTAGTGCATCAAAGTTTATTCCATTTAGGGAAATCGGTATAACTTTATAATAGGAAAGATCTTCTTAGGGAACTTAGACACCTTGACAGATAAAATGATTGTGGCCGAATGAAAATGTAAAAATGCACGGAAATATATAGTAAAGGGTAGGTATATTAAAAGCAAATCGGCGTCGTTTTAAAAAAAAAAGGCTTTAGCGCCAAAAATTAGAAATTTAAGTTTGAATTTATTATGCGACCTAAACACCATCTCAATCGATTTCTGTTCACTATATAAAGAAAGAAAAAATTAAAAATCGTTTATTGATGGCGTGAGCATCAAATACTGACGACACTCAGTTGCCGCTCTGTGCTTGACCAGTGCTATAAGCCTTGAAAATATATTGTAATTATATAGGTTTTACCCTCGTAATAAACTCCTTTTGTATACAATAAAGAATAAAATAAAAATAAAAAAAAATTATCTGGGGAAAAAACGTTTTATGTAAAGTTCGCTAAATGGCGTTTATGCCTTTTTCAAAAAACGACGTGGAAATAATATATAGCATTTACACGTCGATTGTAACCTTTTCCAAATCAATTGTCACCTTTTCCATTTCAATTGTAACTTTTTCCATTTCAAATGTAACCTTTTCCATTACAATTGTAACCCTTTCCAAATCAATTGCCACCTTTTCCAATTCAATTGTAACCTTTTCCATTTCAAATGCAGTACTTTGGAAAAGGTCACAATTGACTTGGAAATGCTATAAATAATATGACTGATTTCCAATTATTTTACAAAGCAAGTTTATGTTTTTATTAACCACATTCTAGTTTTATCCAGATAAAAGAAATTAACAGGAAAATAGTAAATTTAAAAAAAAAGGAAATTATTCAAAATTAAATTAAATACCTCACAAATCACAATTGAAATTTTATTAATAAAACTTTAACCAGCTTTTCTGAAAATAATTTTTTTTCCATTTTTCGCTTAAGAGTGGCTAAATGCTCTTATCAAAAATGTCACATTTATTGAAGTTTTTACTTTCTCTTATGTGGTGGATGCATTAGGACTCACTAAACAACATAAAATAACTAATTCGAAAACTTTTATTTTTAGTCCATTATTCTTTATAATGGAAGTATTTATGTTAGCGACCGTAAGCGGATATTACTCACGCAGGACAAATTCAGCAAGAGTTTAATTTTCCACTTTAGGAGAAAATTAGAGCTGACACAAGTCTAGAATCCCTAATCGCCTCCAGAGGTGCTAAGGATAAATTACCTGGGAAATTCATTTTATCTTTCTGCTAACTACGGACCTTGTGCTAACAAATCCATTCCATTGGACTCCAGAAATGTCTTAAGAGAGAAATAATGCTACCATCATCTGTGGACTAATTGTGCCCAATTTATACTTAGATATAAATTGATACTGTTCCATCTCGGTAACTGTAACCACCAATATTATCAACCAATCCATAAGCATCTCAAAACAAATACTTAAAATGGAGAACTGAATAAGTTGAGAAACGGCTTTAACCGTAAATATAAGATGAATTAAACCTTCTTGAAAAATCACCGCTTGAGGGAATAGTATTGCAAATGACGAGACATAAACAACTCAAACATTTACACAAGAAAATCGACACTGAAGGTAGATGTAAATGGGATTATACCCAGTTTGGCGCGAATCTTCTGCAGTGTGCCAACCATATAAAAAAAATAATAAAGCTGGACAAAGCTTTAGCAGACTTTTTCAAAACCTAGAAGGGAAATAAATTAAACCTATTAGATAGAGGAATTATGGGCTATAGGTTTTTTGTCAACAACTGGTTCCATTATTCCTCACAAAATTGAATAGTTCAAATCAACATAGACACTAGTAAAAAAGAAAAGTTAATAATTTCGGGTATATACAACCGTCAAAGTTACTAACTTGTGTTATGGGAAATGTGGAGGAAAATAGATTTTGAAGATATGAATTCAAGTTAGACCGTGGAAACGAATCGATACCTGAGATAAAAATATTCCGAGCTGCAAGTACCTTGTAATGATGGTATCTTGGCTCCGATAGGTGGAATGAACCATATGATAACTCGACGGAACATAATTACCATCAACGTTTTTCTCTTGAATCCTGTGTGGTGATAATACAGTTTACAGATCATTAGCAGTGACCAAGACACTGTTTATTGTAATATTTTTCAATAAACTTTTTCTAAAATTCAAGTTTGTTCTGTTGATTTAATTATTTCCTGTAAAAATGTATTTCTTCATAAAAATTTCATCACTTTTGCAAAATTTTAACGAAGGTTACAGTATATGTAGGCTATTACAAGTACATTCACACACATAGAGTTTTATTCATCCATTTTCGAACTTAATTTTTGACTTCAGGAGAGTCAAAAACCTAAAAATTCTTTGAAATCTCCAAGTGGAGTTATAAACCCAACGCATAACTTCCTACTATATTTATTCTTTAATGTAATGATAAAATAATAATTGAAATATTTTCAAATAATTACGACTAGTAATAGAATCAATAAGCCAATATATATATATATATATATATATATATATATATATATATATATATATATATATATGTATGTATGTATGTATGTATAATATTATATATTAGTATTTACGGTAGTAATCTTCTCTGAGGTCTTTGCGAACATCATCAGGTGACTTTTTGGTTTTTATAGTTGTAAATGTTCTGGAATATTTACTGGCGATAGCTCACTATAAAATGCCCAAAATTTCATCTGACGTGTGACGTCGTTCAATGATAAAGGGGACCGAAAGGTAATTTTTCAATTTTTTCTCAGCCTCATCATTTTCTGATTAGTTATTGTTATCACTTTTTTCCTTCCTAAAATAATTTCTTTACCTTATATCTTACAACTATTATAAACAATGAATTTTACTATCGTCATTAAAATTGAATTATTTAATTGTGTAAGAATGCGAAGTTTTAATTGAATTGGAAGTAGGGATGGATATAGTTATTTAGGAAAGAGAGTAATTTTGGGTATTCAGGGCAAGAAAGTTTCTCTATGAACTCCAGAGAAGTTTCTACTGAAACTAGCACTAACCACAAAGCTAAAGGGAAGGCATGCCATAATAGCTTCTTGTCTGGTATAGGATACTTGTTTCGCAAATTTATTTGTCATGAATATGGTTATTGTAAATGCATCATAAATGTTCAGATGTTTGTTAATTTATCAAAAACATTTATAAGAAATTTTCGTTTTAATATTTGTCTTAAGAAGTTAGAATTGAAAACAACGTAAGAGACATGTACAAGGGCATAAATAGATCGCGTAAACAGTTTGAAACCGCAAAGAATGGAATTAGAGATGAAAATAACAATATCTTGGCCGATCCGGAGGACATTGTGAATAAATTTAAAAAACACTTTGAAAGTATTTTGAATTCGGGAATTAATAGTCAATCTCCTCTTTCTGAATATCAGAGTGCTGACCCGTTAATTGAAGAACCGAGTGAGGAGGAAGTCGAAATAGCCATCGGAAAATTAAAATCTCATAAAGCAGCGGGAATCGACAACATTCCCAGTGAAATAATAAAAGCGTGCGGTGAAGATGGAATTTCTAAAATACATTTTTTGGTTAAAAAGATCTGGAAAAATGAAAAAATGCCCGAAGAATGGAAAGAATTTATACTTATTCCGATTCACAAAAAAGGTCCGAGGACGGAGTGTAATAACTATCGCGGAATATCACTCCTCCCAGTATGTTATAAAATATTCTCGTTGATCCTAACTAGTAGAATCACGGAATATGCCGAGGAAATTATCGGAGACTACCAATGTGGTTTTAGACGGAACCGATCAACTATCGATCAAATATTTTCCTTACGGCGAATATTAGAAAAAAAATTAGAATTCAACGGTGTGGTTCATCAGCTTTTTGTGGATTTCAAAAAGGCTTATGATTCCATTGATCGCCAGAGACTGTATAACATTTTGATTGAGCAGGGAATACCGAAGAAGTTAGTAAATCTAGTAGGGATGTGCATGACCGAAACATTCAATAAAATAATCGAAGTGATATCATCGCGACGGTTGAAATGGGCTTGCAAAGTTGTTGGGCTCAGTAACGAACGAATTCCTAAAAAGTTAATAAATGCTGAGCCGACTGGTAAACGTCCGAGGGGTAGACCGAAACGTAGGTGGGAGGATTGTATTAAGAGTGATCTAATGAATTTGGGTTTGGACGGTAGTCGGTGGACTGAGATTAGAAGACATTGGTATCGGCATCGAACCTCCGGGTTCGCTAAGCCTTTTTATTATTATTTGTCATAAATCGACAACCACTCAAACTGGAACGAAAAATGTACTGTGACACCCGCAGCTCTTTTCTGTTATATGATATTTATGTCTAGATACTTGTAATTTGTCTTTATGGTTTGGACAAGAAAGCTTGCATTTTTTTTTTTTTTTTTTTTTTTTTTTTTTAAAATACCAGATTGTCTTTTTATCTTTTCTGAATATCTTTGATATATAGCTCCAATAGAATTTCATAAGCTTATCCAATAGACAGTATGGGAGTGTCTTCATAATGAGCTCTGAATAGATAGAAACAAAATATCTGATTTGTATTAGATTTGATTAAGATAAGACTTAGCTGTCTATAGCGTCGTAATACTTTTTTTTTTTAGAATTTCCATCCCTTCATAGATTGAATCAGGACCTCATACACTCCTTTTGGGCACACTCTCACCGTGTTCAGTGGGTATAAGGTGTGGGGGAGGGTACATATGAATATGTAATTAAGTTGAAGTATCTGAGATCTAAAACATTTAAACAAGACCGATTCGAAGATGAAAATCTGGAAGTTACTTGGTTACTTTTTTTTTTCTTTTAACTTATTATTAGCTATTTGTCTTTCAAATTAAAGCAATTCGTTCGCAATCCTGCAATTGCAGAAATCTAAAAGTGAAAATTCACAAAACTACTAGTTACCGTTTCAAATATGATATATATGGCAAATGCCTCAAGGTCTCCCGAATGATATATTTTGTAAGTATAGGGCTTTATAAACGGTATCAATCAAAAGATACCAAGAGATATGAAGAAATATTTTGGTCTTTATGAGATGAGCCATAAAAAATGATCGATTTCGATTTCGTGAAAATTGTAATCCATTGATGGGCTACTTTTGTTTTTCAAATCCAATTGAGGTTTTAATCCAATTTTCAAATCCAATTACACCACTGGAAGAAGGTTCTGGACGAAAATGATCATTCCATGAAGAACCTCTGCGGGACTGTTGAAACCTAACGAAAAGTACTCGGGAATTCGCAAAAGATTTTGTAGTTTCCCAATCCACTATAAATAGTGATCTGCTTTGGAAAAGTGAATCGTTCATCAAGAGTGGTTCCCCATGAGTTGATTACTGAGCAGGCACGAAGCCGAGCAGAAATTCAACAACTTTTAAAAAATTTCAATGACCATCGTTTCATCAAAAGGATTGCTACTTGCGATTGAAAGTATCTACTTTCAATAGCAAGTAGCAATCCTTATCCAATATATCTATATTGGAGAAACCAGGAGATCAAGAAACAATGGTAGGACTGCTATAAGCCTGCAGTGCCAGTAACTAAGCAAAGGCAATTTGAAAAAAAAAGACAATGCTCTCTGTGTTTTGGAATTACAAAGATTGAAATTCATTCCAGAAGTTTGAATTCACTAATTCTGAACTCTATAATGATAAAAAATGTATCCGTGTTGGCGGCAGGGAGATTCAGGAACTATTCCTAAAAACAGGACCCTATAGGTTCCAGCAGGTTGAATTGTTCACCTATATTGACACAGAACATAGTTAGATGACCAGCTTTGAAATTCGGCCAAACATCTATGAAGTAGGCCTCTGTGTAACAAAACTAAAATTCATCTTTACAAGACGCTGAAACGTGTTAAACTAGTTTAGGATATCATTGAGGTAAACGGAGGAAAACTTTTGACGTTTGAGCTGAGGATTCTTCAGAGAATCTTTGGACCTGTAAAAGACGGAAATGGCCGGTACCGAAGAAAGAATCGCGAACTCTATGAGCTCTTTAGAAATACGGTCATTTTTGATGACTCATACTGTTAATAAAGTCGTTAACAAAGATATTTCGTTGTGGCAGGTTAAGGTTTATTGGTTGGATAATCAATATTTCCCAACTAGTTAACCGATTTTTATATAACTAAGAACACCTTCATATTTCATATTGGCCAACTATGGATTCAGGATCACTTCTGGACTGATGGGACGATTTATATTTGGTAAATAAACAAACGAATAAACTTACTCTATGCATGATACTTGAAAGAAAACCCGCTTAAATTTCTTTTTTTATTCTATTTGCAAGAAGATAAAACTTTATTCAAGTACTTAGCAGATACTCATTTCTTATTGATACTGATACAAAACTAGCTTAACTAGTTTAGTGGAAGTTAAGCCCGTCATTAATACAAACACTATACTATAATATAATATAACTATACTTCATTAACCACAGCGAAAAAATAAGTGTTGTTTATATGTTACTTGCGCATATTTTGTTTCTTTTCAATCTGTTCCTCTTGTTTTTTTTAAATTTTATTTATTTATTTTTTTTATTTTTTGACACGAATATCATTTCTTCTTAACTTTCCCCACACACTCCCCCCTCCTCCTCTCTTCCCATCTCTTCTTCATTCTTTCAGACTGCATTCTTCTTTCTTCCTCGCTCCATATTCTCCCCTTTCTCACCTCTTTGGCACACACAAGGACCTTTATTTTCATTAATTTTTCCCTATACTCATCCCTATCGAAACAGTCTTGACTCGAGATCTCCAATTTTTTATTTTACTAATTGTTTTAAATTTTATTTTTCAAGGCAGTGGTGCCTAATCAACAAACCATCTTACGTAGTCTTTACAAATATTACAGCTCATCAACATCCTGAAGTAGAAATGAATAATAGTGAATACTTTCTAGTTCTAAATTTAGTAAGAATGTTTACCGTAGTAGTTGATAAAACTTAGGAATATCGAATCTCTAAGAGGATCAAGAGTGGCTAATCTTAGCACACTCTGCCGCCCTTCAAGAGTAGCTGCAAATCTTCTGAGATTCCAGACAGTTTGGATAAACTAGGTCGACGTTAGTTGCTGGTGATGATTTGAATAGCTCCACTCGAATTTTTCTTTTTCTCCTTGTTTTCCATAATCCTACACTCAACAACCTTTTTCAAAGGGCTTTTCATTTATTGTTTGGTATTTACCTCTGTTTCTTACTTTATGATTTCGGAAATATGTTAAAGAATTGAGCTCTTCATTTCTTAATTATTTTATTTAATTTACTTAACCAAAGGTGATTTTTGAAATGTATCCATTTTTGAATAATAAATGTAGCCATACAGTTCAGCATGCATAAAACTAAAGGCCATACTAATTTAGAATAAAGAATTAAGATCATCTATGCTGAGAAACATTAAAAAAACAAGTTATTACTAATTGTTCTAAGTTTACTTATTTCAGACTCTTTATTAATGAATTTTTTTTTATTAATATAAATAATTTTAGTCAGAGTTTTTTTCTTTTTTTACTTTCCGCCTTCTTAGATGGGAGGAATACGATTCGTGCTAAAAATCACAAATCGAGATTTTAGTGGATAAGCAAGTTTCTATGTCAGTATTAACACTTTTTAATGGTGCGTGCTTGTGTGTATAGTTTAGTTGGCGAACAAGAAAGTCATGCGGTGTCCATCCACATCAGATATTTTAAAAAGGCTTAAGCTCAAAAAATTCGAAATTTTGGTTTCAATTTATTATGAGATGTTAACACCACCTATATCGATTTCCACTCAATATATATAAAAAAAAAAATTGGAAATGGTCTAAAAATCAACTATTAATGACGTAAGCACCAAATACTGACGACTCTCTCAGTCATCACTCTGGCTTTGAACAATGCTAGAAACCTTAAAAATATATTGTAATTATACAAATAACAATTGTACAAAGCTAAGCTATATATTTTTTTAAATGTGTGGATCTTCTAGATCAAATCTACCTAGATTATTTCTATAGATGCGTTCATTATTGCTGACGCATATTTAGTTTTTAATCTTCATTTTATCATTCCAATGTTCTTTCATACTCTTCCACTTGTACCATTCCAGGACAACAGTCAATTCTATATGCTACATTTGATAGGAGGCCCTTGTCCAGCCCAGTTTATGATTATTTAATTAATTATAACATTTTCTATTTCGATTAAAATTGGATTTTTTTATTTTAGTTAAGCTTGAGGAGAGCTTGTGTGCTTGTGTCTGTTTTAAATAAATTTTCTTATAAGAATATGATTACTATTTACAAGTGCAGAAATAATACTAGACTTTTAATAGGTTGTCAAATAAACTACTGTTTACCGATGTCAAACGACTCCTTTCATACTCGAAACCAGAGCAAACACGACAACTCTACTATTTATATAACTGCCTCAAAATATTTCAAAAGCTTGATGTTTTTTAATCAAATAAAACAGTCACAGACATGAAACAAGGGTATGAATTCGGTTAAAAAACTGATAATATTCGATTTGGGAATCGTAACAAATAACCTCAAGGGCACATGCATTCTTTTTGTATTTATATCGAGTGATATTAAGATTTAACAAGGATTAGCAAATCTGAAGGTTTGCGCTAATTATCCGCCGTAACTATTGTTCATAATGGAGCATCTTTTACTTTTTACGTGATTGATTTGAAAATTAATTCAATTTAATTGAAAATTAATAAGGCTTAATTAAGCCTATACGTTATCTACTGTATTCACTTTTATTGCAATAGTACATTAATCGATGCCTTATATATCTTTAGTTTCAATAATTTTTAGTTAAATTCTTACATTATTAAAAAATTATGATTATATTATTATATTATTACAAAGCGTATGAGATAAATTAATTCTAGCCGATTAATAAAGTATCTGAATTAGAGACATATTGGGTGAAATACAATTTTTATAATAAATATAAAGTGAGGGAATGAGATTTTTGAACGTATTCATTTTTTACTGAATAGGCCTTAAGTTTAAAACCTTGATATTTGCACCACACCGAATCTCACAAAACTTGAAGAACTAGAAAAGAAATTCATCAAATATTAAACTTCTTTCTCTATTCTCAGAGGAGGTGAGGGAGTGAGGGTCATCAAGCACAAGGCTTAATCAAGGAATAAATGCTTGATTATGGACAAAAGGTCGAAACGTCGAAAAGCGATGTAAAAATAAATAATGAAGAAGGAAGATGGTTTTTGCTAATTTACAGAAACTGGTATCCTGTTTAAAATAACTTGGATGCTTTTCAATAAAACGTATGTTTGAGAGGTCCACTATATGATCAGGTCACTGAATGACAAAAATATTCTTAATTATGTACCTGAAACTAACCAATTTTAATTCTTTACTCTTGTTTACATGTTATTTATGGTGTGAAAGAATAAATAGAAAGTAAAGAATATGGCTGTACAGTTTTATTGAAATACTATTTTTAAAATGTTTTTGAGTTTAGTTTATCTGTGAAGATCAATAAAGTAATAAAATACCCTACCTCATTAAAGATTAAATTTACTAATTATTAATAATCAAGTTGTGATGCATCGTTAACAAGATGTCCTGTATATAATAGAGGCGACAAGCATTTAATTAGTCTAATCTTTTATATAGGTAAAAGGAAAGATTAGTGGAACCTCGATTCTTGTCTTCTTTTTGTGCCTTTCGAACGTGCCGTTCTCTTTAAGGGGATCAAAAAAAAAAAAATCTTTTGAGGTCAGGAGCAGTGAGCTTTCAATTAGTGATCTTAACTTCTATTTAATATAAACAAATTAAAAATTTCGCTTTTTATTCTCTGAAATTTAATTGTACGTATAACTTAAAAAAATGTTGCAACACTTAAATGAATAATTTATCAATCTGACACAGTTCATTAAGTTTCAGAAAACACACTCGACCTGATGTTATTTTGAACTTTTGTATTACCTATGCTAAGGAAAACAGTATTTTTTAATTTGTTTTTTTAGAGTTTTTGATCCGATAAACTTTTTCGCCAATTTAACTGTAAGAAGATAGCACAGTGGGCAGGGCACCGGACTCTCAAGTCCCGGCCCGTGCTCGAGTCCGGATCAGGCAGATGATTATTTATTCTGTTATATCAGCCCTCGTGGGTCATAGCCAGTCTCTATAAAGTGGGTTCCAGGTTCTTCAATGGGTTGGGGGAAAAACCTGGTGGTTGAGCTTGATCATGCCTGGTCCACTCTGTACATTTTACAAGATTTGACTGTACGGCTGCAGAAAAATTAAATAAAAGAGTTTTTGAAAGATCTTTATGACGTTTCTTCAAAATAACTCTGTCATTGTAAAGAAATAATGACTTCGTCTTCTATTTATAATAGTTTATAAACCACTACTGATTACATTAGCTGGCTTATAAGATACATCTGTGCCAATTTTCGTTTGCCGCGTTGTTCTGAAGACCCGATAACCCTAATTTCAATGAATAAGTAACAATGTAGTATGCTCCGTAGTAAGTTCTGACATCCCATCCAAAAGCCTATTAAATAATCATAAGATTGATCAACATTCACTGGCATACGATGCTATTGATGAGAACATCCGTTAATATGGAGCCATTGACAATTACTAGTTGACATTGGTGCCGGCCTCCGCTCTCGTAGCTGTTGGAGACTCGAAGATGTCAATGGCGATTATAGCATTGTTCACCAGGGATGGACGATTCGCTCCGGCCGATCAAGAGCTCTTTTTACGTTGATCTGTAACTCGAGAAAAAGAAAAATTAGTACCTCTTTTTTTGCGAATTATGACCTATTACTTTTTTTTTTGAATCAGTGAAACTGAACCAACTCTTTGCAGTGAGTGAATCCTTCTGTCTATGGGTCTAGGTAGTTCAAAATAGAAGGGAAGTTGGATGGAGAGGATCTATGGTGCCATTCAATAATTTACAGTAACATTCAAAAGATCATAATTTAGTTCAAAAAATAATAATAATTCTCAAACAATAGTTTGAGAGTATTAGCGAAATTATAATTTTTGTTCGCTTAGGAAAGAAGGACAGCTGTCTTCCTCCCCCCTGTCTACACTCATGTTCTGATCCCTGAAAAGAACGGATTTGCATATCTTTAGTGTCCGATTACGTTATCCCAGGAATCGAATTAACTGACAGCGCATCCTATTTTGATAAGAGTCATGATTTACGATTTTGTAATTGTCTTGCCAATGAATTTTAGGAATTGAGGATTTGAAATAAAATTTTGCTGGACAGCCCGATCTGTATTCACTTAAATAAAAAAGCTTCAGCTAAAGGTGGAAATGGGTATGTAAGTTATGGATATTATTGATATTAGCTTTTTTTTTGTGATACATTTTGCTATTTTTATATGTTTTGCTATTTTTATGTTTTGCTAGTTTGTATACATTGAACCCTATTTAATTAGTTGGAGAGAAGCTTTGCTATCAGTGATTGGACCAGAACAGAATAGTGATCACTGGCGTGTTCTTGGTAAAGGCTAGGTTGCTACGGAACGGTCAGTGCACAATTTTTTTCCGGCTTCTGTATTCCTATTTTTAGGAGTACCGATGAGAAACATTGGTGCTCTTCAATGTTATGTCTCACTCGTTGCGCTTTTATTTCTTAAATTCATTTGCCACACATTTACCAATATTGAAATTTACTAATCACATTAACAATGACATTCCAACTTATTTAAATTATATAACTTTATTTGCCAGTGCGTACAATGATCATAATTAGGAGTGGCCCAGCTTTACCTGGAAATAAAAATATAACTTCAATTATTTTAATAAAGAAATGATTTTTTATTAATATAATTTATAATTTATAACTACATTATTATTATTATTATTTATAATTTCATGGTATTTGAATATAATCTAGTCATGTTACTTCAGAATATGAAGAAGTAAAAAGTAATATTATATATTTCTTATATTGCGATGACGGAATATGTACACGAGATGGGTTAATAAATCAGTGAAATGAACCTATATTTAAGTCAGAAAATACGTCGAAACATGGCGAATTTTAGACATTTATTGGAGTATCGGGATCTTGTTACTGAGTGAAATTTTCAAACTGATTTTATTAGTTCTTGAATATATTACTCGATAAAAAGATAAACCCACTGATGAATTTAGAAGCTGCACAACTAAAGGCATGCGCCCTGTAAATATAATACAAGTAATAGGATTGCGACGTTTGAAATAGGATTAATAATGAGCAAATCGTAAAAGGTTAATTAGCACTGAGGGGTAATCCGAGATGTAAGTGGGAGGAATGTGTTAAGGAAGATCTTGCTGATTTGGATTTTAACGGGGTTCGGTGGACGAATGTGCTTATGCAGGAAGCGATGTTTGATAGTATAGGCATAAATTACAAATTTACTATTGAAGAAATCATTAGACAAATCACTGAAGAACTCCATTCCTCCATTCCTCATTCAACCAGAAGAACTCAATTGTTTTAATAAGATTTATCAAATAGAAATTATAAAACGAGCTCATTTTTTTCTTAATTCACAGCATGGCTCAACAACGAACAGATGAATTTAACAATTGAACAATGAACAAAGGGGAGAGCTTTCCCAGAGCGGCAAATTTCGAGCGAAATTTTATTTTTAGATAAAGGAAAACATATTTGTTACTGCTTTTTGATTGCATTGACCAAAATACACTAATGGTTATGCTAGGACATAGTGTTATTTATTTCGAAATATAACTGTTGACTTTTTTGGAGGATGGAGAGAAGGAGGGAGGGAAGGAAGGCGCGGCAAAATTGAGTTACTCCATTCTAGCAAAAATCCTAGTTCCAGCCATGCTCTTACAGTTCCCCCCTAAAAACTACCTCTGGATAAGCTCCTGATTGGAATTTGACGCTTGAATGGAGATAAAAGGATTTATTTGATTTATAGAGTCCGCCTAAACTTTATTCTTGTGGGAAGGAATTATGATATTCGCGAATAAATGCACATAAAAAAATATTTGTTTTTTTTAACAGGATTTATATGGGTCCTAGTAAAATAAAAGTACAATAAGGAAACCCCATCTCTCTACACACAGAACACGGTCGAAAAAGCTATATAAAATTATCGTTATATCTATTGAATGTTTTATGCATTACTATATTTTTTAGAAGCAGTTTGACGAAGGTAGACCTTTATTTTGAGTTAATATGTTAGCAATATACTCAGATTTGAGCTGTAAGTCGGATTCGGATGCCCTGTTAGAAACATTCCTTCTCCTTTACCAGAAATCAAGACCGGTAAAGCAGTGAAAAGGGAATGTATAAAAAAAATCTGGTGCGGTGCGCCCATCACACAACTTTTCCTTACCGTCCTATAATAATTATCTTTTTAATAAAATTTTAAAGAGTTCACATAAACACTGCTTCTAATAAACTAAGCAGCATTCACTTCTTCTGCCACTTAAGTACAATAAAACAGTTTTTTAAATAATTATAGTACAACAATTCTGTACATTACCTATATATTTTAAAAGTTTCTGGTTTAGTTTCCATGGAAACATTTTCTTTCCATTCAGTGAAGAAGGGACATGTTATATAAAGGGGTCAGTTTACTGTGGACGGGCGCCAACCGGTCCCATATTTCTCCTCTTCTACTCATCGGCTCTTTAGAGCTTTGTAAATCACCGGTCTAAGGCTTCCCACATCGTCCCTCGTAGCATATCGGAATAGTTTCATATCTCTTCTATGGGTGGTCTAAACACATGGCAAATATCGACTTGATGCCACTAATCCATCTCTGCTAAGGAAGAATGTGTTAATTCAACTCTAAAATTGTCGTGAAAGAACTTACTTTCAAAACCTTAAAAATATTAACAAAAATACAAATATTACAATATTAAAAAAAAAATCATTTATCCAAACATCGTGCGTTATAGTTAGATTCTTTTAACTTTGAATTTTAGAATATCTTCAACCGCGGTAAAGTTTTTACTATCAAGCGAAAATTTAATAGAATCAGAATATAGCTAAAATATGTTTCACATTAATTAATATCTCCAGAGGGTCGTATAGGCGTTATGTGCCGCTTAATTAGCCGTACGGTTTCTCTTAAAGGACCTTTAATTTCCTTTGAAAACGGCAAAAATTGGACAGTAATTAATCGAAGAACCAAAATTGGACATCTCTCTTCCCCGTTGCTTTTCTTTTTTTTTAATTGTACTAATTTTCAATAGATTTACCAAAGAAAGGACAATGTTGATATTAATTACACTATTTTACACACATCAAATAAAGTTTTGCATTGCACCATGTTTCTCCATTAACAGTTTTCCTCAGCAAAGAGGGTTTTGACCCCAGTGGCACAAGATTAGAGAATAATTAACACAGAGAAGTTTATGAATTGACACGAGGCTAGGAGTCAATACTAGATCAAAGTCAATCAAGACAACCGGCCAATTCAACTTTTATCTCCAGTTTTGATTACGTGATAACCTGAGCCTGTTCATGATGAATAGAAACGTTTTACCACCAGGAATACCCCATCGAATCTTTGCTTTGAGGTAGGAAGAGTTGTCAACACGCCAAATCGCTCTATGGTTAAACAAACATCGAGCACATCGACTTTGAGATCGAGGGCATCAGCGGCTGCGACGGGCAAGAAATCATTAAAATTGGTCATAGCCTGTGTTCCTAAGTGAAGTCATAACCAGTCATATATGACCAGAATAATGTTAAAATTGAAATTCACAGAGCGTATTGTTTACAACAGATTGGCGGATTGGTGGGAGGAGGTTCGGTCGCATCCATCTCCTTTCGGATGCGTTCGGTTATCCATCTATTTTATGCTCCTCATATAATACACCGTATCTTTGCTAATAGTGGTCCGAATTGATGATTTTTTTTTTATATAATTTAATAATCTTTAATATAAGTATGTACATAATTTACTATAAATTGCATGCTTTTTAAGTTAAGCGTTAATAAAATAATCTTTTCGTCATAACTTTTTTCTCTTCACTTTTTCGTTGATATAAAGAGATATACTACATAAATGAAAAGTTAAAAGACTTTAAGTTGAAGACATTAGGTAAATTTCACCAAAATCGTTGGAGCCGTTTACGAGAAAATTGTAAACAATTGTAAAATCCATGATATAATAGCTAATTCCAGTTAGTCCGATGCGCTGTATCTTTGCTAATACTGGTCCGATTTTGATGATTCTTTTATTGTTTTTTAGATAATTCAATTATCTTCCATACAATTCTGTACGTATATTTTCGTAAAATACATACTTTTTAAGCTATGCGCAAATAAAATATTCTTTTCATCATAACTTTTTTCTCTGCAATTTATCGGTGATTTACTACATAAATGAAAAGTTAAAGACCTTTATGAAGAATAATTTAGGCAAGTTTCATCAAAATCGTTAGAGCCATTTTCGAGAAAATTGTAAAAAAGTGTGAAATCGATTATATAAAGTGGCACTTCCGGTTAATCGATTTTGACGACTGGATCACTGGTATTACCCAATACGGGATGACTCATTAATAACATATATATACTCCACCAAGAAGGTCGGTGAAGTACTCGATTTGAATTATGCTATCAACACTTTGAAGGTTGTTTTGGACTACAATCTCTTAAAAAAAGTTCTGCGACCGTAAAAAAGGTTCGGTCGCATCCATCTCCTTTCGGATGCGTTCGGTTATCCATCTATTTTATGCTCCTCATATAATACACCGTATCTTTGCTAATAGTGGTCCGAATTGATGATTTTTTTTTTATATAATTTAATAATCTTTAATATAAGTATGTACATAATTTACTATAAATTGCATGCTTTTTAAGTTAAGCGTTAATAAAATAATCTTTTCGTCATAACTTTTTTCTCTTCACTTTTTCGTTGATATAAAGAGATATACTACATAAATGAAAAGTTAAAAGACTTTAAGTTGAAGACATTAGGTAAATTTCACCAAAATCGTTGGAGCCGTTTACGAGAAAATTGTAAACAATTGTAAAATCCATGATATAATAGCTAATTCCAGTTAGTCCGATGCGCTGTATCTTTGCTAATACTGGTCCGATTTTGATGATTCTTTTATTGTTTTTTAGATAATTCAATTATCTTCCATACAATTCTGTACGTATATTTTCGTAAAATACATACTTTTTAAGCTATGCGCAAATAAAATATTCTTTTCATCATAACTTTTTTCTCTGCAATTTATCGGTGATTTACTACATAAATGAAAAGTTAAAGACCTTTATGAAGAATAATTTAGGCAAGTTTCATCAAAATCGTTAGAGCCATTTTCGAGAAAATTGTAAAAAAGTGTGAAATCGATTATATAAAGTGGCACTTCCGGTTAATCGATTTTGACGACTGGATCACTGGTATTACCCAATACGGGATGACTCATTAATAACATATATATACTCCACCAAGAAGGTCGGTGAAGTACTCGATTTGAATTATGCTATCAACACTTTGAAGGTTGTTTTGGACTACAATCTCTTAAAAAAAGTTCTGCGACCGAAGATGGGTAAATCTTCAGAACTCTTTACGTAAGTAATATTTGTAACCTTGGACAATATTATTGATTACATTGTAGCTCAAAATTATGACATTCCACTGCAACAAAATAAAGTAAGGCCTGTAGTTATACTAACTACAAGAAGAAACAACAGCCGGCACGCAGTGTTAGAAGTAGACGCAGCAACGCGAGAATTACTGCTGTACAATAGGATTAGCTTGGGCCATCAAAAGATTACGATTCATGATTATTTTCGAATAAAAAGATGCGCCAAATGCTTAAAGTTCCATCACAACAGTAAGAATTGCTCAAGATGTGGAGAGGAACATTCGGTGAATGATTGTACTTCTGAAGAAGTTAAATGCATTACCTGCGAAAACATCAACAAGTTTCAAGAAAAGCCAAAAGAAGCGCCCAATAGACCACTCTGCATTTGACCGAAACTGCCCATCGTACTGGACATAAATTGGCATCTAACACTGATTACAGCATTTCTACACAGTATCAACAATCATATTTGAGCTGTCAACATATACGGAACACAACTCGATTTATTTATTCATGGCGCATAGACAATTAAACATCTTACAACTTAAAACACGTCATTCCAAATACACAGCAAACATGCTACAACAATAAATAAGCATAAAAGGTATAGATAGACATTTTATTAATTCAAGAACCTTACACAAGGTTAAGTAAAATTGTAGGTTATCTTCAATCAACTGACGACGCTCTCAGTGAACTGGCCGATCATATCACTAGCACACTTCTGCAAAACAGTAACTTATTAGTTGTATCATTGGATATAGCTGGTGCTTTTGATATCACCTGGTGGCCTGCGATCTTGACTAATCTAAAAACCTACAACTGTCCTAAATTCTTATACCAAATCATTCAAATTATTTTACTGATAGAAAACATGCCATTCAGACAAAGTTTTACTATACTGGTAAGTAAAATGATTTTGGGAACTCCTGAAGGGTCAGCTTTATCACCCTTACTATGGAACATTTTAATAAATACAGTTTTCGAGACAGACTTACAGAAAAATACGATATTATTGGCATTCGCTGACGATTTGTTATTACTTCTAAAACGACGAAATTTTGGCGAATTAAAGACAATAGTAAACCTAACACTATCATTTCTTAGACATTGGACTAGACGCAACAAACTTAAATTTAGTTCCGAGAAGACTAAATACATAATTTTCATTTAAAAAAAAAAGAGAGTACCAGAACTAGATTTACGACTCAATTCAGTAAGGTTAACTCAATGTGACACATTGCAATATTACTACTCTCTGACAGAATACTAAATTGGAACAAACATTTCTATAATATTTATAACGACACTTTACGAATTATAAATGGACTGTCAATAGCTGTTAGAGCAAGATGGGGACTCAATATTAAAAGTGATTTATGAAGGCGCTGTACTACATGCTTGGCATTCAGTAGTACAACGTAAGAAACATTTTTGTTGACAGGCAACGAAATGATTTGATTAAAATTATGATTCTCAAAAATGGATAACGGCCTGAAAAAGAACAAAATTTTCTTTCTAAATTCAAGATAGACTTGCTTAAATTTATTAAGACTTCGACTCACTAACCAAAAGATGGACAGCGTAGGTAATTTCTTGTTGGCTTTATTTTATTTTTTTTTTATTTGTTTGATTCAGTTTTTTTTAAATATTATTCTTGCTATGTATATTTTTTATTTATTACTTAATTATTTTCAATTTAATACTTCAATTTTCTTAAGCTTCAATGAATATGTAAATTTATTATTAATATCACTCATGCCTCTAAGTTTAGTTCCTAACCGGTTGTAAAATACCCATGCTAGGCTATTTGGTTCTTTTAAGTGAACT
Source organism: Rhaphigaster nebulosa (assembly GCA_948150685.1). Taxonomy (NCBI): domain Eukaryota; kingdom Metazoa; phylum Arthropoda; class Insecta; order Hemiptera; family Pentatomidae; genus Rhaphigaster; species Rhaphigaster nebulosa. The sequence continues at coordinate 50,157,122 of OX411308.1, read as the reverse complement.
AATAACTGAAATGATAATAAGAACTAGTAGATGAAACGGCGATGGATATGTCTAGAAGTTTTTTAGATCTATAATTACTGAAGGATCAGAAATTCAAGAGGAAACAAACACTAGGCTAAACGCGGTTAATGCTTGTTATTTTTCAGGTGCAAAATTACTCAATTCTCACCCACTTTCGGATCTAATCTAATCTAAAATCTAAACGTTAGACTTTACAAGAATATTGACTTTCCTACTGCTATTTTCAGGTGCAAAACGTGGTCGCTTACCTTCAAAGAAGAACAACGCTTTAAGGTCTGCATATATAATTATTGGATAATTTAGGAGGTTACAGAAAGCGTAAATATGTGACACAAACCCGACAATACATTTTAAGATGTAAGATCGCGATTGAAACTTGCATAAAAAATGTTGGGTTTGATAATAAACTATTCACTAAAAATGTAATCATAACTGAAACGGTAGGTAAACATACCAGGGATGGACCGAGATTTAGATTGGAAATTTGTTTAAGGTATGATCTTGTGGATTTGGGTATTGATATTCTTTAATGGAACGAAACATCTAGACAAAGATTGATGGAAGTATTGGCATCAAATCTTTCGGTTAATGTTTAAGGTTAATAAATTGCTGATAAACATGCAATTATTGCCTAGAATTCGCTCTAGAACTCTGGACTTGTCGCCCTAATGAAGGCCTACAACTTAGACTAAATTAAATTTTTTCTTTTCTGACCTCATCCCCCAGCCAACTTCTCCTTGGTTTAGTTCTAGGTCAACGATACCTCCACGTTTATTTTTTTATATAATTTCTGGCATTCAGAATTTTGTTGGGTAACCTACAATTTCTTGTATGTGTTTTCAAACGTTCCAGACATTGTGATCCAATTCTACAATATTCTCCTAGCCTGCGGTAAATAGATAAGATAAGTAAGATAAGGTAAGATGCCAGAAGGGGTGATCTGGCTCGGCTGGACCCTCGACGGAGGGGGAGAAGGGAGGGTGGTAGGCCCTGTCCCTCCGGCTCTCCTGTTACCCTATCACTTCCATTCCTAGGGTTGATTAAGCAAGGCTTTATTAATTAAGCAAGAGTTTCTCCTTCTAAGGATAGGTCCTTTCAAGATAAAATTCTACCAGTATGTTCTATGTAAGATAAATGCTAACTCACCATGCCAGGTTCTTACCTGCACGATGCTTTGTGGCTGGAGTTGTATAAAGTCCTTTTAACAAATTTGGTGTGGTCTCATTTCAAATTTTGTTAGTAAAGATTACAGTATCCGGTTAAGAATAGCGTTTTCTAACCGAAATCCATCCATAGAAGCATTAAATGGTGTATATGATAAAATATTGTGTTTACTGTACTAGAATATTTGCTCTGTTTAATTTTAATATTATAATAATCTACAAATAAATATTAAATCTAGGAATCATTTAACTTTTTAGCAATCAGCTTTTTAGCATTGTGCAAAAAAATAAATATATGCACATATGAGGGTCCACAAGAAAAAATGGCCATGTACCCTTGATTTAGGTTATTGTGGTATATTTTCAAGAAATAGTAATGTATCATAGACTATGTAATACCTATTAGATATAGGTAATGAAATAGTGATGTTCTATCAAGCTTAACTTGATATTCAGTATCATCGAGAATCTGCCCGTCGGTTCCATTACCTTTTAAGTCAATTAGCTCCTTATCTTATCTTAACACGCTCATTTCAATTGCCGTGATATTACACTCTTACGGGCTGCACAATTCGCAATGCAAAGTCGTCGGATTGTTTCTGTCTTTAGACCGAATATTTTATTTTACGAAACCATTAGGGATTTTATTTTTCCTTTTATGTACGATTTCACGTTCAAGATCCGTTTATAAAAATTAAACTTTACCGTACAGATTATCTTCCTAGTGACATACTTCAGTGCTATATTAAATAAAGTCTGAAAAGAAATTGTATGAGGGCTAATATCAAAGGGCTTATTATTAAACTTCAAGAAAACGGAAGAAACCATTTAGCTGTCTAATCATAACATTTGCTCAGCAAATTTGCTAGTTTTCACACTGGACAAGTCTGTCGTTGAAGATTAAAAAATAAAAATGGAGGAACAGAATTTTCAAGCATTAAATCCTCAAGGAACTTGATATTTTCGGTATTCAATTAGGGTCTTTGGATTCACCAAATGTTGAGATTGTAAACTACAATTCAGCGAAGGAGTTTTGAGTCTGATAATTCGAGAAATTTTTATTTGCCATATGTTTTTTAAGAAGGTGATGCATTTTAGAAATGCTTGCATTCCCACGGCAAACGTACTGCAATAGTAGTACTTTCTAATGGAATGTACTGTAACTACAATACTAAGGAGCTGTATAGAGAAACAAAGTAGCATATTTCACAAAATAGTCATTAACATTAAAATTGTGGCTTGCCACATTCTTACCACAAGCCCTTATTAAAATATTGTTTAAACATTTGATATGCAGATAGCTGAGAGCTTAAATATTCTCACATGAGTTCCAATTTCATTTTTATTGCAATCAACTGTAACGTGGGGGATGAACTTTGGGATGCAATTTTTAGCAAGAAAGGAGTATTTTGATTTTATGTTATTTATGCCTTGAAGTTTTTGAAGTGGACTTACAAATAGCCGATTTTCTTGAATCAGAATCAACAATTGATTCTTGTAAACTTATGGCATCATAAATATAAAAATCTGAACTACTACAGCCCATAAAGTGTCTTGGGCTCAGTACTTGGTAAGTACCGTACTGTTTCTAAGCTAACGGTGATTGGGCCGAGACCACGCTTAACCGCCAGATTTTTCCCCCAGTTAAGGGTACCCACTTTATAAAGGCTGGATGAGCCCCAGAAGGGTCTCCCGATCTCACTGGGTCGATTCACGGCTGATAACAGAATAAATAATTATCTGCCACTGCCGGTCTCGAACCTGTGACCGCCGAGAGCATAGTAACACAGTGCCTTACCACTGAGCTACTCCGCTCCTATCATAAATCTAATGCTGGGAATAATTAAAAAGATTTTCGTCTGTTTTTAAATTTCTTTTATTTATTTGAAACCATGATTTTTCATAAAAGCACAGGCATGTAGTCAGGCATTTATGATAACTAAAGAGTGGCTGATAATGATGTTCATTGTATTACATAAGAGCCTTGTAATTATTATTTTATATGAGCTCTTTGTTTTCTGATTATAATATGTACTTTAGAGGACATTAGATTACAACGAGGAAACTCGTTTAATGTTGCTCATATTACTTAATCTAGAATCGTTTAGCCCATTTTCCGGTATAATTAAGCGGCCTAATTTATAGAAAAGGTTATGAAGCACGATCTTAATTGAAAAGACGCTGCAAATTATTATACAAAGGCTTATTATTTCCAAATAGTTATATTTAAAAAATATCTGGTATGTGTGACAATAGTGTGAATACTTTCCTTATTGCTTCGTTAAGAGTTCAAACAATTACATTATCTTTAAAAAAAAAATGTATTATTATTTTGTTATTTATTAAATTACAATCAAGCTAATAATGAGCTTATTAGAAATTTATTTTTAAAATATTAATTACAAAAAACAAAACAACATATACATAACATTGTTTTAATTTTCTCACATCTTGGCCTCAAACTGTTACTATTTGGCCTCAAACAACCACTATTTTACTATACTTTAAAAAAGGATGAGGTGGCTTTTCTCGTTTTAATCTTTTAACTAGGGCATTAAAGTTGAGGGGATGGACGGTCTCAGCATTGGTGTGCGCTTGTAGTCGGTCTTGATCTGATTAGGCGAATTATTTATTTTCTTCTTCAACAGTAGACATAAGAAGATCTCGGTGAAGATCATCATTCCTAATATACCAGAGTGCATTGACGATTCCCCTAATAACTTTATTTTGGAATCTTATAATTTGTCTGTTGGAATCTCTCAGGCATCCCCACAGTTGGATTCAATATATCCTGACAGGTTTTAGGACTTGATTTTACTGGAGAAGTTTATTTTATACAGATAGATTCGATTGTCTGCCTAAAAGCCAATACATTTCTTGATACCTCAGTTTTAGCTGTATTTATTTTGTTTTTATATACTCTTTCCATCGGCGCTTTACATCCAATGTCATCCCGAGATATTTGTCCTTATAAAAAATAGGGGATAACTTAGTAATTTATCATAATCTGCAGATAGTTGATTTTCTTGTTAGTGAAATCAACATGCATAGACTTCGATTCATTTAGTTTTATTATCCATTTTAAGGCCCATCTCTATATGGGCTGTATTTAATTTTCCTATTGTGTCCAGATTATCATTTCCGATGGAAAGAACTGCTTTATCTTCGGCGAATGTAGACGTCATTTTCAGCTTCTGGGACATTAGCGGAAAAGAGCAGAAATAGTATTGGGCCTAGTACATTTCTCTGCGGAACACTGGTGCATATTTCGTAAAGTCCAGAATGTGAATCTTCTTGTCTTATGAAGTACTAATCAGATAGTAGAACCCTAAGAGCAGAGAATATTGTTCGGGAAGGGCTTTATTAAACTTATAGATTAGCCCTTCCTGACAAACTTTGTCGAACGCCTGCGTAACGTCCAGAAATAGTATTGGGCCTTTTTTTTTTTTTTCTTTTCCTTCTTTTTCCAGAAGAAAGTTTTCCTTCTTCAATTGCTCTCTCAATTTGATCATTAATTCTATGAAACTGGTGAATTGTTGAATGTTTTTGCAGAAAACCCAAATTGATGATCAGGTATTAACTTTCTTTCTTCGATTAGAGGCATTAAGCTCTTGAGGAGCAACTTCTTGAAGAGTTTTAACATTACCGACAGCAGTGATATAGGAAGGTTCGATGTCATCTCATGGGGTGGCTTTCCTGGTTTTGGAATCATGACTTCCCTGACCTTCCACAATTGCGCAAAGTAGCTAAGCTAGACTGCAACATTTATTACTTTGGTTGTTTTAATTCTTGTCCAGTGATAAGATTATATCCCGGCGATTTATTTGTGTTGATCTCCAATTTGACAACATTTTGAACCTCTTAGATGGTGACTGGCGGAATTTTGATATTCATTTCTCAGAGAGAGCATCTTTGCAAGATAATGAGCAAAGGCATGAGCTTTATAGCAAAGCTCAGAGTACTCACTCTGGAATAACAATATAAGAGGTCAGTAATACAGACTGCACCACTGAAGGATTCAGAATGCACCATAGCGGCTACCCTTAGTATTCAATTGCTACGGCTATCCACTTGTATTCAAAATCCTTCAGTGGTGCAGTCTGTATTACTGACCTCTTATATTGTTATTCCAGAGTGAGTACTCTGTGCTTTTCTCATTCGTTAGTTCACTCAAAATGTTGTTTATCGTTTCATTTTTTATTTTTTGGATTCCCTTTCGAAGCTTTGCCGTGAGTCTGTTCTGTCTTTTCTGACGGCATGCGAGTCTTTTGCCATTTTTTCCTTGCTTTTCTTTTGCCACGAATGAGCGTTACTATTTCTTGAGGATAATTATTTCTATTATGTTTTTGCTTTATTACAGGCGAATTTTCCATGCTGAATATTGGATGTCTGTGTCAAGTTTAGTAACTTCATTATCGATTTGTTCTTTAGATGACAGTGAGGATTTCAAATCAATTTTTCTCCCTAAGTCAATCCTTAATAATCGAAAAAACAACAAACAAAGGCTTCAAAACGGTTCACAAGAACCACTAAAAAGAATGAAATAACGTTTCTTACAAAAGTATATTATTAAGTAACATAAGCAAATATTCTAAATCAATCTGAACGGTAAAATCATTTTTTAATGGCGGTGTCGAGCCGCTCCACAAGACTTGAGTTTCAACTATTAAGTTGTTATAAGTTTTTCCCTTCGAAGTTCTCAAGTTGATTCCAAAACTTCAAAAATGTTTGTATGTATGTAATTTATGTATATTAAGCTAAGTTTTATTCCAAACCATGTTTATGAAAGAAATGATTTATTATTGTTATCTAATTATTACACAAAAAAAAAAAAAAAAAAAAAAAAATCGTTTTCGAATCAATTTAAGAATTTCGAAGGGAAGAACTTATAACGAACGAGTTGTAACCTACCTTGATTGTAACATCAAAAAATAATATATGATTATACTGTTCAGCTTGATTTGGAAAAGTTACTTTTGTTACTTAAGAATACATTTTTCTAAGAAAAGATAACTATTTCTTTCTTTTTAGTGGTTCTTAAATACCGTTTTGACGTCGGGTTTTTTTTCCCCAAGTATTTTAGAACACCCTTGTCGACCTAAATATTTGTTCAATACTAGCATAACAACATTTTGACTCCTCTTATTGTTTACTTCATATCCTATGTCCTTTGATGATTTCAATGTTCCCACGTTTGAAACATTCAACCTAATTGAATGAAACATTGCAAGTAGTGTTTTACTATTCAGTGTTCACAATTCTCTCAATCATTTTCAATTTATCTCAGCCAATGCTTTCTAAAACAATAAACAAACAGCCAACGCTTATTTTCAACAACATACTGCATTTGGATGGATTATTAGTTTTATTTGTTATTTAAATTAAATATATTCTTATCTTAGGATAAAATTGAAGCTGGTTGTCATGAAACAATAACGCGAGATGACTCCTTCACATGCGAGTGATTTTAAAAATCATATTGCCAACGATTAATAAACTATATATTAATTTATTAGTATTAGTTATTTAATGTACAATTTGTATTTCGATAACACTATGAATTCAATAGCCGTTTTATTTTTCCAAACACTTCGTAATTGCTTGCTTTATTAGTTAAAATGGTGCAATAAAATACACATTGCTAAAATAAAACCTTTTTTCTGATACATCAGCATATAACTTTAATCGCAACGAAAATCAGTAAAAAAAATCGTGATTGTTACCGATGATAACATTACAGTTTGCAAATAATGTCATATCTAACTATTACCACTTTTGGATCTAGGATTTGAAGGCTTAGTGGAGGAATGTAAATATTGATGGTGGTGTGGGTCGATCGAACCTCTGGGTAAAACATCGGTTTTTTTGCTAACTTGGCTATGTTATGGATTGTTGATGTTAATTTTCAATGCCTTTAATCATTCTTCAAGAAAGCATATGCTTGAGAACCATTATAGGAGCAGTGAATAGAAAAAAAAATAGACTGATAATCAGAGAAACATATTTGCGAGAATAATATTTATTTACTAAGAAAAATACATCCTTCGTGTATGCTCTTGATTATGAAAAATTTCATTAAACGAAATTGTTAAATTTTCGCGCCAATTAATAATAATAATAATTTCTTTATTTATACCGGGACTATTTAAGCCCATTAGAATAATATTACAGGTAAAATCAGTAGAGATGTAGATCCTCAGAGTAGAACAAAAGAGAATAAGATAATGAGCAAATTTTAGTTGAAAATAAGGAGTACCTTTTTACAAATCTTTTGGATCTGCATGGAAATGAAGTGACTGAATATGCGGGATTTAAAGGTGGGAAGAGTATTGGAGCAACGGATGGAAGAAAGAATGGAATTCTATATGGATGAGGATTGGATAAGAAAAGATCTATCAAAACCTATGGATCAGTGGGCCGTTATATATAAATCTGAAGACCTCGGTCTTACCGGTTCTCGAACGGGTATGGCGGGAATAAACAGAGGATTTGAACTGAAGGAGGTCTAAGATGTATGGACGGCGGGATTGGATGACTTGGCAGAGGAAGGATCCTCTGGCCTACTTCCTGAAGTACTTACGACGGTAGGAAGGTTAAAGCCACTTCAACTGTTCATAGAACCAGGAAACAGAGGCATCCCTCGGGATCCCGAAGGTAAATCGTTCGAAGCAGTTTATCAAACGTTTTATTTTTGCCTCGAGGTACCCTGAAACATCTCCGTAAATCGTTCAACGGTAGTCAAAGTGGGAGAATATTAATGAGGTAACTAGGAGCTTTCGGGTTTCAAATGGGAATAGTTGACGAAGGTAATTTAGTCGCATTAAGGTGGAAAAGGTACGACGAGAAGTATCGGAGACATGGTTTTCCTGGATAGAGTTTGGTCAAAAGTGATTCCAAGATTTTTTTATGGTTTGATAGCATTTTATGGGATTATTGTTTAGTAAAAGGGTTGGGATATGAGGAACAGTTTTAAGGAGTTGATTAGAGCCTACTGCTATTGCATTTGTCGTCTTTTCATTCAATTTCAGCTTAATTCATCATACGAAAATTAGAAGAAAAAGAAGCTATCTGGGTTGAAGATATGGTGTTCAATATCGATTAGAAGTTGAGAAAATTGGGAGCAGAGGATGTGAAATGATTATTCAGATCATTTGGAACTAATTTTGGATATCTACGGATAATTTTCGATGTATTTTCCATTTGGATTTGGAATCAGGAGCATTGGTGAGGACGGAATGGATGTACTCTTAATGGATTAGTGTACTTTTATTAAATTTATAAGGGCTGGCTCGGAATAATAATTCAAGAGAGGACGACTATTTAATTACTGTTTTGAGAGAAATCAGATCACTCATGCCGCAATGGATCTGTTTTCATTAATCGTTTCCCTTCACCACAATTATTATCAATCTCAACTGTGTAAATAGAATGTACAATGTGGACTATAACAACGATTGTTTAATCAATTTTAAAAGCATTTCATGATTACTAACGTTGATAATGTATTACCTGGAAATTATGACATGGAACTTAGAGTTACTAATTGTGACATAGTAAAATAATCTAATCAATATAAATCGTTTCTATTTATAATTAATTATATCACCTAAACCGTCTTAGTTAAGTTGTTATTCTGTGTTACCGAAAGCTTCTTTAAATTTAATTACTTTTTCATTTTTAAATTAAATTTTGTGCAAATATATTATTTTTAATCGTTAGCTTAAATATTATTTCTATAACATTGGATAGCAGATTTTTATATTATATCGATAATTATGCTTTTTAGTTTGAGATTTAAAGGATTATGGCCCCGGCTTTTTTGGAGAGCCTAGCTGATTACAAATCTTTTTCGAACAGGATTAATCATTCTTTTGCATGTCCTGGAAGTGTACCATATTATTAGGTTTTTGTCTAAAATTATTGTGCGTTGCATTTTGTAGAGTAATTATATTAGTGTTGGCACAATAGCCTTAATGGACAATAGAAGAAACGTAGATGTAAATATAAATGAGAACATGCTTTTTACTTTTATTTTTTGAATATAATGTCATCCGGAATCGGGCCTCCTAATATAAAAATTAAACTTACCAAATGATAATTGAAATGATAGTATTGCGGCGATTGAATCGGACGCCTCTTTTTGATATTTTTAGTTGTTACAAATTGGCGCTCTGATTTATTTTTCCTCTATTCTGTAAATGGTACCAACAAAGGCCATTGGAATTTTTTTCTGTTTATCCATTTTTACAGGAAAAAACAAAAATAAGCCTGTGAATTGAAACTTCTTTATTTTCGAGAACGCTAAATTAAACTACGGAAAAAAACATTTCTTAATCCCTTTTAGGAAATACGCCTGAATTTAAATAAAGCACCAAACAAACAAGTACATTGTTTTGCACCTTTTAGTTGCAAAAGGGCTGGGAGGGAAAGAGGAGTTGTATACCTTCGGATTACTGGATGCAAAGCTCAGTGGAATGATAAGCATAAATTACATAGTATTTTTATTTCTCTTCCCGTGTATTTTCCATGAAAACATTTTGTTTCCATTAAATAATACGTAATAATATATATTCTTAATTATTTTTTATAATAATAAATATTCTTAATTATAAATATAACATTCTTATATTATTTAAGAATAATATATTCTTATATTACATTAAAACAGAGCGGATTGTTGATATCAGGTTGGCTGTTAGGTGGGAGGCGGCTCACGACGGATGCGTTTGACTTTCTATCTAGGGTCTTGTAGTCCTTATAAGATACAGAAAATGCGCTTTAAGATATACATGAAGATACACTGCATCTTTGCTAATACAGGCCCGAATTCGATGATTCTTTTTTTGGGTTTTCAGAGATTTTAATTACCTTGTGTATGATCGTATGCATAATTCATCATATAATGCATTCTTTTTGAGTTATGCAAATCTTAAATTTTCATTTAGCTATAATTTTTTTTTCTGCATTTTCTCGGTGAAGTACTGTACACATGAAAAGTTAAGGAACTTAAAGGAGAAGGCATTAGACAAGTTTCATAAAAATCGTTGGAGTTGTTTACAAGAAAATTGTAAAAAGGTTTAAAATAGGTGATATAATTGACTCTTCCGGTTAGAATGATACCGGTCTATCTTTCCTAACACTGGTTCAATGTCAAATATTCCTTTTTTGTTGTTTAGATAATATAATTACCTTTCAAATGATTGTATACATAATTTACAATAAAATGGATACTTTTCGAGTTATACACAAGCCAGATATTCTTTTCATTATAACTTTTTTCCTTGCATTCCCTCGGTGATGCACTACATTTTTGAAAAGTCAAAGGGTTTTACGAAGAATATTTTAGGTAAGTTTCATCAAAATCGTTGATGTCGTTTTCGAGAAAATTGTAAAAAAGTGTAAAATCGATCATTGACACTTCCGGTTAGTCTGTTTTGACGAAAAAATTGCTGTAACATCACAGGCAAGAGAAGCCTTGTATATGCCTTACATGTAATATTTTGGTTTCATACAACTTTTTGTTTTTGAGCTAGGCTGTTCACAGACACAAAGACCATTTTGTGAAAGTTGGTCATTTGGATTTAGAAGATGTTAAAACGTATTTTTTCGTTGAAAACTCGAATTCAGTACGTAATAAACGTGATACTTCTCTCTATATATTTTATATGAAGCATATATTAGCATGGCACTTATTGGCCATCTTAGAATAAATTACAGAATTATGAATGTTGTTTTCGTCAAGAATTTCTTGTTTGTGTGTTATGAATTATGGTCATAAATGATAAATGGAATCCATGGGTCCATAAACGAATCATGGAAAATAAATCGTACGATAGGTTTTATAGAAAATCAACTGCTTCATGATCATGTCGATATCAAAGCTCTTATTAATCAGTACTAGAAATATTTGATAGCAATGCAATTTCGTAATTTTATTGTAAGAATTTATGCTTTTTAAATATAAAAAAATAAAATTTTATTTTATTTTGTTATTTAGGATACTTGTTAGAATTTGCTTTCGCATTTACAAATGCGATAATGTTTTTTAATATGATTGCAAATTTCATCCATATACGGATTGTTTATTAGATTTGTTGGTATACTAATTAAGAATTTACCTTTCTTTTATTGTAATTAAGAATTATAAACTACCAACATTTTATACACAATATGTAAAGTCTTTTCTAGTTTATATTTAGTAACTACTCCAAAATATGTATAAACTTTAGGTTTATTATTTTCAAAAATGGATCTTTGTAATCGACCAAAAAAGAAATTAACTTCCTCTCAAAATTTGAGGTTTTACGTTTCAAGATACGTAGAATACAAATATCGAATAAAAACAAAAAACGTCCGTTGGCCGTACACTGTTCGCGGCTTTTTTTCCGAAACTACTGGACAGATTTTCTTGAGATTTGGCAACAAAGTCACAGGTCATCACGAAACTCGAGCTCGACATTACCATTCGTCATTTCGATACAAAATGGTGGCCGATTAGAGATTTTATAAACCCATAATTCGACCATTACAGAACGTAAAGATAGAGGAAAAATGTAAAGTGATCCATCCTGCACAGCAACCACCTTCTTGGTCTTTTCTTTTCCCAGTGAAGAGCGCCTTCAACATTTTCCTTTGTATAATTTCACCTTCTATTCTGACCACATATCATGGCCATCTTAGCCTTCTTGCTATAAGGAAAGTCGTGTGAATTGACACACCAAATATTTTTTAAATAATAAACCATTGCGTAATAATTTTCAGCGTTTTGTAATGATGCTAAAATTATATTATCAATGAAACGAAACAATTGTTATGAGTCTGAAGATTCCTAAAAGGAAAAAATCTTTAAAAAATCTCCTCTTGTTGAAAATAGCTGTGATGTCTGTAGTAAATGCATTTTATAAATTCATAAGTCTTATACAGTATATTGTGCCTCAGTTTCGACAATACTCAACTGTGATCGATACAATAGCAGAATTGAGTATACAGCTCAATGTAATCCAATGAATAAATCAGCTTTGCTCTAATCTGGGGAATCTGGCTCTAAATAGGGGGGAAGAGAGGTGTTTGGAAGAGTGGATTACGCCAAAAGCACCCCCCCCCCCTTATTCAGGTCTTGACAGGCCTTCCGCTTCTGTTTCTGACATCTATAATTTATTATGGTACACGTTCTATTACTAGTACTATTTTCTCTAGAAGCCAAGAAATTTTCATAAATTTTGGAAATTATGAATTTATGGTTGTGGTTGAATCATCCTAAAATTTTCCATCGTATTTACTTTCTAGTATTTCAAATCAACAAACTTTATTTGTATATTTCCATCGGTGAGACCCTATCATATAACGTCAGTTATATTTATAGACTTTAGGTGAAGTGAATAAAGCTGAGCACGTGCTCATTCCTAAAAAAACCGAGCTGATGCTCTGGTTAGATGTGAATAAAGAGAAGTTAAACAAAGGAATAATTGATGAGTGTACGGAGAATGTGCTTCAAATATTTGTTTCAGAGTACCTGCTCATCTTTTTAAGTGAATAAATCTGAATACTTACTCATAGAATGGAGTACGTTTTCAGTTTTATTCACTTAGAAATTTGAGCAGGTACTCCGAATCAAATATTTGAAGCACGTGCTCCATAGCCTTAGCAAGTATTCCATTAGGTGACTTCTGATTATTCACATCTAACCAAAGCACCTGCTCAGTTTTTTTAGGAATGAGTACGTGCTCAGATGTATTCCATTCACTTCCTACGTAAAACAATTCAACGTTGCACAGTGATTCCTAAGTCGAATTTTGCGGACATATTCAGTAGCCCGATTATTTTTCATCAGATTTTATTGTCCCTTTGCTTTTATACTATTATTATTAAATATACTAGGTTGTCTAAAATAAAACATCGTTTATTATAAATATGAAAATATATTAAAACGGCTCTTTCGCTGACAACGTGAGATGGAAATTGGCCAAGACTTTTATTTAAAAAAAAAAAAAAAAAATTCTCCGAGTATTAAAAATTCTTGTTTCAGCTTCTATATACATTCTTTATATAGACGAAACATCTAAAAATACTGTCACCATGTGCGACTTCCGATGGAATGCGATTATTTCTTCGGATTTATTGTAGTTCAATCAGCAATGCGGTGCTGACGTAGGCACTTAATTATTTATTATGAATCAAACACAGCACTTTTATTAAGATATAAAAACCAAATTTAAAGTGAATTTCGACCATAGATTCGCTTATGTTTACAGAAAGTTATTCAAAATGCTAGTAGGATTCAATTTGAAGCATTTTATCGCCCATTAAAAATTTTACTTTCCTGCTGATTAAGCTATAATCTTTTTTATAAATATATTTAAGCAATTTAATATATTTTTTTTTAATTTTTATTTTTTTAATAGATGCCAAATTATGTTCATTAAACGGAAAAATAAATCTGTACAGGAACCAACATTTCGAGTATCTACCGGAACAGCTTTTTTTGAAGTAGATAATATTGTAAATGTCAGAAAAAGGCAACGTTAGATTCCTCATGAGCAAAATAATGTTTTCATAATGCTAGATACTTATACTTAAATGAAATATGTTGAATTCAGAGATATAATTATTTTTGAAATTATTTAATTCATATTTTTACATCCCGCTATTAATCATTCGCTATGAATTCTTGTCTTCCAAGAATTTCTTTCAAATTTTCACAATTATCAAATACAAAAATGATAATCTATGAGCAGAAAAATTATTTTATAGTTCATTTGACTTTGATTTGTATTCTCTAAAAAATGGAAAATCAATTGAAAAAATAAGATGAAATTATAATGAAATCGTTGATAGACCGGATTCAGCCAACGTTTAACCAACGCGCTTATATTCTTTTTTAGCGCTCTGAAAATTTGGTTCTGAATTTCTTAGATACATAGATAAGAGTGGATATTGATAGTTTCTGTCTAGAGAAGAAATTAAAAATATTTGATGCGCAGTTTTTCAATCAGTCTTATTGAACGCATGGATCCAAATAGACTACCTCGAAAAATGATGCATGAGAATCCAGGAGGAAAGAGAAAACGTGGGGAGGCCACGATTAAGATGGATGGAAGATGTGGAAGAGGACCTTCGCAGGATGGGAGTGCGGAGGTGGAGGAGGAGAGCCATGGATAGGATCTAGTGGAGCAAGCAAACTGTTGGAGGAGGCCCAGGTCCTACAGGGACTTTAGCGCCTGACTGAGTTTTTCGCCATTTGGGCCCACTGTGCTCTATATTGGCGCCTAAATTAGTCGACTCATTTTTTTTCGATACAAAAAGTCTACGTAGTACTTTATTTTTAAAAACATTAATACTTAGTACTTATTTTTCTTCGGTAAAAAGCCACTTTTTGTATTCTTTAACAATAGTTTAAAATAAAATAATTTTATAAATTCGATTACTGATTTTTGTGATTTTTCCGCTATATAATTATTTCCGTTTCTTTTGGATATCGCCAAAGCCAGATAAAAAAAACGTTTTATTCTCTATTCAAATAACGTTTTTTCCTTATTTCCATAGTACTAAAACCTATTTTACTATTAACCAAGTAAAGTTATATTTCCACATTTATTCCGGGACCTAACGTATTACCACCGCCTAGAGTTATAAATCTTGATAGCTCTATCTTTATACCCTTCAATTATATACCAATGCCATTTAATTTAATCTAGTAGAAACTGAAAAAATCGTCATAGCCAAGCTGTACATTCGTAAATCACAATTTGAAACCATGTAACTGTCAAATCCCAACTTTTAAGCAGAGACAAAAACACGCTTAAAAATGTTCATCTTACTGAGGTGTATTTTTTGTATTTTTTAAGTAGTACGCATTATTGAAGTATATTAATAGTTTATCGTTTAGAAAACATTAACAATTAATCGTGAATAAAATTTAGGCAATCGAAACGGTTTGTACTTAAGTGGTATCACATCGTGAACGACCATATTTTACTCAGTTATTCTAACTAAAATGATTAAATTTTTTATAGTCCTTGCTGTTTAAAAATATTAATAATAAATAAACACATCTCTTTTTATATCTTTTTATTTTTACTAGTTATCTAATACGTTCCGGAGGAATGATGTTTCAACTATAGTTGATCGCTTCAACATCAACTAACCTTCATTGCCACTGATAATTTGCTCTTAGTGCACCGTGATATATTCAGATTAGTATAAATGTTATGAATCATTATTGACAGATTCCCCTATAGTTAATGTGAACCTTCCTCGGATCCTTGTATTTAATATAACTTTGTAGATCATTCGTAGGAATCAGACTAGACTGATATGAACTCCATTATATTCGTATCTATATTCTGACTAGATCTAGTGATTTCATTTTCATTTTCCTAATCTAATGGTACACGAAGCTACCTTTGGAGCCCTATACCATAAATTGTAATAAAAATTATTAATGGTGATAGAATAATAGTCAACATCACATACTTTATGTTATTACGAATATAAATAGTTAATAGTTGTAAAATTATTCTAAAAAAAAAAAATGTTGCGCGCAATTTCCACTTACCACCCTATAATGATAAACCATTTTCAAAAAATAATTTTACAGAATAAACACTTGCACGACCTTTTTATTCGTTTATCTCAAAAAAGTATAATAAAATAGTTTTTTAAAAAAACTATTACAGATCTTAGTATTTTAAATATAGGTATTTTTGATTTGTCAGATTACAAATAAATTTTCTATTTCTGTAGAAATTCCTTTTAGTTTCCATGGAAACATTTATCTACCATTCAGTAAAACAAAAGTAGAAATTATTATCTGCATCGATCACTTTTAAGATGGACCGTAAAGGGAAAAACTCTCTAAAACTCGATCTTAGAAAGAAACTCGTGGTCGCGGAAATGGACTACTTGCTACGAGTGGCAGGAATATTCAGAATGGATAAGTTTAAAAATTATACAATAAGAGAAAATATGGAAGTAGAAAAAAAACATTCTGGAAGGGATTGAGAAAAAGTGCCTAAAGTGGTATGGACATTTAAATAAAATGCCTGAAGGAAGACTGCCAAGAGACGTGTACGCATGAAAATTAGATTGAACAATAAGGCGATGTAGACCTAGAAAACCCGAGATAATAAAGTGGAGGAATCTTTGATGGGACATGGTCTACGAGGAGAATGGGCTTTGGATAGAATAGCCTGAAAGGAGGCCATACAAGAATCTAGGTTAAGGAAGCCCACTGCTTTAGTAGACAATTTAAAAAACCAAAAACAATCACTTATGTACCTTATATGCGTTTTCCGTCATTCTACATTACCTATGACTCCCTCCATTATCTATGCTAGATATTATTTTTTCTAAAATCTTTAACTTTTCAACGGTATATTACGCATCTAAATTACCACTCTTATTTCCAGAAATAGTTTTTCAGCCTGGGAAAATACTTCTCAAAGGAGTAGTTAATTATCAAATTATTTCATAGTTTATATTTATTTATTTTTCATTACTACTAACAATGCGATACGGTTAGTTATTTCAAATAAACAAAATAAAGATGCTTTAGAGGAAGCCATTTTGAAAATTAGACAATCAAGCCCATTCAGACTATTCCAATGAGGATAAGACCTAGCTGATATTAAAGAGCACTTAATTTTACATTGATATAACGAGTCCAATCAAAATCGTAAGGAAAATTTTGCGAGACTTGATTATTTGGACGCAGAGGACCTTTCTCATACTGATTTTGAATAACTGATACAAACATAAAATTTTAATGGAAAAGCTAAAGAAAATTTCTGTTATTATTTTGAAACTAATAGGTGAGGCCAGTTATGTAAAGTCTGAAACATTGAATTTTCTATGCACCAGGTCCTCCTTCCAATTCTCCCTTCACCTAGAAACTTTAAAACATAAAATGCTTTGCTCACATTTTAAAATCCACACTAATCAATCGAAATTCAATTATTATATCAATAAAAGCCTGTGTTGTAGATTTTATAGAAAACAATTTAACAACTATATTAAATATACTTTCTTTTGATTAACCGCAGCAACAGTGCACCAATGTAACGCCTTAGTGCTTTAGTGTCCTTCGCCAGAAACCCTCAGTGATTAGTTAGAAAAGATGCAAAAGGTTTGAAGTTATCGTCAATAATAAAAATTTATTTCTTTATCAATTTATTTATTTACGAGTGACAGAGGCCGTCTCAAGAACGTTTCTAATCACTGAAAAAAACAAAAACATAATAACTATTTATTCATTCTACTTCGTTTCATTAAAAAAACATGGGATAAATAACAGATAACAGCAAACAATAGCTGCACAAACATAATTAAATACAGATAGTAATAACCCACATTTTTAAGATTATTAATTCCCTAAAATACTCCTAATAGCAGAATTAATGAATTTAATTGACGAGATTTTTTCTTTTTTTTTCTCACTCCACCCCGGAATAATAAATCAAAGATAAAAAGGCCAATGAGCATAACCCACAAAATGAAAACTTTACAAGAAAGGCAAACAAAGTTTTAAACTGTTTTCTTGGAATTATGCCAAACTCATTTTAATGTTTTAAATAATAAAAAAAACATTAAAAATCGTATACAACTAAAAAATCATTATCGATTTTTTTTTTATTAAGGCCAATGACCTTTTTACCGTCAAAATGTTAACCTGTGTTATAAACTTTTTGTAGTGAACTTGCTTCCAAGAGTATGAAGTTATCATGACAACAGTTGTACATGATGTCCAGAATAAAAACATATCATCTACACTTTGAATCTCAGATCTCTAGGATGACTATTATCGAATGCTTCATAAAAACAACAACGGAATTCATTTAGTTGAATTATTGATATTTTTAAATTTACTTATTTATATAATAATGGATTTAAGAGTTATAACACTTGATTGTTTTTAATGTGTTATATCTTAAGCTCAAATCAAAGTGATAAGTCTAATATAATTGTTTAAATATTATGATTTTTTTTCACACTTGTAAGAGAATAAAATTGAGGTTAATACTGTCTTATTTTTTTTTGTTATCGCAATTATGTTTATAATTATTAACTATTGACATTGGGTGTTGTACTGCCTTTTCGCCTCAATCTGTGCCTATATTAGCGATGGATCTGTTGGCCATAAAACTCTTTGTATCTGAAGCTGCCTGAAAAACTGTAACCGATTGGTTTACTGTCATAAACATTTTCAGCTTCCAATATTATCCTGGATCTTACGCAATCAGCTGGAACCAATACAATCGATTACTACATCACTGACATGCATTTATATACTTTAAATTATTGACATTCTGCAATTAAGTGTTGTTCTGTATTTTCCCTTACAAATATAATTCGAGTAAAATTTAATATGAATTGTAAAAATTGATTTTTGACAATCACGACTGCTTTAGTGTTATGGATTTATGAAGCTTAATTTGAAGTTACAACTTTATTTTTCCACTTCATTTAATTTCAGGAAAAAGTGAAATAATAAAAAAAATATAGAGATATATTAAATTGAGCGACATTCATTCCTTTTTTCTAGGAATCGATTTTTTATATAAGCTGATTTCGTTATCAGAATTAGTAAGTCTATCGGTATGAAGGTTTCGTCACCTAATGAACCTGTTTAAAACAGTTCTTGAGTGCTATTCTAGATATCTTATTATTTTCTGTTCTTGATTATACAAATCCTATTAATAAGTTATCTAAAGAACTATTATTTTTGTAGAAGTAATAAATAGACATTTTCATCTTTGTACATTTTTACTTTCTCAATCATTACCATAGAAAAACATTTGGTATACAATGGTTCTGTATCGCAGAAACATTCCCTAAAATGTTCGTTGGCCTATGTTGGGACTAGGATTGCAATTATTTTAAAATAAAATGATCAAAAATGAAATTCCACGCTAAATATTACTAACAGTATTTCAACCGTTTTTGTTAATGTAAATGACTGTAAATTTATATCATTAATATGATTATTATATATATTTAACTTTTCTTTAGTCCTTTATTGCACTTTTGATACTTGAGTTTTCAGAGTTTTTTACATCATAACTTCGTTCGTAATTAATCTGAATTTTTTTAGTAATTTATTTTCTCCGTGTTCTGTTTGTTTAAATTTTAATATTCAAAAAACTAAAAACTTGATCGGAAATGTTCTCCATTTCACTAAAATACATCATTTCTCCTAAATTCGACTCACTTTTGCTTCAGAACGAAGCGACCAAACAAATAATCTTTAGAATCAAAATTGTAGGTAATTTTCTCTTGTTTAATTTAATATGAAATGAATATTTGAAAATATTCAAAATAATGGTTTCAAGTAATGAGTAAAAAGGAAAAAAAAACAACACTTTTTTTATATTTCTAGATAAAGCTGGATATAGAAAAGTTGAAATTCGTAATTAGCACCCTACTAAACATAAATGAGCAAATTTTCAGAACTTCTCCAAAACTTTTCACTGAGATCCCTTTCTGGACACGTCGAGTTTGAACAATGCTTTTACGATTGAAAATCAAATTATCAACAAATTTCGCAGATTTACGCAGTTGGATACTATTTCCTCACATAAACAGATGCCTAATAGAATAAGAGAAACAAGTTAAAACGCTGCGCTCAAAAGATGCACACTCTTAAAAAATGTTATTTAAAAAATCAAAAAAATTAAAATAATACATATAAAAAAGTCAATAAAAATCAAAAAAGTCAATGTAAAAAAATCATTGCATATTCATAGATAAATTGATAGAAATAAAGTTAACATAGAATTTTGACATAAAATTCCATACTTGAGAGTATAATTTACGATAGCTAGGAGTTTGTGCTAAGCCAATCTTCCCCGTAACCCTGGAAATGGGTACTTGAACTATTCTAAAATGATGGGATGTATTTGAATCGGCATTTTGATAGGGTTGTGATTTAGGGTTTTTCCACGGTTTGACCGCTGTACGGCGCTGGATGACTACTGTACCCGCAGTGCACAACTACCTTTTCGTTTAGTCTCACTTTAGGCCAGTGCAATAAGCTCGAAAAAAAGGATCGTAATTATTCCGGTAGTTTCAATTATTTAATATGTTCTATGAACTAGTACTCTTACGTAAAATCCGAGTTTTCGACCTTGTAATCTTGAAAAAATCAGCCAGACTCGCGAAAAATTGTTTTTTTTATGGTATATTTCCCCTTCAATGGAAATTTCGGTTAAAGTAACCAGAATAAATTTTGTAGAGTATAAAATTTCGTACATACTTGTATTAACAATAATATAAATAGATAATTATTATCTTATATCTCAATACGATACCGAGATATGAAGTCGTGAAAATGCGTGCAAGTTTATCAAATCCAGTAAAATGCACAAGACTAAATAATTATATTTTTATTAAAAGCCTGTATTAATGTTTTTTTATTTTTATTTTCTCAATTAGGTATCGAGGTTCTAATCCAACATATCAAAAATTAAAAATGCGGTTGTGTTTCAAAAAAATATATTCCTGATTTCATTTTTTTTCTTTAATCATGTTTTATTTGCAATTTTTGGTACAATTATAACATAGATGTCAGTATTATTTATCATCAACGTAATTAGAACAAAAAATAAGCGAAGTGAAATGGCAAATCTCTAATTTACCATAGAATTAGAATTAGGCCGAAAACAAAAGCACCAAGAGAGTAGAAAGAGAACGGCGTTCCAGAGATTTTGCTTTCTGAAGAAATACATACCCAGGTGCCGCAGTAAGAGTTTCTGGGAAATGCGAAGAATAAGTCTCGTTTTATTTCTCTACCCAGAACACCATTTGAACGATCAAACATAACGACAATACAAGCAGAAGAGGATGCTGGTGTTCCTATAGTAACCACAGCAAACTCGTTATCTTCTCAAAATGATGCGGTCATAATGAGTTATTATGCGGTCATAATTAGGGAGGATGTCGATCTGCTGGTCTCACAGCTCTCACTTCTCTCTGAAGTTAGTAAAGGTAAATCACCTACCATGTTGTACTTCCACAAATCTGTTTTGATTTTTCACAATTGAGTCGAATTTTCCTTAGTTTGAACCAGTCGTGTAATTTATATTAGTGATATTGTAAAGTTAGTGTGGCCTGCGTAGGAACTTTGTGTTTTGTGATTATCGTCAGCGTGAATAGCAGTCAATGTTTCATTGTTAACGGGTATATCGTGAGTATAGACAATGTATAGTAGAGGCGCCAGTATTGAACCTTGGGGTATTCTCGGCCATACTGGGACGAATTGAAGAGATTTCCGAGCTCTGCCGGACTGAGAAGAATCTGTCGAAGAGGAAAGATTGAAGGTTGAGATAGTATGTGTATGGTAGTATAATCTTGAGTTCAAAGAGAAGACTCAGGTGCCAGACTCCGGCAAACGCCGGAGTGACATACAAAAATACACCGGTTGCATATAGTTTTCTTTCTACTGCTCCAGCAATGTATTCAGTAATTCGCTGTAACTGATGTGTTGTTGAATATTATGTGCAAAATCAGAACTGATGATCAGGTATTATCTTTTGGAAGTCAGTATGTCAACAAGTTTTTTGTATATTAATTTTTTAAATAATTTGAAGCATATCGGAAGGCGGCTAACCGGTCTACAGGATGAAGAGCTATATATGTCTTTACCTTGTTTGTGGATCATTTTAATGGTTTTTCAAACTCGCCCGTATTTTGACGACTTTATATCTATGATATCGTATTGTGATACAAGATTATTTTTAATACAAGTTTTTAGTAAATTTAGCCCTCTACTAAATTTATTCATACTATCTTAACCGAAATTTGAATAGGAAAAAAGATTTATCGGGCAAAAACAATTTTTTTTCTCGTGAATCTGGCTGATTTTTTCAAGATTGCGGCGCGCGCACTGGCGTTCCGAGATCGAAAATTCGGATTCTACAGCAAAGGAAAGTTAATAGAATATATTAAAAAATTGAAACTAACAAACTGGCCTACTTGGAAAAAACATTAATATAATGTGAATACGTATCCCTAATAATATCGGATAAATTAAGCAATAATCTGGAGAAAATCAATTATTTGTTGTAAAGCTAAAAAACAAAATTATGAAAGGTATAGTAAATTAATATGTAATTAAAAAGGAAGGAGTACACCCTCCTGTCTAGCTGTTCTCCATTCTGTTTTAGGTATTCATTTAAAGGACGCAGTGTTTTATAGAAAGATTTTCTAAAAGTATAATTTTTTTATAATTTAAATTTACTACTTTACTTTCCGAATCTTCAAGCCTTCTAGGTTAACAAATGAAAATCAAAAGTTGCTACTGAAGCGGTGTGCTGTAATAGTTATCGTTTCACCATTACCTATTTATTTAATAGAAAATAGGATACATAAAAACAATATTTCCGTCAATTATAATATTTAAATTTTAAGTAAATATTTTCTTACAATGTGATATTTAGTGAAGCTTTAAATAACATGATAAATCTCAATTTTTCGAAATATAGTTAGTTTGTTTAAAGGAATGCATTAGATGGTTTTGTAACAGTTACCTGTGTAACCGGTTCAATTTCGTATTTTATTAACATCTTTTAAGTCATTTTTCTTACCAAACAAATCCGGAAACTTACCTAACTTACCTAGCCTTACTCTGGCTAGAATAAGTTAGTAACCTTTAGGATAACTCGTCCTTTATACCATATTTGAGTACATGGATGTTACACATTACAGTACAGAGTTCATAAATGGACGTCAAATCCCAATAAAAAAACATAAGTAACGGGAGTATTCATCATTATTTTGAAATTCAGCTATTCTTTTTTCGTTATAATCAGTTACTTGTTAATAATTGTGAGAAAAATAAAGACACTCCACGTTTCCGATATAAATATAATAAAGAACTTCTTCATTATTATTTGTTTAATTTATCTTCGTCAAATGTTTGCCTGGAAGTAAGACTACAGACGAGTCGGCTCATATAAACTACAGTTATGTTTCCGTAGTAAAGATGCTTGCATTTGGTCGGCATGTCTGGGAGAATAACACTGATATTTTTATCGTACAAACATAATATGCAGTCACATAAGATATTTAATATTCTATTCTTATTTACATTTATTATCTCTCTCCCTCGTCTTATCTTCTATTTAACTGCTTCACCTTTATTTTATGTATGCTATTTTATTTTGCCCTCTCTCCTCCAATTACTTTATTGTTATAATTTTGTAAATTTCGCTCTTTTACTTATAATTTACTTTCAATACTCTTTCACCAATTTACTTTTTATTGCTCTTTTGTGATCCTTATTCGTTCCTTGTTTTTAGCCCTGAAGAAGGCCTAAAACTTCGCCACGCACCTTAGCTGTTAACAATTTTTTTACTATTCATCACATCCCAACCATCATCTTATAGATTGCGTATACGATAAACTATTTTTAACTCTACATAATAAAATAGCAGTAATATCTCTACCCCATAAATTTATTGACAAGAGCTTTTCTTTCTTCAAAAGTCATCAAATTGTAGTTTATTACTTTCGAAGATAACCGATATTTCAATAAAAGAATGAGATTATTATAGTGGTTGTTATTTAGATTTTCTTCATCTTACTCTCTTAATTTTTTCTTATTTATAAAAATTTCTTTCAAGTAAATCTTAGGCAAATAAAAAAAAAAATTACGATTTACTTAAGAATTTGAAATTATTATTATAACTTTTAAGTCGAATTTTAGTTTATTAAAAATTCCGGAGCTGTTCGTGATAATGAAAAGCGTCAAATGAAATATTCTGCATTCTTTTGCCTGCATCCCAAGTGACTGCGGCTGCAGCGCATAACCTTTCTTCGGCAAATAGTTTCATGAGTCGATAAATAATAAATGAATGAAAAAAAAACTTTATTAGTGGAGAGGGGGGCCATATTTAATTATTTTACTAGTGATCTACCGGATGGATAAACAAAAGATATCATGTAGTAACAGTAGGTGCACAATGCCATTCCATAACACTTTTATGGAAGATTCTTAATCGAATTGATTGATTGACATATTCATTACAGTTAAAACCTAGAAATTGGAGAAAAACATATGCTTTATTTAATTTTTTTCAAAAATCAATGATACTACTATACTGTGTACCAATTTAGTGTTGTTGATAGGTTGAATTGTTAATGAGAAATTATTTGATTTAAAGAGTTCAGAAAAAAAACCTATAACTCAAAATACGCAAAAAAAATCCGTTTATTGGAAACCTTGCCGAAAAGTAAAAAATAAATAAATAATTTTTTGTTAATTTAAATATCTAAACAAATAAAATTGCTAAATTATCTTGTGATCGGTTTCTTATCTTGACGCCAATACCCTTTAGGGTAAAGTTGGTTAAACATGGTGCTAAATGGCCTGCCGACCCTGAATAGTATTCATCCTTTATCCACTGTTCCAGCGTTTAAAGTACGTCGATGGAAATGGGCTTTTCTACAAAGATATTTCATGATGTGATAGTAGAATATAGTAGTAGATATTGAATTTCTATCTAAACTTATTTTTATCCAGCCAAAAGTTTAATATGCATTGATCACTTTTTTTATTTATTACTAGTTATATGAATTAAGTCATAGGATAAAATTATTTATAAGATAAGGCAGGGTGCTTTTGAAAAGACTCCCTAGTATAGTGCCTCTGTGGTTAGATGAGCTCCAGGGCTTTCTATTCATGGAACTTACATAAATGTCCTACCCTTATAACTCAATACTTTTAAGGTTTCTCGGTGAGGGAAGAAGGGACGGCAAAAATTGTTTTTCCTGGACAAGCCATCACTCATTTTGGGAAATCTTACTTTTTATTAATATTTCTTAGTCCCTACTACTGGCAATAACATTTTCTTTCTTTAATAAAATATCAATAAGCATACAAAAATT
Source organism: Rhaphigaster nebulosa (assembly GCA_948150685.1). NCBI lineage: Eukaryota > Metazoa > Arthropoda > Insecta > Hemiptera > Pentatomidae > Rhaphigaster > Rhaphigaster nebulosa. Next base: position 50,132,058 of record OX411308.1, on the reverse strand, counting down.
GGAAGGAATAAATAATAATTATTTTTTAAACTGAACTTAATTTTTAGTTTTACTTTTAACTGATGAGATAACGTTTTAGTACTGAGGTTGGTTATTAAAAAACAGGTTACTAATATACCAACATTTAAAAGAAATACGTTTAGATTAAATAAGGATGGCAGTTCCAAAAGGTTCCTGACAACCATTTTTTTCCCAATTGCATAATGCGCAATCCTTACAATAAACATATTACAATGAATAGAGAAAAAATAAATTTTTATTTTAGAATATATGGAAATAATTCCTACTGGTACTTTGTAGTAAAAATAAATGTTTTCTTATAAAGTACATTATAATAACATTAAGCACAACATTAAGAATAAAGATTTCGGTATCGAAATTAATACGGACAAAATGGTTAGTAGTAAGAACGGCAGCTTTTAGGAAGATCCTCCTTAATGCCTCAAAATTAGAGAAGAGCGTTGAATCTGGTCCAAATAGAACTACCTGGCGGACAGAAGATGTGAAAAAGGCTTTCTAAGAAAAGAAGGCAGCTTGGAAGAATCATTTAAGCCCCGCTGCTCACTAAGTGTACAAGGAAAGAAGCCAAATTGAAAGTGTTTGAAACAAAGAAGAACTCCTGAGAAGATTTTGGTCAGAAGCTTGAGGAACACGAAAAAAAAACCAGAAAGTCTTCTATAAGGTTCTCAAATAAATGAGGAGGGATCGACCGATCTCTCTGAAAGGAATCAAAGATTGGAATGGGGGTGTAATATGGTGTGACTAAAATACTCCCTCCATCTTTTCATGATGAGTTAGTCATCATCTGCTGGAAGGGAGAGATGCAGTGGTGGCAAGAGGGTCCAGAGGGATTTAGAGGATATCTGGGCTGAAGACGACTGTATTAGTGAAGAAGAACTGCAGGAAGCCATCGCTAAGATCAAAATTGGCAAGGCAGCAGTACGTGATGAAATTATCACGTGCATGGGAAGCAAAGGTCAAGAGATGTTCCTCTATCTCCTGAATTTGATTTGGAAGAAAAATAATATTCCTAAGGACTGGGAAGTTGCTGTGATCGTGCTCATCCGTAAGAACAGAGATAATCGAGAGCGTGGTAAACATCATGGAATATCACCTCTCAGTATTCCCAGCAAAGTGTATTCAAGAATACTAGAGATCAGAGTAAGAAGAGTAGTTGAAAGGCAGCTAGGAGAAGAACTATGGTTTTACAGCAATACCTCATCTTCACCATGAGATAAATAATGGAGAAGATTGTCGAGAAGAATAAAGCGTTTTCTGTCTGCTTTATGGACCTCCAGAAGGCTTTCGACATAGTGAGAAAGGAGGACACAGAGCGACTACTGTCTGATAGAGGCATCGATCGAGGGACAACATTGGCTGTGATGAGTCTGTATAACAAGACCAGAACTGTAGTTAGGACCGTTAACCATCATAAGAATTGTAGCTTAAGTCCGCTGCTGTTCATAGTAGTCTTAGACCTGACAGTAAGGAAAACTAAACCAAGAATGAAGCAGTTCCAGTTAGGATACAGAAACCTTCAACCTGCAAAATTCTCCATTCGCATTCCTTGATGACCTCGTCTTGCTGGCTGCCAACGACCGAGACCTCCAGTACAACACAAATATCCTTCAAGAAGAAGTAACCGTAATAAATCTGAAAATGAACCCGGGAAAAACCAATGCATGAGGATAGGAAAGAAATTCCGGAGAATAATGAGACTACTTAGGGCTGGAGGACAGAGATTGGAGCAGGTCGAGAGCTTTAAATACTTAGGTGCTCATCTCAAAATAAAACGTAAGTAATGAAACTAAAACCTTACAGCATATACCATGTTTAGCCGACTTCTGACTGAAATATAAACAGGAATTGGAACAGGAGGGTTTTGAATATGGATGAGAAAGGAACAAACTGAATTTTAGGAGTGAGAGAATTCCATAGTGTACTGGAGCGTAAAATAAGGGAATGTTGAAATGATACAGATATGTATGCAAACATGTATAAAGGCTAACGGACAAACATTTTGTGAGCTTGGAGAGGATAAAGGACTTGAATTGGAGGAAATTGTAGAAATAAGAAGGAATAATTCCATTTAATTCCACAAACATATTCCTAAAAAAATTACAAGACCTGTAATTAAATGTATAAAAATGGCCATTTATAGCTATAGAGTGGGAAGATCGAAATTCATTAAGTGGGACCACCACTAAAATAAATTTCTATTTGTCTAGACAGGATTCGAACCGGCGCCGTAGCAGTCTCCAAACTGCTAAGGTTACGTCTTAACACTCTCGACCACCACGGCCTCACTCCCTCTGTAAGTTAAATCTACTGCTATTCTTAAAAGTAAAAATGATTGAATGTTGAAGTCGTGTATTAAGTATTCTCATTAACGATGGTAATGAAGTCAAAGATCTGCTATACTCTTTAAAAATGAACATAATAAGTTTACATCTATTAAAAGATTTCAGAGTATTTTATCCGATACTAGAAATTGAATCTGCAAAAATATTTTCTGACTTGTCAGTAAAAAACTAACGTCCTACCTCTGCAATAATTTTATTCCAAAATTACTCTATAATTTAATTAATTAATTATTAATTATAGTTGATTAAAATTAATTATTATTGCAAGTACATGAAAAACCACTATTCGTTAGTGTTTAGAACAGGCTTCATAAAGAGGACACTTGAAATTTGGAAATACAAAGCTGTTTGGGGCATAAAAGGGTGGAGGACCAAGAAGAGGCCATGTATCAGATTTTGTTTAAAGTTTATTCCGTCAGTTTAAAAGTTCTAGTGTGTACTACTTATATTAGAGAAAAACTGATGTCTTGTTAAGTAATAATTAAGCAGCAGTTTTGGGACGTAATCATCACTTACACCTCAGTTTATGATGCAATCAAGTACTGTCATGAAAAACCGCTTTCAGTAGATGCTTCATTTCAGTAATTAAAACCAACTAGTCCCTTGTGACATTGTGCTCGTATGTGCATTAAGTCGTAGAGGGTGTCAGCAGTATTACTGACACTCGCAAAAGGACAGTTGATTCTATTATAATATTATAATTTAATGAATTTAGTAATATGCTTAAATCATTTGCAACCTGTGTATAATTTGATAACGTAATTGGAATCAGCGTTCGTTAATTAGGTTAAAACATGATCAGTAAATTAATTAAAGTCATTTAGTGTTTAATTAAATGCAGTTGTTCTGTTTTAATGCTCGCTGAGTTATATAATAAATATCATTATTTTATACCATTAAAGCAATTAATAATTCTATTAATAATTATATCTATACATTCTGTCCGAAGCGAATTTCGAACATTTTCATTAAATATTTAAAATAAAAAAAGTATATTTTTATTACATGGGGTCCATCGCTCAATGGCAACTAGTACAGTACTTAATACTAATAAGGTAATAAAGCCAAGATACTTGGGAAAATCCAGAACAAAAATAGTAAAGTGCATGTTTCTCTTGAAATCTTGACGATGAAAGCAGCCTTGCTCCCTTCATTGGTGTCAAAGAGTGCAAGATCTGACTTGGTTTTCGAGTTTTACGACTTTTCAATATTCTAAGTGCTTTAAAAAATATAAAATCCTTTTACGCAACGAGAATTACGCATTTAATTTGTTTACAAACATTTTATTTTAAACCTTTAATATCACAAAATGTACTCTGCTTTGTGACAAACCGAAATCAGAGTACATTTTGAGATATTTGAGTTTTGAAAAAATGGGGATTAATAATAGCATTTATTGTTTAGGAATAATGTCAGTCATTGATGGCCTAGTGTGTTAAAGTAGGACCTAGTGTATTAAATTAGAATATGAATGCGTATAAATAGGAGAGAATGATAATTAATTACTTGTTAATAACTTATATTTTAGTACGTAAAATTTAATTATATAAGTAATTAGATATATGAGCAACAAATTTTCAGTTTATTCGCATGCGCACACGAGTGTAGAGCCGTGGTGGAAAATGCGCCTCGTAAAAATATGAGATATGGTTTCCAATAAAAATTTAAATAGAAAATAATTAAAATAAATTTAAAGAACAATTTTGAATTGTTGGGAAACCGGTCAGTAAATCGATCGACGATTGACATTATTTCACTTTTGCAGATGAAATAAAATTCCGTTTAGTCTACTTTGACAAAAAGATGAAAACGCCACAATAAAGCCCGTTATGCTTAGATAAGTTGTTATAAATTTATTTTGTTTGCTTATTGCTTGAGACCAAGTTTAGTTCAGACCGCCAACGTAGCTGTTTCATAATGCAGATGTTCCCTGTTTAAGCTTAGCTACGGATTGATTATGGTGCTATAGTCAACAGCTCAGCAAGCGCTTCGTCCTAAATAATATGGACTCAATGTGCTACTTAGGAGTTCGTCTATGCATCACCGCAATCAGGACTAAAAGAGGCAAACATTTTATTGTACGGGATTCACTAACGGTGGAATTTTCTCCCGATATCCGGTGTCCCCACCACTTTTCTACCCTGCCTCATACCTTTTTATAAAAAAAATTGAAGAGGAAATTCTTTTGGTTCCCTCTTACGGACGCTCCTGTTCTGTAACTTTTGTTGGTAAAGCTTAATTATAATTAATCATTAATTTAAATAAAGGCTGCATTCGAAGCACACTACAACTTTCGAAGTAGTCACTGATATTTCGAAATATTTCAAACGCAACCTTTCCATTATTTCCATCCCTTCTTTAAAACTTGACCAAAAAGATTCAATAGTATTCACAAGCATGTATATTTTTGTTTTATTATTATTTATTTATTTCGAAAGAAATTTTTAATGGGAGGGGAGGGGTCAAACAAAACTAATTGGTCTTTAATTCGGTCCCTTTTTATAAAACAATGACAAATAAAGGTTCATGCAAATTTTTAGCTTGATATCTTTTATTTTGAGGTTGACTGGAATATAAAGGATCTCAAAATCAAATGAGGGGCTCCTGTACGATGAGGACGAATTGGCCATGCCACAATTTTTATTTGTATTAAACTACTCATAAAACAATATGTTTTATGCATCATATATAAGCAACAATGTATGTAGCTGTATCATAAATACACACCACGAATACCGTATGTATATACCATCCTTTAAATTAAAAAATAAATTATCATGATGTAGGATTCACCCTTCTTCCATGGTGCGCCTCACACGAAATCGAATATTTCCAATACATAGACACGTGAAAAACTCCGATCGTCCTCTCTATATATAATATATTAGAGTGGATCCCTTTTGTGGCTCTCAGGAGCAATGGATTTTGATGAATGAGGTATCAAAAGAAAGGGAATTTCACGGAGAAGTGACAATTCTAATTTCAATCGTTAAATTATTCTTAGGCCTTAAATAAAAACGATGGAAAAACTGGAAGGTTTCAAAATTCTGAAGGTGGTGAGTGTGGATCGAGACGGGACGGGTTGCGTTTCGAAGATTTCGACGCGGGCATCAAGATCGTATACGTATCCTTTGGAACGTACTTATTAAGTATAGGACTGTTACTTCAACATGGTCATTATAAGCTATGTAGCCTCTACAAATGTGAAGTTAAATAAACTATCTTTGTAATACTCCATTATTATCATTTCGAATTGGCCAACTAAGGACCACGACATTCAACTTTTTTGCTGGGAGTGTGCTTTGATGTTTGCCCAGTTACCTTCGTCCAGAGGGCACCTGTCTTCTTACGTTGTGGATTGTTCTGGAATCTCTTTTGTCTCAAAATCCTTTTGAGTGTAATACTCTATTGTTATTACGAATAAACATGTTTCCCTAAAAACGCTTAGGTACACTTCGTATGTATTAAGGGAGAAGAAAAATAGACCTCTAGTGCGAGAGTTGCCGCTCGGGTATACTAGTAACATAATAATACTGGTATCTCAAAAAAATTCCATTGGTTATATATAATACATTTTTTGCCAGGTAGAAAGGGCGAAGCTTCTGACCGCTGTGTCAGAAGTTGGGGGAAACTAGTGCCACGCCTACTTTTGCTTTTTAAATTTTAATTTTTGGAGTAATTTTACACTATATCCTATCCATAGCAGAAATATATCGTAGTTTGAATTTTGTCTGCCTTATGGCCCAACAACCCGATGCCGAGTTCAGATCTCCTCCAACAACAAACACTGAAGTCTCTGTTCATTGCCTCTGTCTACCAGTATCTGATTCCCGAGTCCTCTAAAACAGTCCGCCCATCGCAGCCATGGTCTTCCTACTCGATGGCGGCCATACAGAGGCTCAGTCAGAGTCTTCTTGGAAACAGAGTTTGCAATCACGTCCGCAACGTGGTCTGCCCACAGTAATATCCTTATCACTGTACAACTCGAGATTATTTCGAAATCTCCATTACCCTTGAATGAGGTTTGTCTTGGTTAATAATTAGACCAACCCTTCGTGTAGCCTCTTCGAGTTTAAAAAGGAGGCACGCCAGTGCATCTTGTCTTTCCCCTTTTCTTAAAACAAAACGCTCTGATGCTTCAACTCTCCAAATTTCAATGTTTGTAATAATTTTATATTATATCAAATAGAATGCATTAGTTTGAATCATATCTTGCATTTTTCAGTGTTTTTAAATTTAGTAAACCTAAATTGTTTGGGTTTAAATACCACTTGACCCCGAACAATTTCCTCAATTTCCTTAGCAATTTTTTCTTTACAGTCATCGTTAGAGTGGTTTGGATTCCACGTCAAACATCAGTATTCCTATCTTCATTGACCTTAGCTGCAAAAATTAGGAAGTTAAATAAAATATAGAGCCTTATAAATTTGTTTTTCTAGCTCCCCTCCAAGTAACAATTTCTGGATGCGCCCCTGATCGGTCATATTCCCCACTGTGCAGGGTGGTTGTAGGGTGCACTCAATACTGATCAGGATCCTTTTGTCCTTTTTAACTTAATTTACCGGCTATACCTTTTAACCTCAAAATGCAGGGCGGGAGTAGAGGGGGGTAACCAAAGATAATATGATGATATTTATTAATGCTGAATTATGATAATCTGTGGACTCTAGCTAATAATTGAATCTTTTCATGCTAAAAAGGGTTTTGTCTAACTATTGACATAGGAACCAAACCGCTTTTAGCATGAAATGATTCAATTATATAAATTTCTAGCACCAGAATGTAATGCTAATTTGTCCAATTTTCACTCGGATATGGTATGTTGAATAATCAAAATTATATAAAAATGTAAACGTAATCCACACTACATATAAAATACATTTATTCTTATTTTTCATAGAATAAAAAACTTGAAATTCATTTTATTGATAGAGGGAGAAGAGATGGCTATTTAACTTGCCGGTCCTCTCAACTCTAATATAATCCTTCTAAATCCCTATCTAAGGAGTTCTGAAACCAAACAAAAGTCCAGTTTCAAGTAGACCTTCCGATATTGCATTCGATTGATCCATCTTCTGTTTGTTACCCATCCCCGTTAACAGAGAATTAATAAATTTCAGCTTAGTGTTTTCATTACTCACTTTCTTTTTATTTTTTTTTTTATCGGAAAAGTAATGCTTCTCCCAACTCTGGATAATTACTTTTGAAAGATTTCAAGTAAACCAACGTGAAACTTATAAATGATCGGACTTAACGAGATGAAAACCGCACCTAATATCGAAAACTTTTCAATGAATTTTTATCTCTGGAAACTGATAATCAACGAAAACAAAAGTTTATTTTTATGTGATGACGTCAAACAGGTCAAATACGACTAAGAAGGGTAGTGCTTTGATGTTTGCCCAGTTACCTTCGTCCAGAGGGCACCTGTCTTCTTACGTGGTGGATTGTTCTGGAATCTCATGTGATTGAAGCTGGCCTCCCTCCACTCCACTCATGCTTAGGCAGCACTCTCCTTGATGAATAGGTGGAAGGATGATATTTGAAACGGGTGTGTACATTAGCTCCAAGGCGTAACCATGGAGAATATTTAGGTTAAGTCCAACTCGTAATTGAAAATTGAACAATAAGTTCCTCAAAGAAAAAAAAATAGTATATTATAATAATTTATTGACTGGTAATCAGGGGCCGTGATGATGGGCCCATGATATTTAGATTAACACTCTTGTGCTGTTGTCTCAGCTACTTGACCATAATGATAACACTGGGAAAAAAAAGATACTTTTTACTTCCTTGTACGAAATAAAGGAAGTATTGTAATCGCGAAAATTTTCGGTTTTCAGATTTCGACGGAAATATCCATTTTGACCATCCCTGAATCCATTTTGACTAGTTTCGTCGTGGCGTCTGTACGTACGTTCGTTCGTATTTCGCATAACTCAAAAACGCTTTGCCGTAGAAAGTTGAAATTTTGTATTTAGAATTGTTGTAAAATCTAGTTGTGAACCTCCCTTTTTGGTCACTGCTTGATCACCGGAAGTGGTACTTTACTTGAAAGTCATAATTGATTTCCATTAAAAATTATATTAAAATACTATACAAAACTTCTCAAATTTGCTATTTATAACTTATATATTGATTTAAATAACATACTAGATTTTGGTCTAAATTGGAAAACCGGAAGTGGTACTTTACTTGAAGGTCATATTAAACTTTCATTAGAAAATTTTTGAAACCCCCCTCAAAATTTGAGGATGTTATACGCTTCAAGATACGTAGAATCTAAATATCGAATAAAAAAAAATTCGTCCCCTTTTTTGGTGCTTTTATTGCATTTAAACGAAAGCTAATGAAATTCCCTACAAAACGAAATAAAAATCATTTAAATCCGACTATTATTAGCGAGATATTGTGTAAGGAACTTCTGAGACTGATTCTTCTGGCGGCTAGTCATCCTGCTTCCTGACTTATTTATTGGGCTTCTGATTTCCTCGTATCTCTCTGTTTTATTCTTCCTTGGATTATTTCTTTACTTCCTTTAGCTTCCTTAGTCGGAATCTAGTAACCAAATTCAGTATCACTTTTTGAGCCACGGATTTATAATTTAATAGGCGTACAAGGAAGTCATGTGTTGCCCACATCAGATATTTTAAGACATAAGTATTGGGTGTGAATTTAGATACATTAATGTACTCGGGTTCACGATGTATAGTTCTTCTGTTCAAAATGACTCTATTTTTAATTTTTAAAAATACTAGGGGACAATTTTGATCATACAAATAGAAAAATAAGAATTAAACAATTAGGGTTAAAGTTGGTGAATTTAGGGGGAAATTTAGAGAGTTTTAGGAGGGAAATACAGGGCTGATCTGGCAGCATTGTCTCATCCAGCTCCTCTTCAGTCTTCTACAGATGTTACCTGGCATGAGTGTTGTGACCATGTCATTTATGATTTTTAATTTAATTTTAATTTTCTTCATCTAATTATTTAATTATTTTGCCAATATTTAATTTATTTATTTTTATCCTAATTTTTATTTTATTTTTCTTTAGTCTACAAATATTATATGGATGGTTACATATAGCACTAATACTTACTACCCTTAACTGCGACAGATTTTGTTATTTGGCGATTAAAAAAATAAATAAACAGACAAAAAAATAAAAATTAGCAAAGGCTATTTCTTTTTTTCTTACTTATTGTAATTCATATTTTGTTTGTAGTTGATGAATGATTTTTTTTTCAGAATACCAACTCTGTGATGATTAATGCGTAACTCGTATCTGATCAATAAAGAAACAGTAAAAAATAAAAATAATAAATATAAAAAAGGAAGAATGGATTCGAAAAATCTTATAAAATAATTGTTAAAATTGTGAGGAACCTACTTGTCCAAAAATACACTAAGCTGTGCAAAACATCTCTAAATGATTCTTTGGAGGTAACAACAGTTCTCTGATCCAAATTATTATAATGAAAGAGTTAAATACTTATGTCATTGAACTATTTGACGCAATCATATATTAAAGGGATGGTGGTTTGTTCGGTTAACACATTACATTTGTTGTTACCTGTTAATCCGAAGATGTATAAATGACGTTTCTCAGTACAATACTGTTTCAAAAATTAAGTTACTTTGTTAGTAACTTTTTTTAAATTGTAAATCTTTCTTCTACAGTTGGAATAAATTCTTCGGTGTGCGCCTGCATATGGTTGATGAATTCCCACCATTCATCTCATGTATTTCTTCTTATTGTCTTCGATATATGCCACAGTCAGTGGAGCCTTATGGAATGTGATAAGCTGAGTTTTATTCGCCTTAGCTGCTTCATTTACTACAAGTTTAATGCTTGCGCGACCTTAAATCCACTGAAATAAAATTGCAGTTAGTTGTTAGCATGAGATTAAATTTTTTCGAATCTTGCAACAATCCTGAATATGAATATTTTTTTATTCATTCTAAGTAACTTGACTATCATTGTATATACAAAACATTGAGTACAGTCTGCATCAAGGCAAACCATTCTGACTCGTATTGGACGTTTATTACAATTATAATAAAGCCTTTATTTACCAATTTTCAAAACAAAAATTATTATTTTACATGATTACGGATGCCTTACAATCAAGCAATTTTAGATTTGATCTTTAACATGAAAATAAAATTTGATTTAGATTATAATTTTAAGTACTAATAGTAAAAAAATAAAATTAAAAAAACCTACCCAAAAAAAAAATTAAAAAGAAAATAAAAATAAATTAAATAAACAATATTAACTTACATTAGTAATACATGCTTTATTCTTTTATGAGAATAGCGTTTAAGAGAGGATTTGTTATAGTTGCCAATTTCTTTAATTAATGGATTTTCAGAAGCTATAGTTTTACTGAATTATTTGCAGATTTTTTTAAGACAACTTGTTGTATTGAAGGGAATTGCAAGTCTTGGTGCATGGTAGATATTTTTGTGTAGCGAGGGCAGTTGTTTATAATTCTCATGGATAAATTTTGTGTTCTTTCCAGTTTCCTGTAATTTGTTGAACAAGTTGAGCTCCAAACAGGCGAGGCATAAGCGATCTGAGATCGGATAACTGGTTTGTACATGATTAATTTGTTTTGGGGGCTTAATTTGGATTTTTGATTAAAATATTGGAACATTTTGAAATTATTTTTTTTTTCCTTTGTCTGTCTTTCTATTGATATGTTCTGTGAATTTGAGAGATCTGCCCAGAGTTAGGCCAAGGTATTGTACGGATTTTGACCAAGGGATGAGTGCTGAGTTTACGAAAACATGATTATTTATATGTGATCGGCGCTTTGTAAAAAGTATGGCTTCAGATTTACTTGGATTGATTTTTAATTTCCATTTTAGACAATATTTGTTAATTTTTTTAAAGTGTGTTCTAATCGGTTAGATATTTTATCTATTCGATGGGAAGATATGTACAAAACTGTATCATCGGCGTATTAAAGGACCTCATTACTTTAGGGTGGGTTGGAAAGTCAGATATGAACAGATTAAAGAGTGTTGGAGATAGATATAAATCTATTGGGGATAGATATAAACCTTGTGGGAGACCAGCAGTAGTTGGAAGTATGTTGGAGGTAGATTTGTTAATATGAATGTAAAATTGTCTATTGGATAGGTACGAGTGGATGGTATGGATCAGGTACGAGGGAATTTGCAAGTGATTAATTTATGTATCAGTCCAATATGCCAAACAGTCGAATGCTTTTTCTAAGTCCAGTAGCAGCATACCAGTGTGTTTTCGTTCGTTGAATGCTTTGGTTATAAAGTCATTGAGGCGTGCCAGTTGGTCAACAGTGGAGTGGTGTTCTCTGAAATCAAATTGTTCATCTATTAGGAGGTTATGCATTCTGACATGCCTATTTATTCTATTGAGTATTAATTTCTGTAGGATTTTGGAGAGTATGTTCAGTAGGCATATGTAATTTGAAACCTTGGATTTTGATGTTTTCCAGATTATGGGAAAGTATCTAAATCTTAATATGGAATTAAATAACTTGAAATAATTTTAGTTAAGAAATGAATGGTTTTTCGATTAAGATTTTTGATAACCAATGAGGGAATACCATCGTCACCTGAAGCTTTCTTTGATTTTAGTTCTTTAATAATGTTTCCAGTTTCTTTTGGTGAGATAGGTGGAAAGTAATTTGTGAACGGTATTTTTAAATAGTCGAGAACAGATTTAGTAATTATTCAGTTATCATGACTTGATCCAAATGATGAAGTGATCGTGTGGGTTGTTTGAAAATAAGTAGCTAGTAATTGAACTTTATCTTTGTCCAGGTAGGCATAGCTGTTATTATGTTTTAAAGGAGGAATTTTCGGTGACACTTTTGAAAAAGATTGTGGATTTTCCACACATTATCGTTCTCAGGCCGACATGATTTCAAAACTGTTGCCTAATTTTCGTTTTCCAACTAGACGGGTTCTGTCATAATTATTTATTTTATAATAAACTATCTTAGTCTGTGGGTTTTTGGTTCGTTGGAATTTTTTTTTAAATCTATTTTTTATGCTTATTAGAGCTTTTAATCGGAAAGGTAAATTATTGGTATTGTGAGGCTGATAGGAATGCTGTGGGATAAATGACGCCATAGATTCTTCGATGTAGTGATTTCATTGAATTAATATATTATCGATTTCTATTGAATCAGTAAAGGTCGGGTTTATGGTTATTCAGAAATCTAACTCTTTCCGTAACTTTTGCCAGCCTACGTTTTTTAGTACAAAATTGTTTGTTTTTGGATATGTGGGTAAAGAGGATCGCAAACGAAATATCACGGGGCTGTGATCTGAATTCAGACATGATAAGGCAATGAGTGCTGATAAATTATATATATTTTTAGTTAGAGCTATATCGATAATACTCGATTTATAATTACGCTGCCTCGAAATATGGGTTGGTTCAAACGGGCTGTGCAATTGCATTTGGTTCTTGACTATGAAGTTTGATATAGATTTACCGTTTTTGTTGGTACTGTTACTGTTTCACTGGATGAGTTTTGCATTCGGGTCACCAAGTTTCATTTCAAAGGTAAATGAGGGAATTGAAAATAAAATTACAAATAACAGTGGCATAAAAGCATTATGGTGGCCAATTTAACAAACATCAAGTTTATAAAGAAGACTAATGAGCAGTTGTGAGTCGTTCCTTTGTAGTTTTCGGTTATGTTACCACAAAAGATTCAGTCGTACAACAAAGACCTTTATAAAACGTTGAAAGGAATTTTGTTAATTATTTTTCTTATAAACAAAATAATTTTTAATCCAAATTTTAACATTTTATTTTCATCCTTTGATAAACCTAAACAAAATATGAACTTTTTTACATATCATACAGCCAGAGGCTGTATTATATTTTGATTGAGCAGTGAATAACGAAGAAGTTAGTAAATCTATTAAGGTGTGCATGACCCAAACTTCCAACAAAGTTAGAATCTCAGTATTTATTTTTCAGAGAAATTTGACTTTTATTCGGGTTTAAAACAGGCTGATTCTCTTTCACCTATCCGGTTGTTCGGCTCAGTAACGAACGAATTCCTAAAAAGTTAATGAACGCTGAACCGACTGTAAACGTCCGAGGGGTAGACCGAAACGTAGGTGGGAAGATTGTATTAAGTGTGATCTAATGAATTTGGGTTTGGACGGCAGTCGGTGGACCGAGGTTTGTAGGCAGCGATTTGTGGTATCGGCATCGAACCTTCGGGTTCGCTAAGCCTTTTATTATTATTATTTAATTCAGCACTAAAGAATGTCGTTAGAAAGGCGATGCATATCGAAAAAGGTTTAAATCTGGGTTGCAAAATATCCATGCTTGGGTTCGCATATGATTTGGTATTGCTAATTGAAGACGCGGAAGCTGAGAACCTAAATACGACAACGGTGATGAAAGCCGGTAAAGAATTAGGCCTCAAATTAAACACGGATAAGACGAAATATGTGGTTAGCACTAGAAAAAGGCGGCGATTTAGATGATATAGATATTGGCGGGAATAGGTTTGAGCACGTTGAGATATTTAAGTGTTTTGTGTCTACGATAACTAGAAAAAACGAAATTTAAGAGGAAATAAAAGCGCGGTTAAAGGCAGGGTTAGCTTTTTATTTTTTGGTCTCGACATTACTTAGCTCATTTGCCCAGAAACTCAATAATTCGAATTTACAAAACTATTATCCTTCCTATTAATCTGGACGAGTGTAAAACTTGGCCGCTAACTTTGAAGAAAAACGCCTCAAGGTCTTCGAGAATAAGGAATTCCGTAGAATATTTAATCAGAAAAACGATGAGTCCACTGGAGAATTTAGGAAATTCACAACTCAGAATACGGAGCATTTTTTTTTTCTTTTTTTCATCCTCAGTTCCAAAGTTAGGGAAGCCTTGCGTTCATTCATCGAGGAATCGAAAAACAATTTATGTCCTCGCAATAGAAAATTTCCATTCTCGTTTTACATTTTAGACATCAAGAAACAAATTTGTTCTCGTGTCTTTCTGTCTGTAGTAAATTTCATGTTACGGGCATAACTCCTACTACTGTTAATCCAATTTAGATGAAATTTATAGAGATCTTGCGGGTTGGTAACTAGATGAAGCCATATCAATATTATCAAATTACATCCAATACTTTCGCTTACGCATGCGCAAACGTATTTTCCTTTATACATCTATGTTTCGAAAACTGCTCGTCCGATTTCCCCAAAATTGGAGATAACAGATTTTTAAGGATCCTAATTCCAAATTTGATTTCGTATTTATCATCGTTCATGCGCATTTCGATTTACTGTCATTCTTGAAATTTGAGTTAATCCTTGAGTTATGAATGGCATTGACCTTCCCATTATTTCGTTGGTTACTATGTCTACTACACTAGGATATTTCTTTTATCACCTTTTGAATGAGGGCCGAAACTGAGTGCCCTTTGCATTCATCTGGATTCCATTCTTTCGGCTTTGTTTGCTCCTTATAACTTCACAAGTCTCAGCTTCCGTTCGATACTAGCACAAACACAATAGAACGAACGAACAATTGAACTCAATGTTACACACTATTTTGAACTCTCTATAACAGGAATACACCAACCAGTAGATATAACCTTGCTATAATGAAATAAAATTAATGAATAATGAATATCGGAGCATGCATCCTGTTAATATAATTGAGGTGATTGATAGCATAGCGACAGTTGAAATGAAAAAAAGGAACTAATAAATGAAGGATCTGAGCTTCGTTTTCAGTTTAATAAAGTCCGCATATAGTATAAATAGAATTATTATTACTCATTGTAACAATAACTCTCTTCACACACTCGCAGTAATCGCAAAGCCGATAATTGTAAACACAGTTTATTAATCATCCTTCACGCTTATGTGGTAATTAATTCTCACAAGTGCTATACAGTTAATAAAAGCCTTGGTATATAACTAAACGTCTACTTATTTACTAACTCATTCCATAAGATCGATTGGGACCCGCTCTAAACCTCATCTCAACCCCCTAGAAATCCTTATCGAATGTTTGGCAAGACAGGATATATTGCCTATCTGCCCCTCTGGTCAGCATTCATGTTATTTTTATACCTTTACTTGCACATTTCAATCTCCTGTATTTTATTACATTTGGTCCTTTGTCCGGTTTCACTCCACCTGGGATATGAAAGACTCAAAAGTGAGCTCGCATTCACTATATCAGTCTTTACGCATGGGCGCTTTTTTGCGGAAATGTCCGGTATATATTCTCTGGCGAGAGACGTAGCAAATAGTCAAAAAAGGCACCAACGATTTCTCGTGAATTTTTCTGTTTATTTTATTCCTTATCGTCTGCCTTTTACACTTTTACTCTTTCGCCACCAATCTTTTCAAAGATACAGTTAAAAAAAAATCTCTAAATTTAAAATTTAATTACATTTTCTATCACTGCTACATTAATTACTTAAACCAAACGACTGATTGTAGTCAATCACTTATAAAAGGGCTTAACCGAAGTTACTTAAAAATAAATATTCATGTTTATAACCAACATCCCAATATTTTTTTATACCGTAGAATAATATATCACCGTTAACGCTCAAGGCTTCTATACTTTATAGTTAACACCCAATGCTTCCTTGAGTAAAACCCTCACGTCCTGGGTTTTTATGTGAATATGTTTATATTTAAAGACTGCTAATGAAGAGCTGATAGACCAAGTGAAATACAGTACTAAAATACAGACTCCAATGAAACAGTCTTATGGTTTCCATGAGAAATTAGGCTGGAAATGAGATTGTGGAACTTTGTCTGAGATTGGTGGAAATCGCAGTACCATTACTATATTACTATTACTATATTACTACTATATCACTGGAATAGTTGATATTTTTTTCTTTGTTAACAATTCAAAGATGGCTCCTTGAATATTTTAAAGATTCCTTTTCCTTTTTGTTTTGTTTTTATTGGCGACCGGAAGGTAGGGGTCCTGGCATCACTGGACAATAACTGAAAGAATATTTAACAGATAATTGTTGTAAATAAATAACTTTTTAACATTAAAATAAGTGAATTTTGTATAATACATCCTTTGACACTTTTTATAGATCATAATTTGTTCTTAGATTAAATTAATTTATTTTTGTAAAATAATTCACTTTTGGTTAATTATTTTCAATAATGAATCATTGTAATCGACGAATTACTTTATTTTTAGGAATATTTTGTGAAATAATTTCTTCCTATATTCTTTATTCTTTTATTAGAATTTTCTTTACATCATTATTATCAACGCTTAAGGGTGTTTCCAATAAATGTTATATGAATGTTACATATAAGGTATAATGAAAGAAAAAGTTACAGTTAAAATTAAATCGAAATAATAGCAATTATGGATTTGATTATGTTCGTGATTGTGATTGTGATTATGACTGAAAAAATATATAATGATATTTAAAATAGTGCTAGAAGACATGGACTATATAAGGTAGACTAGTATATATAGTCGTTAACTCCGTGAAACCTTCAATTTGTCAAACATATGACTTTACAGTACAAACGAAAAACTGATTTATAAGCAATTTTATAAAACATAATTTTATAAACTAATTATAAACATTCCAACGTGGTAGGTAAATAACTGTGAAACCATTTATGTATGTAACTGTCTTGAAATCGTCTCATGGATGATTTTTAGCGGTAACTGGTTATGTATGCGATAAATAAGAAGATTTTTTTTTATTAATTGAAATCATTTTAGGAATTTTTAACAGATGATTGATTTTCACCAGCACTTAGGAGATAAAATCTTGATCCTAATAAAGTCACATAACTGATTTTTGGTCACATAGGAGGTTTCAGGATGACAAAGACGATATGTAAATTAATTTTTAATTGTTGAGCATTTTTTAAATTATTTATCTGTTTTTAATTATGATTACGTTGTTCCATAACTTTGAGATTTGTTCTGAAGATGAGGAAGTTCCCCAGAACGTTGGCAATAATGAAGTAAAGAAAATTCTAATTAATGAATAATGATTTAGCACTAAAGTCAACTTTTTTTTTTAATATTTATTATGATTGCAAAAAACTTATTTATTTGTTAGGGCTATCTATATCGAAGCAATAAACCATTGAGTCGTAATTTACAACGTTTTTATATTTTATTTCATATCCATTTTATTTCATTACTTAGGAAAGTTTAAGTATCTGGACTCGACTTGATCGAACAGAAACGAATTTCAAGAAGAGACAAAAGCCAATTTTGTTTTGGAAAAACGTTTATTATTTATCCGTCGCAGAATCACTGACTTATCCATTGCTAAAAATTCAGAAGCATTAACTATTGTACTGTTTCAACGTTTGCGAAAAGTGGCCAATAACGTTAATAGAAGAACAGCACTTGAAGGTTTTCGATAATAAAGCACTGCGAAGAATTGTTCGCCCGAAGAAGGATGAAAACTGGAGTATTAAGTCGGTTACACAACGAAGACTCGCGTGACCTGTACCCATTAAATATAACTGCCATCAGATCGCGGCGTGTAAACTTGTTACAGTGGATAACGAAGGGATCGCTAAAAGGGTAACCACCACTCAACCGACGTGTAAACGTCTGAGGTGATAGATTGGAGGATCCTAGCAGGTTTGGCTTTTGACGGGGATCGGTAGAGTGGAGTAGTAATCAGGGAAAAGTTACTCTGATCGGCATCAAAACTTCAAATTCGTTATAAATAGGGTTGGAATATCGACACGCGATATATCGGAGTTGAAAAACCGATATATTATATCGATATCTTAACATCCGATGTATCGATGATATCGATATTTTACAACGATATATCGACCACACCATATGCTAAACTATATTACAGTAGAACTTGGCAATTCATATCCCAATAATTCGTATAGATTTTCTGGTTTCTTGAAAGTCTCCCTTTATTTCGTATAAAAACCCTGCAATCCGGTTCCCCCGATAATTCGTATTTCTTTTCGTCTTCCAAGTAATGTAAACGCCTTATTATTCGAATTTCCAAATAAAAAATCTGTTTAACTCTGAATCTTTTTAAGAGGAGAGGTAAGTGAGAGAGGAATCGTTTCTATGAATTTCGGTCGGTTTACAATTTTGTATTAATCTTGTTATTTCCTATTTTTTACCGCCGATCATTGGAAATCTCAATACTTTGGATATCTCGATAATTCATATTTACCTTTCGAACCCTTGACCATACGAATTATCGAGATTCTACTGTATTTTATTTTCAAAATTTCCTCTATTCGGTAAAACTCCAGAATCGTAATCCCAAAATGGCGGAGGTCTAGATATTTAAGATCACCCAGGTCCTAAAAATCTGTATGTTCTCCATGTTGGGGTTACCATTCTAGAGTTTTACCAGTAAATATACAATAAGCAATATTTAATTACCAAACAATAATTAGTAGATAAGATTTACATACAAATAATGTTGATTAATCCTATTTAAAGAAAAATTGATGATTTATATAAATGATGATGGTGCTAAGATGTATATCAAATAAATTACATGCTTTTAGATACATGTTTTGAGAATGCACAATATAGTCGGAAGAGTTATAAGATAAATAAAAATTTGAGAAGTTTGAAGGTTTTATTATTGAAAAACTTCTAGAAGAATATATTATATATTAAATATGGCTAAAAGTCTTCAAAATAAAAATATGTTATAATTTTTTTTTTCTTTGAAATATAATTCTTTTTTTATCTTTTTTGATAATGATTCGTGGCTAATAAAAATATTGTTTTATAAATAATAATCATTATATTATTTTAAAACCTTCTTCACAGTTTATAATATTAATTGTATTTAATAATACTCATTTGATGCACTTTCTTTGCTTTTTCATCCATTTCCTTTCGATATATCGATATTTTTCTAGCGATTATCGGTGGATATCGATATTTGTTTTTTTTTTGCGATATATCGATATATCGAATATCGATATTTTCCTTTCGATGTTCCAACCCTACTTATAAAGGCTCCACACCAGCAGCAAACGATTTGCCACTGGTATGAACTTTTGCGTTGACCATTCCCGAGCGAATTTCGTTCACACATCTAAGGAATATGCCATTTCCATTGCGTGCCATCCACACCAGTGACGAACTGTTTGCCCAACAGGACCTTCATTTTTACCTAAATATTAGATTTTAAAATTGTCGCTGCTTTAAAGTTAATATTGAAATTATCCAATGATTTATAACTTGATAACCTTTTTTTTTTTTATGGATTTATTGTTTTAATTCGTACTTTTTCCTGCGCTATCAGTTCAATATATGTCAACCAATTCTTTAAAATCGGTTAATTTTCGTAATTCAGCACTCGATCTTTGAAGTTCATAAAGTATTAGTGTTAAGTAAAAAATATTAAGGCTGCTCCTGGTAGCGGTAAGAAAGTAAAAAAACTCCAGTAATCTTTTATTCAGTACAATGGAGAGCAAATTCTATTTTCTCAAAGAGCAGATAGTTATGAAATAAAAAAATAAAAATGTTGATCCTAAGCTCTTAATAAAATAATGTGATAATATGATATATGAATATTTATAATATTCTAATAATATTTCTCCTAATTAATCACTATTTCTTAATATTAGTTTTTTTTTTTAAACCACATATTTTCACAAACATGCCCCATTTGTTCATTTGTACTTTCACATTTCAAACTTCACAAACATTTGACAAACGATTTGCCACTGGTGTAGAGACGGTAATTTACCTTTTTATATTACCTATTCTTCTAAAATTATTAAAATTTATTATATATTTGAAAGCTAAAGAGTGATTTATTACATTTATTTATTTGAAGACTTATTTGTGATTTACCTCCTTTATTATATTTTTCATATTGTAAAGTTCATCTTAGATTTATTGTTTGGAGGCCGTTATTGGATTTTTCGCCGATTAATATTCAACAAGCCAATATTTAATTTTGAAATATACGTAATTCAAACTGTTGGGAATATAAGATATTCCATTTTTTAATTTAATTACTTAGGTGATTTCCAATATCGAGGGCTGTTATTATAATCTTAATGAACGTTAATTTTTATTTTTTATCAACTTTATTAGCTAACTTTTGCTTCCACTGTTAAATCAATATATCACTGTTAAATTGCTTATTATATTCCCACTTTAAATAAATTCAGATTTGTCACTACATCCTTGCGTATAACAGCGATTCTTAATATTTTATTTTGACATTTTCTTTAGTTTTAATAACACTTCTTAAACATCAAATCTATTCGTTAATAGATTTAGATCGCATTATATGTGGAGAGATGAGTTGGTTGATCTCAAGATTTATTTAAATTTTTGTATGCATTAGTGCATTTACATTTCCTATACCTATAAATTTTCTGTACTTATAAATTTCCTAGTGAACTAATCAAGCCATGCGGGAAAGCTGAAGTTTCTAAAATATTTCTTTTGTTTAAAAAGAACTGAGAAAATGAGAAAATGCCCGAAGAATGGAGAGAATCAATACTTATTCCTATTCACAAAAAAGGACCGAGGACGGATTGTAATTACCTCTCTTCTAATCTCACTCATCCAGGTATGTTATAAAATATTCTCGCTAATCCTAACCAGTCCGATCACGAAATACGTCGAGGAAATTATCGGAGACTAGCAATGTGGTTTAAGATGGAACCGTTCAACTATTGATCAAATATTTTCCTTAAGGCAAATATTAGAGAAAAATTAGAATAGAACGGTGTAATTCATCTTCATATCGAATTGAAAAAGGCTTATGATTCCATTGAACGCCAGAAGCGGTGCAATATTTTGATTGAGCAGGGAATAAAAAAGAAGTTATTAAATCTAGTAGAGATGTGCATGTCCAAAACATTAAATAAAGTCAGAATCGGTAATTATTATTCCGAGAAGTTTGACGTTCGTTCGGGTTCAAAAGGACCTTCTTTGGCCCTTCTTCTTCATTCTCCATCAACATAGATTGGACCATAAATTTTGCATTCACGAACTAGAAGGTCTTGCTCATTTTTCTTGGTCAAAGTCCATGTCTCTGAACCATAAATTAGGACTGGGCGGATTAATGTTTTATATAGAAGAAGGTAATTTTGACGAGAGGGTGTTGCTCTTAAAATGCCTTCGAAGGCACCTGTTAGAAGCAGCGATTCTTTTTTTAACTTTTGCTGTTACATCCCCATATTCACCTGACTACCTAGGTAAATAAATTTATTTACCTTATCAAATGTGAATGTTCCTATCCGGATTGTCTCATTTTGCATTGTCTGCTGCCCCGTTTATACTTCGTCTTTTGTTCATTGATCACTTGGACCTTGACCAAGAAAAATGAGCAAGACCTTGTAGCTCATGAGCGCAAAATCCTCTGTAACATCTATGATCCAATCTATGTTGATGGAGAATCGAGAAGAAGGACCAATAATGAATTAGGTGCTCTCCTAAATGAGGCATATATAGATCGTGCGTCTGAGAAGGCTTAGATGGGCTGGGCATCTGATGAGGATGGAAGATAGCGCAATCTTCAAATTGTCAATCGTCTTTGACTTCGTTGGAAGGACGGTGTGGCATGCGATGCACGAGAGCTACTAATGGTCCGGAACCGGAAGGCAGCAACTCAAGATCGGGACAACTGGCGGAGGCTAATAAAGGAGGCCCTGACTTGGCAACGGGTTGTCGCGCCGCTGTAAGTAAGTAAGAATCTTAAGGTTTGAGGATGCTGGAGAAATAGCTCTTCATGGCTTTGATTGATTGGTTGTAGGGGGTGCAGAGTTATTAGCGACCATGGTTTCATGTTTTGTTGAATAGTAAAAAGAACAGCCTTCATACATAGCTGCATTGGCCTCTCCACAGCTTTCCACAGACTTTTTTTTCAGACAGTCATTAACCGAACCTGATATAACTTTGATATTAATAATCCTAGCCGATAGGTTTACTGATGCTAAGAAGAATCTAAATATTTTAAATGAGTATTGCTTGATAAAAAAGAGATCAATACACATAATATTATATTTTTGTAAGGGAGGACGTGAACAAGTAGGAAAATCGTTTTATGATGATAAAGAAATTGAAAAAGTTCCCGAATATATCTTTCTAGGAGTACTATTTTAAGATTCAGGTATATTTCACAAAGATACAAATTATTTTGAATAGAAAACCAAGGAAGCAATAGTTATCGCACTAAAGCTGATTATCCCTACGAGAAATGATTTTTTAAAGCTACTTACATATACATATGAAAGATATAAGCCTCAGCCATATCTCACAAATTCTCCGCTCCCTATGATTTCATCATTAGTACAAATCAGGTTATCCGGCAACTATTATATTAAACTAACATTTAATAATATATATTATTATATTAAGCCGAATGAAAACTGCACTTTAAATCTGCAATTTAAATTTGAGGATCTTTTCCCTGTACACATTCGGTGCCCGATTTATGCTGCTTTCCGCCATCACTACCTGCCTTATTCCGTAAATATGAACACATCAAATTATGCAGAGTTATTCAGAATTTACAATGGCGATCTTCTTAAGAAACTGTTTTACTACGTTGTAGGCAATGTTGTAGACTGAAATCGTTCATTTTAAATGAATGATTTTGGTGATTTGTTCTTAACAATGGCTCTATGCGTGCGTTTTATAAATTACTGTTTGTATTTAGGCTACTTAAAGATGTTTGTTAATATATTATTCATTTCATATTTTTTTAATATTGTATAACACATTATTATAGTATTGTATTTTATTTCTATATACTTATATCTTCACGTATTTGGTTAGTTTGGAGATTATGTCAACATAGCAACATAGAGAACTAATATTTTTTACGTTAGGACTTAAATATTTGCTATAAAATTATTGTTATTTCTGATCATTATAGCCAATTCTATTGGTATGGGTCCATACCCCCAAAACAAATAAAATATTCATTCAACTTTTATATTATCGCCAATGAAGTTAATAAAAAATAAAATAAATTGCCACTGGTTTTAGACCCTAATTAATGATCGTATGGTTATTGGCAATGTTTAGAATTAGAGGGATTTAGCTTTGGAATGTTTCATCAGTTGCAGGCGGGTCGAGAGGTTAATTTGTCCTCTATCTGTTGGTAGGATCGAGCCTAGTAAGCATTGAGCTTTGTTACTAATCTTAATTGAAGTTAATGTTAATTAGTGATCGATTAAAAAATAAACTGAGGAATTTCTTATTCTAAATTCTATATTATTTTCATCATAACTGTTGGTTTCCTACTATTCTTCTCTTGGATGTTGTTTCAATCACATTCCTTCCTTATCTGTAAGCTGTTATTCAATTTATATTATGCGAATTAAAAACCGAAAAACCACATTATAAAATAAAAATTAAAATACAATATAAGTTGTAAGGTTCTGATGAGCACCGGGCACTTACTTTATTATTGCTCCTTTAATAAGCTATTTTCAATCAACATTCGGTTATAATATTTCATTTTGTTATATTTATTTTGATTTATCGGTTTTATCTCAGTCCTTATACTAATAATATCTTGTATAATTTTATTAGAGGGAATGAGTATATTGCTTGAGGAAAAGTGATCTAACAAGAAATTCGAAAGGAAATAGAAGCAATGTTAAAGGAGCTAAGTGAATGTCTACTATACTTTTTACTTCTCAATTCTGTTGGAAAACCTAGCTCCTAATGTTAAGGGGATAAAAATGCCTTAAAGTTTTCGAAAATAAAATATTGCATAGTATTTTTGGTCCGAGGAAAGACGAGGTTACGGGTCATAGAACATCGCGCCAATTGAAATATCTTGAAGTTATTGGGCTGATTAAGGAACAAATAAATAAAAATAAAGTCAGCGCTAATTGACACGAGGCGCATGGATTATATTTACTGACTATATTAAATCTATGTTATATTGGGGTTCACAAATGGAAGTGCGTATGTCAGTAAAGATTGTCGATGGTGTATCGATCCTCCTTGTCCGCTAAACCTTTTTGTTTAATATTTTATTAATTTTGTTGATTTACTTTTTTTTTCTCAATAACTAAAATTAAACAAAATCCACGATGAAAATTTCATATTTAATATGGACTGAAAATGCTTGTTATTTATTTTTCAGTTGTAAAATTACAGATTTCGTCTTTTTCGGAATTTCATTGTTAGAATATACAAGGTTTATCATCCTTTCTTCTGTTCTTCAAAGCTGCGAGTCTTGGCTGCTTACGTTGAAGGAATAACAGCGTCTTAAGGTCTTCGAAAATAAGTTACGGCTTAGGAAGGAAGAGTCCATTTGAGGATTTGAGGGGCTACACAACGCGGAATTACGGAACATAGATCCCGTTAATATAGTTGAAATAATAACATCGTGGCAGTAGAAATGAGCATGTAAAGTTATCTGATTTGGCAGCGAGTCCCTAAAGAGTTAATAAGAGCTGACAGGTGAACGTCTAAGGGTTAGGCCGAAACGTAAGCGAAAAGCTTGTGTCAAGGCTGGCCTTGAGAATTTGGGTTTTTATGAGGATCGGTGCAATCGGCGTAGAGCCTTCGAGATTCTCTAAGCTTTTATTATTATCATTATCTTCTTTCTTTTTATAAGCATAAAAATTAATCAAGGGTGCTAAATTCTGTTTCTAAAATTTGGCTTAAATAATGGTTATTATAAGACCGTAGTTCGATGATCTCTACTGACTGAGGGGATCATTAGGTGCCTAGATATCTCCCTTTAATTAACACTGCCATAATCCAAAGCAGCATGATCAAATAGCAGCGCTTAACTTTGGTTCTATGTATTGGATCGATTTGTATGGAAACTACAACGTTTCTTTATTGTTTTTTTATCTTTGAAGTTAATAACCATAAAAGAAAGGTTGTTGCCAAATAATTCCAA
This sequence comes from Rhaphigaster nebulosa, assembly GCA_948150685.1. Lineage (NCBI taxonomy): Eukaryota > Metazoa > Arthropoda > Insecta > Hemiptera > Pentatomidae > Rhaphigaster > Rhaphigaster nebulosa. The sequence continues at coordinate 50,106,816 of OX411308.1, read as the reverse complement.
GATTTAAAGAATTATTTAATGGAATCGAAAGTTATTTATGAGACGATACAATAATAATGATGGAAAGTGGATCTATGGCTCAGTGAATTCTTGACACAAAAGGAAAGTGACAGTTGAAAAGTTTTGTGCTCTGACGAATAACAGGATGATAAAGCGTGGCATCCCTGAGGACAAATAACTATGAAAGTTTTTTTTAGTTTTTTAACCAAAATATTTTTCTATAAATTTTTGGGGCTTACCAATTTTTTATGCTTACCAGCCTAAGCAGGATGTGATTTTAAAATACTTTAACAGTTTAACAAAACAAACAATGTTAAAAAAATAAATGAGATTTTTTTCCACAAATTACAATGTTTAATTTCACATTGTAAATCATTTAATATTCATCAAATGATAAATTGTTTAGCAAGGACCGTCAGATATTTGCCGCAATTTTCAATTTAAACTAGTGTGGAATAATGAGGCCTTAACAGCACATAAGTCCCCTCATCTACGAGGCTAACCTCACTCCGATGTGAAAGTTTTATACGGTTTTGAAAAGGTCTAATTTTGGTGCTGTTTTGATATTCCAAACCGCCCGGAGCCATTTGACTGAGCTATGTAGAGTGGTGGAGAGTCCCTTCTAACATTTTCATGCATATTGCATTTCGTCAAAGGCTGTATAATGTTAATGTTTTGAATTATGAGCAGCGGTTCAATGTAGGTAACTTGAATTTTTGAATAAATGGGTTTTGTAGAAGTTTTAACTATTTACACGAAAAATTATATTTCTATATTTTTTATTCATATAACGTTGTGATATTTTTAGAATTAAAAAAAAAATGTTCATGGCGTAATAATTCTGATTCTTCAAATATGGCTTATGAAGAAGTCTAGCACAAAATGAAGCGTCATATATAGTATTCAAGGAAATGTGAATTTCGATCCACTTGTTTATGATAATAATGCCATTTCGAAAAACCTATTAATCAAAAGCACTACGTTTAAATATAAGGATATTCATAAGTATAAGTGGGAAACGAAATCAAATTGATCATGCTTTGGTACCATAAAGATGGCAAAATGGTATAATTGACATGTGATTTTATCGTGGGACAGAATGTGGGTCAGATCATGAATCAGTAATAACGAAACTTTGACAATAACTGAATGTAAACAAGAGAAAAGAAAACCGTATTTGTTCCGAAAATTTTGATCTAGATAAATTGAAAAACCCTTCAATCAGAAATCAATTCGCGGTAGAAATCAAGAATAGGTTTGAAGCCTTGGAATCTTTTGATGATTTTCGAAAAGATATGGTCAAGTTATTGGTAGAGATCCGAGATAATTTGAAAGAGGTAAGTAAGTTTATAAAACACTTTGGCATTATTTTGAATATGGGAAATGATTGTCTATCTCTTCCTTTAAACGGAAAATCTTTCAACAATTGTTGAACGTTTCTGTCTGAAACCACATTGATCGCATCTGGCAATTTCCTCGGCATATTTCATGATTCGACCTGTTAGGATTGACGAAAATATTTTATAGTATACTGTTAGGAGTGAGATTCCGCAATAGTTATTACAATATGTCCTCGAACCCTTTTTGTGAATCGAAATAAGTATAGATTATTTTCATTCCTTCGGGCGTTTAATTTTAAGTTTAAAAACACTTTGACAGTATTTTGAATATGGGAAATGATTGTCTACCTCCTCCTTCTAAATTACAGACTGCTGAACCATTCATAAAGGAACATAGTAAGGAGGAAGTCGAACTAGCCAGCGGAAAATTAAAATCTTATAAAGCAGCAGAAACCGACAACATTCCTAGGACAATAATCGAGCCATGCGGGGAAGCTAGGTCTTCTAAAATACATCTTTTAGTTATAAAGACGTGGGAACGCCCGAAGGAATGAAAATAATTTATACTTATTTCGATTCACAAAAAGGGTTCGAGGACATATTGTAATAACTGTTGCGGAATCTCACTCCTAATAGTATGCTATAAAATATACTCGTCAATCCTAACAGGTCGAATCATGAAATATACCGAGGAAATTGCCAGATGCCTTCATGTGGTTTCAGTCGGAAACATTCAACATTTGATGGAAGAATTAGAATTCAACTGTGTAGTTCATCGGCTTTATATGAATTTAAAAAATACTCATGATTCCATTGATTACCAGAAGTTGTATAACATTTTTATTGAACAGAGAATATCAAAGATATTTGTAAATCTAGTAGAGATGCTTATGTCCGAAAGATTCAAGTTAAAGTCGGTAATCATTACTCCGAGGTTCGTTCGGGTTCGCTCACACCCTACCAGATAGGGGCGTGGCTACGTAAAATGGGCGGGGCAGAGCGGTTGGAATAAAATAGATCAGAACGGGTCGTGTAAACACTAGACCAGACCAGATTTGGACGGGACGACGTGGAATTTCCTCCCGATATCTGGTGTTCCCAACACTTGCTACTCTGCATCGTATCTTTCTATAAAAAAAATGGAGGATGAAATTCTTTTTGTTCACTCTTCCGGACGCTCCTATCTAACTTTTGTTTTAAAGCTTAATTATAATAATTCAATTAATTAAATTAATAACCCATAAATAACGGCTGCATTCGAAGCACATTACAATTCTCGAAGTAAGTCACATACTGGTATTTCGAAGTACTTCAAACACAATCTTTCCATTATTTCTAATTTTGAAAAAACTCTTGCTCCTAACCACTCCTCCCTCCTCCCCTCCCCCCTCCCTCACCATTCCGTCTTTCAAACTTGTTCAAACAGATTCAAAAGCATGTTTTTTTTGTATTTTTTTATTATTGCTTTATTTCCAAATCGGCCTTGTGGAACTTACATGGGTGTTTTGACAATTCTTAATATTTTAAATAGTTCTCACAGTGAGGGTACAGACTTATTACACAAAAGACACCTCTAACGACATATAATGTTCATATTATTGAATAATTGCTAATAGTCATGTTCACATTTTTGAAAGATCACAATAACAGTACTTATCTACCATATGACCGCAGGAAGGGCCGAATCTAGGCTTTTACCAGCGCTAGGCTAGTACTAGAACTAGGCTAGAACTAGTCGCCTAGTTCTTCTAGGCTTTTATAACATGTTGATTCCCTGCTCTATTTGATTTGATAATAGAATATGCCATTAGAAACCTGATACCTACCTAAAAATGTTTAGATCTCGGTGGTAAAATATCCGTGCTTGGGCATGCTGATGACTTGGTACTATTAAGTGAAGATCAAAACTATAAAAATATATACAACAAAGTTGATGAAAACTAGTTAAGAGCTGGTGCTTGAAATAAATAGGGGCTCGACGAAATATGTATATGACGAAATATGACGAAAAGTAGCGACAATTTCGGTCATTGGTATAAGAGTTTGAACACGTAGAGAAATTTAAAAATTTGGGATCTGAGATATTTAGAAAAAGCGAAATTGAAAAGGAAATAATTACGAGGTTGAAGGCCAGAAATGCTCGTTATTTTTTAGTAGCGAAATTACTTAGCTCGCGGCTTTATTTCTAAAACTCAAAAGTTAGAATTTTCAAATCTTTCTACCGGTTTGTACGGGTGTGAAACGAGGTCGCTAACTTTGAAGGGAGAACAACCTCTTAGGGTCTTGGAGAATAAGGTATTGCGTGGAATATTAGACCTAAGCAATTTTTGCTCCACGAGAGAATTTAGGAGACTACACAACGCGGAACTGCGGAGCATGCACTCGGTATAATTGTCGTAATAGCATCGCGACGGATTTGGATGAAATGGGCTTGTAAAGTTGTTGGGCTTAGTTACGATCGAATCTCCAAAAAAATAATAAACGCTGAGCCGAGTTTATAATATGAGTAAAGCCCGGATTTCCAACATTTTATTCACTTGTGTGTAACACTTCTAAAATCGATTATCTATCGGATTCACAATCTATGGAATAATTTTCTTCTTCAGTAACATCCATATTTTTTTTCTCCTTCCCTCTGTTTATTTCAATAGTTGATTTCAAATACAATAACGATGTATGGTATATGCAGAGTCTAAACAAACTTCCTCAGCAACCTTCCTAACACAGCACACTTATCTAAATATTTTCTAACCCATTCTCCTGCACGGGAAGAAATTATTGACTATTGAAATCGACATTTTTAAAAGTCTAATCTGATTTCTTTCTATTTGTTAATATAGTCCGTTTTGATTTAATAACTACCTAGGATCTATCGAAGCCTGTATCAATATTAAAACTGATTATTGACCTCTAATTATAGCTCTCCATAGCAGTTATTTTTAGAACGGGGCGTTACAATATATGTATATTAGCAAAGAATGTAACAATAGATTTTCTGCAAGCAATAAAATCGGCATACAGAAAGTAAGGATTAATGGTAAATAATCCAAATCGATCCCTCTTGATATCAACGGCGGAGCCAGGGGTAGTTTTTAGGAGGAAGGTGGGGACTATCGGTGTTTTAGGATAACCGTTGAGTAGTCAGGGATTATGCTATACATTTTATTGGTATTTTGTAATGCTGGATAATATTCTTCCTTTGAGGCGCCAACCATTATTCATTTGCAGCGTATATTTATAATGAATTATGGGAGGGATGATAAGCAGAATTATGCGATTGTGTTGTCTTATCCTGTGTCAGGAGGGATTAACAGGATATCTCCATAATTAATAATCCAATGACAAATGATACAGTTTGAACCAATTTGAAACTATTTTATCCTTGCTTAGCGTTGAATGTATACGAATTCAGCGATTTAGCTCCCAGGACCATATAAATTAGGTTTGAGTTTTCATCAGATCTAAAAAATAATTTAATGAAAGAAGTTTAGCAGGCTTTTTATTTTATTTTATTTAAATTAATTTTAATAAGCAATTATATAATTACATTTGGCCATTTATTAATTAATTTAAGTTAACAAGTTTAAATAATATTTTTATTTGGCAAAATGTTAAAAAACATTTAAAGGTCTATTCTGTTATTACAAGATTTTTAGAATCTTCCTACTATTTCTTAAGGATACAAGGTGGTATCTTGATGGATGTACAACAGAGCAAGTCTAGCAAATCTGCTTTCTGAAATGGTAGTTCTGTGCTAGCACTACATTCTGGAAATGTAAAAAATATTTTCAATAGAGTGCGTACAGTGGGATAAATGTCTCTTTCAGGTATCTGCATTACGAGTGCATGCAGTTTTGTTGGTCGGTTCACTCCATTTTTCTTATTTACCTGCCACTTGCTTTGCCAATGAAATACTTTTGCTCGAGGTTTCAGGCCAATGATGATGGTGTTGAATCTTCCCACTATTTCGCTAAAATCTTGACTGCTAAATAGTGTCAAACAGGGCGCCGTGTGCCACTTTATTTTTTTTTATTTTTTACTTTTCATATATTTTTGCTCTGTGCTTCAGGAAAAATTTATTAAAAAACCTTATGTGAATTAATTAAAAGAAATTAGCGCCTAAATCTATTATTAGCGCCATATACGTCGCAGCCGTAGCACAGAAAATGGAAAAACGCCCGATTACCTCTAATGTGCCGCGGACGTGACGTATTCAACTTTTAGCAATATTTGGTTTATAATAAATATAAATTAATCTTTAACCTTCTAATCGATTTATTAGTTTTCGGCGTCTTTTATTTTATTAATTATTAGAAAGAAAAATGCCATACGGTCACCATGCTTTTTATTTTTCATTAGATCAACGTTTCGGCCAGCTTGGGCCATTCTTAAGTTTCCTTGAATTGTTTATATGTAAAACCAAAACGTCATCAATGTATCAATTCCCTTAATTTTTTAATATTATCTTCCTTCTCGAGTCAATGCATCCGTTTAGTGTGCTGATTGAAGTATGCTTTTAGTGTGCTGATTGAAGCATGCTTTTTACTAAGGCCATACTTTTTCTTTCTAATAACTAATAAATTAATCTTTAACTTTAAAATGTAATAGACTTTTTTTGAAATTAGACATTGATTTCGAACGAAAGAAAGAAAAAAAACTTCGAATTGTTTTTATTATAAACCTTTCTACAAATAGTATGGCTAAATATAGTGAATATAAAACAGTAATATGTATAAAAACATTGTTCTTACCAGTTAAGTCCTTTGGTATTGCTGTTTTGGCTACCGTATCTTAAGAAAACGAAAATAATTCGAACCAACGTTACCAATATAAAGGCTGAGAATTTACATATGGAAAGGGAACATTCGGATGACAGGTACAGTGGTAGGGAGGGCCCTTTGATGTTGAACTTCCGCTAGCCGTAGGTGCTACGGTACCGGCAGTCAATGTATTTATAGCAGCCTTAATATCTTTAAGGATCATTTCTGTTAACTATACCTTCTAGCAATAGCACCGGCAGTTTTAGCACAGTAAAAATATCAGGGCCCTATTTCTTAATAAAGTACAACCAACGGGCTTTGATGATCTAGCTGTTTTACACCCTCTAAACAACACAAATAAAATAATAACACAAATGACATAATTAATAATAAAAGAAATAGGGCCAAGATGTAAATCTTGATTGGAGATCTTGAATTATATTTTCTAACATAGCAATTTATACCGATATCCTGTTGTACTATTTAGCTGATATGACAGTGCAACTAGCTTGCTTCGTTTGGCTGCCTGTGCTTCAACGTAAATATCATCGAAATGTTTTATATTTTCTTCTCTTCTTTTGTTCAACAACTCATAAACTCAGCCGACGTGACAAGATCGAGAATATCTTTTGCTGCATTCTTCTTATAGGAAGTGTAAAACTTAGGATGTCGGTAAAGCAAAACAAACCTACGACCAACTTGTGATTCACATTTGTCTTTTATCAAAAAAGAATTTTCTTCAATTGCAATTATGCAGAAAGAAGGAAATTTTTAGAAGATAAAATAAATGGACTAGAAAAAAATAAATTATTTCTATCTGCGTATTTAAATAATGGCTTTTATACATAAGATTAGTTTGTGAGTTCGTTAGGTTGAGGTTAGTTAAGAGATTTGTTTTAATTATTATCTAGAAGTAATTTAGTTTAGAGTGTTATAGTACATCTAGTTAACCATAGTACATCTAGTTAATAAGCACAGCTGTTTATTTAATTGATTAATTAGAACTAAAGGTATTAATTATCACTAAGGTATTAATTATTAATTAATTAATTAATTAATTATTAATTAATTAATTAATTAATTTGATAATTATATTAAGGTATTAATTATCACTTCCCATATATTATTACGGTAGTATAGATCCCTTTTTCGGCTCTCAGGAACGATGGATTTTGATGAGTGAGGTATCAAAAGAAAAGGAATTTCATGGAGATGTGACGAATTCCGATTTTGTTTTTTAAATTCATACTAGGGCTTAAATAAAAGTGATGAAAAAACAGGGAGGTTTCAAAGATTTGACGACTAAGAGTCGACGGATCGAGACGGGACAAGTTGGGTTTTAAAGATTTTGAGGCGGGCTTCAAGACCATATATGATCCTCTGGATCATATTGGTTCAACGTTTTAAAGCCTTAAAACCTACCGTTCGAGATAACGCACGATATAGGTCCGCATATTCCTTAAGCCATTTTGAGTATGTGCCGTTGTCATGGCAACTTTATATCAATTTGAGTCTGTTTACAAAAACTTTTAATGAGTGGGAAATTATATAGTATTTCCCATGTCCAACTCTAAAGGGCACTGTTAAATATGAATACATATAGAAAATGTTATAGCTGAATCTAATTGCCTAACTGCTAAATTGAAGAGATATTTTCCAGTGGTGTAAGCTAATGAGTATGATAATTAAGTATGAACTAGAACTCCAATATAGTGATTACGAACTATATAGCCTCACCAAATGTGTGTCTTAATTAAGCTTTCTTGATAATATTATATTCTTTATACGAATAAATATGTTTCCCTAATATCGCTTATACATAGAATTAGGAATTAGAAGTAATGCGAGAGTTCTCGCTCGGGTATACTAGTCACTACTATATATTATTACGGTAGTATAGATCCCTTTTCCGGCTCTCAGGAGCGATGGATTTTGACGTGTGAGGTATCAAAAGAAATAGAATTTCACGGAGAAGTGACGAATCCTGATTTTGTTCCTTAAAATCTTACAAGGGCTTAAATAAAAGTGATGAAAAAACTGGAAGGTTTCAAAACTTTGACGACTGAGAGTCGGCGGATCGAGACGGGATGAGTTGGGTTTTAAAGATTTTGACGCGGGCATCAAGATCATGTACGTTCCACTGGAACGTATTGGTCCAGCGTTTTAAAGTTCAAAAACCTTACGTTTTTGAGATAACGCACGATATAGATCCGCATGGACCCTGTGCCATCTTGCGTATCTGCCGTTGTCATAACAACTTCACATCTTTGGAAGCAATTTGAGAATGTATGCAAAAACTTTTTGATAAGTGTGAAAAGGTTATTTTGCAAATAAAATGTTGTTTTTAGGTTCCCATGAATGAATGATAGAGGAGATTATATATTCTTTCCATGTCTAATCCTAAAGGTACTTACTGTTAAATATGAATACTACATATACATAGTATAGCTGAGTCTTATTGTCTGTTAAACTGAATGGATTACTAATTACTTATTTAGTAAACTGTTACTTCAACATAGTCATTATAAACTATGTAGCTTCACCAAATGTGTTTGTTAAATACATTTTCTTGGTAATATATTGGTTATACGAATAAACATATTTCCTTTATATCGCTTATACTTCCAATCTATTAGGGATTAGAAGAAGGATAGATAACGAATCGAGTTCTCGCTCGAGTTTACTAGTATATATAAAATATAGTATATATAAAATCCACTTTATAAAATGAACTCTTTTGGTTAGCAAATAACACAGATATTATTGTATGTCGGTATTTCAAATTTTACCATAAATTCCATGTCCTCATCCCTATTATTCAAGCCTACAATCCCATGATAAAAACTGATCTTAAATGATTGATTTAGAAACTTGATAGATCGAATTCTCCACACTTTTATATCGGAGGTTTTTAGCTAAATTGCAATAAACGGATAACATTTTAATGAGATAATGATTTAGATGAAAACATTTTCAGGGTCATGCATCAAACTTACCACCCTATTTTCTTCTCTGACAGTCTCATGTGTATTTATTGACATTGTTCTATAATAATCAGAGTACGTAATGGTTGACTGGCTTTCAAATAATAATTCATTTTAGCCATTGTATCAATTTATATTCGCCAATCGTAATTGGATTATCAGCGTTTCTCTTGAATATAATTTTGAATCAATGATTTTGTTTTAGGCAAATGTAAACGGATTAGAAAACCACGGGATCAGAAAGAGTCCTAAATGCTGAGTAGTGAGACGGCTGCCATCATCACTGATGGTCTATTCTCCAATAATGATGAATTGAAGCCCTAAATGGCATTGCTGGCCATTCTTTCTTATTATACTTTTACAAATCTCCACTGTCTTCTCCACCATACCATTAGACAGTGGGTACTAAGTTGTTTGTTTGTTAATTTAATATCAGAATTGTTTGAACTCTAGGGATCCAAAAGGCTTCTTGCCTGCACCAATATCATTGGGTATTCTATGAGTCGCAAAGGTTTCTACCCACAAACTCCAACTTTCCAGGTATGTCATCTTTAGATTGGTAATAAATTCTTAGAGATTCTGGAACATGTTCCAATTAAGAGGCCAACTGTGCATATGATACTAAATTAGAGTTTGGTAATATATCATCATCAGGTTTCTTCTTTTCAATCATATTCTTGCTTTTATCCGTGAACTGAAGTTGTTCGAAATAGCTTGAGTTGTTTTGTCTTAATAAAGAGACAGTGTTGGTTCAATACTTGTTCCTGGTGTTATTTAAGCACTTTAAACCAATATAAATACGATGATAAAACATAGTGCCAGAAGTGAGGTTATGAAAAACTATAAGTAGTTGTAATAATACGAGAATGGAGTTCAAGGCGGCAGCAGAGTTGCAGTTTAATAGAAGTTTAGCCGAAAACTAGAAGAGTTGGAAACAGAAATTAGGCAATTACTTGATAGCTACTCAAAATTACAAAACTGACGATAAAATAAAAGTTACCGCCTTATTAAATTTAATTAGTGCTGAAGGTTTGGTTATTTTTAACGCTTTTGGATTCGGTCCAGGGACAACATTTGATTCAGTGATCAAGCAGTTTGATAAATGGTTCAAGGATAAGAAAAATGTGTTATTTGAGCGTCACACACAATAACTCAATTTGAATACAAATTTTTCATACCTCTTTGATCCACTCTTTCACTCCCTTCAATTAGGGATTAACACTGCTAAGAGGCGCGATGAAAATCAATTGATTCTTGAGGTATTTGGAGGTAATGAGTTGAAATCATCTGGAGTGATTAACTTGAAATACAGTGCAAATAAGATTATAAATTATCTACTAAATTTTGTTGTTGTGGATGACACATTTAATATGAAAATTAGGTGCATTAAAATGAATTTAATTTAAAAGATTAATAATCTGTCGACGGACAGTAAAATGAAATTTAGAGATAAGAACATACGAGAAAAATGCTGATACCTATATTTAATGGGACTGGATAGTTAAAAGATTATGTGTTACACATTAGAGTTGATGAGTCTGTAACACCGATGATCAGACCACCTAGAAGGGAGCCTCAAGCCATTAGAGGTCAGTTAAAAGAAAAATAAGACTTGTTAGAGAAGGAAAAAATATCAAGAAAATGGATAATCCTATATCCTGGCTGAGTAATCTTGTGATAGTAGAAAAATTAGATGGTGGGTTACGAGTGTGTTACAAGAAGTATCTGCTCCGTTTACTGGTAAAATTTTGTTTAGTATGTTTGATCTCAAGGATAGTTTTTATAATAATAAATTAGGAGCGGAATCATCCAATCTGTGTGAGTGTTCCACACCTTTTAGTTGTTGTAAATTCCTGAGCTTATTTTTTGATATTTCGAATTCGCCGGAGGAGTTTAATTTTAATTTTTAACTTTAATTTTTTCAGATATTCCTGGACTGATTATATATTTTGATGACATCTTAATAGCTACTGAGACGAAAAAAGAGCATAATCAGATATTGAATAAAATCTTATAACGAGCCAGAGTTGTGAATTTAAAATTTAATTCGTATTTATTATCATATTTATTTTTAATTCATGTCACTACTAGTATTGTTTAAGTTCATCTAAGTAATTATATTTTCATATACAAAATATACATAATTTCCATGAAATTTATCAAAATATGACATTAGCATTTGCTGTTATTTATTTTTTTCTCTTTCTATGTACCCTCTTATCATTGATTAATTTAATAGAAGTTGTGCTGAAATTTAATAAAAATACTTCTTTTCATTGGTTTAATTATTTCTTCTTATACATTCATTTCAAATCAGAAAATTAAAATTTCAAAAGTTTAAAATTCAGATTTTTGTTCAATAACATAGTATAATAGATATAATATACTTTAAACGAAAGTCATTCATTTAGCACAAATCTTAGCAGGGGAAGAGAGCATTTCTTTACTCAGGGTTTCATTTCGTTATGTTAGCTAATTAAGTTAGGACTGTTCCCACTCAGCTTTTAATTTTTTAGTATCGACTCTATCGCAGCAGAAGCACCAGTTGCTTTAGTATCGGAACTTGGAGATTTGAACTTCGAATCCGAGTTTTCAAGGAAAATATACGTTTTAATGTTCCCTGAATCCAATTAATCAAGTCTCGCAAAATGGTTTGTCCTGAGTGCATGTGGTCACTATAGCTCAAAAACGAAAAGTTGTATGAAATTGAAATTACATATTTAAGGTAGGTATATGACTGGGATGTAACAGCAAGTTTTTCGACGAAATTAACTCACCGTAAGTGCCACTTTATATTATTGATTTTGAACATGTTTACAATTTTCTCGTTATATAAATGTGCCATTAAATGGTCTTTTATATCAGATAGGTCTTATCCTCATTGAAGTAGTCTGATAGGACTTAATAACGAATTTCCACAATGGCTTCTTCTAAATTTTGTTTATTTGAAACAATCAGTCGTCACTCATAGCCAGAAGTAATTCTCATACACATTAATTATGAAATATTTTGATTATTAAAAAAAGGAGAATGAAAGAAAAATGTTTTCCTTGGTTGAAATAAATCTCCGGAAATAAGAGTAATAATATAGATCCGTTGGAAAGCTAAATATTCTGGAAAAATTAATACCTAATATATAAAACCGTAGAAAGTAATGGAAAGTAACGGAAAACGCGTTAACATAAGTGATTGTTGTACATTATAACATCTACTTTTATGTTATATAATGGAGACTACATTAAAACATTTACAATTTTTTTCAAGTAGGGAAGTAAGTAAAAGGTTTATGATATGCACACCGCACCCGATTTTTTTATAGCTGGAGTAAATAATAATTCCAGGAAGTGCATGGCTTTCTATTAAATTATTATTTTTGTTTTCAGCTAATAAACTGCAAAGGCAGGATAATCACGCTAGTTAATGTATTGCATACCCATGTAGATTCTAAAATTAACTACATTTGCATTGTAAATGGATAGAAGCTGACTTATCGAAATATCATTTGCCTAATTTCGAATTCTGATTTATTCCACACGTGAGGTTGAAGACAGCAAATGAAATTCAGCATCCGATGAGTTAGAGAATCAAAACCGACAAACTATACAACCCATAATGTAGTAATTAGAACTCCATAAACCATCCCTTCACTAGTTGATCAACTTATATTTTCCTATTTCGTGTATTTATTATGTTTAAATGTATTGTTTTTAATTTGGTCGTTATTAAGCTTCGGTTAACAAATATTTTATTTTTAATTAAGATTATTCTTCATGATTACAATTACAATTTTTTTTTCTTTTTTGGAGAGTGTGCAACATGCACACGAGATTATATTTACAACGATAAACGTTAGACGGAGGAATGTAACTTCGCTAATTAAGAATTTCCTAACTTGAAGGAGCGTTAAGAAAACTTTTTACTTGTTGTATGGTTGTGAGTAATATTGCCTGAGGCCTGTGGTCTGTGGATGTGGTTTTCCTTAAAAACCTCCTGAAGTCATAACAAGAATATCAATACCATGGATCTATTTCAGACGCGATAGAGAAGATATAATATTTTTTTTGAAATAATTTTCCCATGGATTTTCTCAACGTGATAATGAGGAGAAAAAGTATCACTTTTCACTCTAAAATTTGTTTTAGATAAAATCGGTATGTGAGCAACATGGTTAAAAAATATCATAAACGTGCCGAAAAGTTTTTTTTTTCATGTTTAAGATGCGAAAAATCTATGTTTATTAAAACTATAAACTAGCACGTAATAGCGTTTAAAAATATGGCAAAAATTGTTTTCAATTATTGAATTTGGTCAACTTCCAAAATTCAAAAAAAATATTAAAAACCGTGGCCATTTTTGGACATTTTTACAGGGTTTGTTATCGTCGCAGGAACTTCTTTTGATTCTTAAATTGAGGCTCTTTTAGAGCCTATCTACAGATGAAATTTTATGGAAAAATAAAATCCTAGCAATTGAGAAAATGTAAAAATAGTTGAACAAGCCTCAGAATGGCCTAGAGCGATTTTCAAAGGGCTATTTATTCCCGAGGAGTTCCTTTACAACCCAATTTTCATAAAATATATATGAGGTTCTATTTAATATTTAAAAAACGCGTTTAAAAATCATGCTTTTTCTCAGTTCCTCCGCTGGTGGCAAGCTAGTGTAGGGGAAGTGACGAAAGGCGGCGGAAGGTTCTCTGACTGCTGGAAAGTGAAAGAGAGAGCTGTTTCCCCTACGCTACCTCGTCATTAGTGGAGGAACCGAGAAAAAGCATGATGTTACGCAAACTAGATTCCGTAGGGAAGGCTCTAATTGGGAAAAATTTACTTGCCCAGTGCTTCAAAGATCACTAGTTTATCAAAGCTAACTTACAATTGGTAAGTAACTTATTAATGTAGAGGAGATACAGGGATATCTCATATGAGACAAGCATCTCATAATAGGGCACTTTGCCATAGTTATATTTATAAGAGGAAATATTTTATATGTAAATATTACATTCAGCGAACTCTGGGTAAAAAGTAATAATGATACAAAGAGTAATAATAGTATTAGAACTTTTCTAAAGTTCTTGTCGTATATGAAATATGGCACGGCACTTAGCTATTTGCATTCTGCATAGTAGGGCATAGTGTTTTCCGCTGACGATTTTTTTTTTTTTTTTTTTTTAATTTCAGCCTTTATTGGTAGAACGCTTTCTACGGGTTGTAAAAATTTGCATTATGCTGTGGATTGTGGGTGCTCGAGAATGCCAATATTTGAAAGAATATAGCAAAGATGGTTTAAGACAAGGCGCGTCGCTATGGGAGGAATAGGGGGGTTTCGCATCTTTTCCCTTTTTTCCTCAATAATTTGAAAACACAAAAAGTTAAGAAGTTTGAAAACTACGAAAATTGTGTTCAACATTTTATTCAAAGAGTAATTAAGATAACAAACCAATACCAATACGTTTTAAGTTGAGAAATTTGGATTTTATCGTTATAAAGTTGTTTAAATACAAAAAAAAATTATTGTTGGAAAAGCTTGCCAAATTGTTGAAAAAGTTTAGGTTTAGCCCCCTTCCACCAATAAATTGTTGTATGAACATCCATGTTTAAGACAATAAATTAATGTGATCCAATATTCTAAGTGTAGAAAGAAGTCAGAGAATTGAATCATAAGCACATATCTTATTTGTTTTATATTATATATATTACATATATATAAAAGATAACCTGTCACAGTAAAATGATTAAGAGTGAGAAGAAGTGATGAAGAGTTAAGGAGTAGTAGGTTAAAAAGGAAATGAGAAGATTTATTTTCGATAACAAGCACTTTTAGATCCCCTCGACACTATAAAGCGTTTTGTTTTTCAATGTTTATGGAAACTGCAGAACTTCTTTATGCCATAACTTTTAATTAACAGACCCTAAAAAAAAAAAAAAAAAAAAAAAAAAAAAAAAAAAAAAAAAAAAAAAAAAGAAAAAAAAAAAGCAGTAAGCAACTTTTTAACTTTTTTTAGCAATTAAACTTGAACTAGCTTGAACAATAAAAAATGAGAACTGTATCAACCCATGATGAATAACATAGCAATAACGATAAAATTATAGAAATTGAAGGTAAAGACACTTGGAGAATTTAAAGATTGGAACGATGTGAAATAAAATAATTCTCTTACTAGAATTTGAGCGAATAAATTTTGATGATTATTGCGATATGCCTTAATTCCCTTCATTCCTCAATCGATGCAAATATCTGTAAATAGTAATTAACTCTAATTTAATTGTATTTGTACAATTATTATTAGTTTGTATTTTAATAGTAAAATAATATTTTACCTGGCACGCCACGTGTCTGAGGGTGTCTGACACGGGCCCATCGTATAATAGGTGTTGGTAGCTTCAGACTCCGTCAGCCACTCCTTACGATTATTGAAAGCTTTTATATTGTATATTTTAAGATTTTTTTTTTATACCTTTTATTATACCTATATAGTGTTCGTATAGTTTATAATTTCATAAATGTAATGCTCTATCAGTATGTAATACTGATCACTTCTTTATAATTTAGAAGTAAAAGATTATTGTCACTATGAAAAGAAGGAAAACATTGAAAAGTTAATGAATAAATCAGATAAGTTTTAGGATTTAACTAATAGTATATAATAACAATAAATAATTTTGTTTATTATTATTAAATTAACTACATAACATTTATTATTATTAATAATATTAACAATATTATTTATTATCATTAGGTAATATTTAACATCACAATTTCAGAGTATAGGAACACACTAAGACACTTGATTCTTACTGTTTTTTAATACAATCTATGGCAAGAAAAAGCGGTTGTTTAAAATTCTTTTCTAAGAAGGAATAGGTATTCCATAGGGGTATTCCATTTTTTTCTATAATTCCAATACATATTTTGAAAATATGTTTTGATATATTTTAAATATTTTAAGTGAAAACTATTTCAGTGTTACAAGTTTGTATTTTTATGACTATTATCTAGTGTATTTTGGTCATCCGTTCCCAGTACATTCGTATATACTAAATTTATTGAAAAATTAAGTTATAATTAAATGAAAATGCTATAATTGAATGAAAATTATAGATTATAGATACATTAATTCTTTCCGACACGCCTTATATTTGTATCTGGTGAATTGTCTGACACTAAGGTTTAATCTCATGGGATTTTCCGGCCGTGTTCAGCTCAACAGCTGTTTTGTGAGACGAAATGAGTTAGTTGCCTATTGAGTTAGGCACTTAGTTTTAGTTTCACCCGAGGCAAGTTAATAAAGAGATTATAATATTAGTACAGCTTAATAATATTTATTAGTACTAATTATAATATAACATATATTAATTCATCTCTAAGATACCGTAACGCGATATTATTAATTATCAATATTTTGAGAGAATAACTAGCAATTAAAGTAACGAAGCTCTTAATCACACACATGAACTTCTTTTCTTTTTTTTTATGTAATAAGCTTAAAACCGACAATTGATCCTTCGGAGGTAGAAAGAAACGTAGATGGGATGATTACGTTGCAGCTAATCTTGTGGATTGTTCAGAGTAGAGAATTATTTAGGTAGTGATTATTTGTGTATCAGTATTTTATTCCTGAGTTCATTAAGCCTTTTGATTATTTATTATCATTATCAAAGAATTATAAGCCAACATTTATTTAACTTGAAATGGAATGTATCATCCTTAGTTAAAAAACAAATTATAAATATTTTACTACAATAGTGTGGCGATCCCGAGTTGAAAATGACTCTCTTTGTAAGGGGCTGTAAGTTTTGGATCAATTCATATGCTATTTCTCCTTCTTGAAAAAGTTTCTTTTGAAATAAATTCTCTTTACAAATCCTAAAGTTGTAAGGGGTGCAAAAGTTACGCTAATCCATTTCTGTATTCTGATATCTCAGTGTCCTTGAGTTCTTGCCTCTCGTATCCAAACTTATATCTAGAAACTCTACAAATTCCAAGATTACAACTTCCTTTGCAATGTTCTCTGTCAGCATTGAATACAAAATATTAAGTTGTATAATAAATCTATAAATGAAAAAAAAAATTGTTCAAATGTTGTAATATTTGTTTTTTAACCCTCTTCTATAAGCATAGACTACTGGCCACACAAATATAAGCGTTGGGTCTGAACCGTTACTTCATAATTGCAATTTTTGGGCCTAGGAAACAATATTGCACAAATATTAACATTTATTCTTGTTTACTTAACTTTCAAAACATGAAATTATAGATCATATACTTAAGAGCTTCGCCACGCAAAACATAAAAAAAAAGAGGAAATGAAGGAGATAAAGTACTCACATGAAGGCTGGGGTTAAACACTGACTTTATTCAGATTCTAATCCTCTATATATACTATTTACAATGTTTACAATGCTAGTTTGGAATTAGTGGCTATACTAATGTAAGTCCCAACTTAACTCCCTCCTGCCAGTTTACTTTTTTTTGAGTTTACTTTGTAAACTAAAAAAAAAACAACAACAAAAAAACAATTGTACAACAAAAAATAAACTGCAAACAAAAATAAATAACCAAAAATTACAGCTTATTCTATATACAGAAACTAACTTAATCACATAGTACACAAAGTATAAACTAAAGTAATTTATCCAAACTCTATTTACAAAAAAATATAAAAAAACATAAAAAATGTAAAAATACAATGTATAATGTAAAAATAAATACAATACATTGTAAAAATAAAATACAATGTAAAAATACATTGCTCTATTCTAGAAAAAAGTACAATAAAAATAGATACACTTTTATGGTCTGGCTTCCCCCACTGGAATCTACCGATGCAAGCAATCTTGCTATCGGCGCTGTGTGACACAGAAATATAACAACGTTGAATTGCCAGTTTGCTATGTCTCGAGTACGTTCAACAAATCCGAAAAGCTACTCTATGATAGAGAAGGAATGTTTAGCTATAATATGAGTATGCAACCATTTTAAACCATATCTATACGGTAGAAAATTTCATATTTATACGGACACAAATCTCTAGAATACATGAAAACTTGTAAAACGCAAAATGCGAGACTTATCAGATGGAAAATTATGTTGGAGGATTTCGATATCAAGTACATCGAGGGTAAAGCTAATAAATTAGCGGATTATTTATCGCGGTTCCCTATTGAATAACAAGCAAGACCTTTTACATATTAGCGAAACGGATGAACAAAGCCTCGCAACCGTCCATTCTTATGAACCTTCCTCAGAAAAAAGAATTATGATAAACGAAGATAAACAAAAGCGAAACAGAGAAACGCCAAATAATAGTAAAAAAGGGTTTTTCGGAAACTAGAAATACCCAACCGTTCGAAACCAAAACCAGAAGTGAAATATTCATTTTAGGATATGAAAACAAAAAGGATCAAAGGAGTTTCTAACACTGGCATCATTTACTATTTCATACAATTCCTATTAAATACAAGTGGAATTATGTCGTATCTCGCTATGCCGTAACCTTATGTAAATAACAATATAACTTATATCATACATATTGAAAAAACTATTATTATCAAAAACAATAGCCATGTATATCAACCTATAAATTGTACTAATTATAATAATGAATTATATTGTAAGAACCTAGCATTATTCAATAATAAATGTATAAAAGAATTAGCTTATAATAAACCACTTAATGGCTGTAAGTTGCTGATTGTAAAGTCAAATCCAATGATAACGTATATTCCAGAAACAGGACAATATGTAACCCATCTAATTAAGTCTATTAAAACGAAAAAAGATAATTTAGTTCGTAATACCCATTTGTATTCTACCTCATTAATCAATATAGAGAATAAGGAACAATTTGTAAATAATACCAACTTACCTATAGTGTATAATGATATTGTACATTTTCCTTTTATTTCTGAACATTTACCTCAACAACAGGTTGTAACTAATTTTACTTTAAATGATTTAGACATTATTAAGTTAGGTCCTATATAAATAACAATTAGAAGATTATACAATAAACAATAATGATATTTATATATATGTATTAACTTTTATTTCATGTTATTTATTATTTATTCATGCTTATACTTTTTACAAAAAAAATTATTGTAATCCTTCACAATCTTCACAATCCTCAACACCTCCAGAGTTTGGTGGCAGGGCTAGATAGGCCTGGCATACCCATATCCACAATACTTCCCAAATTTCACATTACTTCCGAGGACGTCACACTATTAGAGGGAGGAGTTAAATACCAGTAACTACTTGGGAGTGGCTCTATAAAAGGAACCTCACATTGCACAGCGGTATAGAGGATTTGAATATGAATGATACTCGATAGTATCCAAAAACAATTTCATATTTTCATGTTTTCTTTATATCCACAGCATGTCCTAAAGGAAGGACAATGTGTTGCCATTATGAAGTAAAGCTTTTAAGCTCACTTTTGATGAGTCTATGAATAGTATACATTTATCTAAGTTGTACTCTATATTTACTATTTACCTCACACTATTGACTTCGGAGCATGCAACAAGATTGTTTTCATTCTTAAAATATAGTATCAGACATTTTTGTCGATCTCTGTAAAAACTTACTTTAACAACAGTTGGCAAAAGCTTCCATTGTTTACGTCTAGATCCTAAGAGCTGCTTTGTCTTTCGTGAGGTTTAAATCTAAAGTATCAGATCGTTTAACTCACCCTGTGTAATTATGTGTGGCTCATTCAAATCATCTCCCGGATCAAAGTCGGAATCTTATGAAATAGAATGCTCACTTACAACTTCTCTTGCTACGACTTCATCGTCATGAGGCAGCAGTGTATAGTCTTTTGGAGAGTTAGGCACCGGAAGCCCTTCACCATGTGAGACGGGTCAAAGAGCTGGATATTAGGATATTCTACAGTCCACTAGTTTTTCTTTGATAATATGTATATAATGTATGTATATAATATAATGTATTAGTGATTTTATGCAGAAAAAACAGTAATTTGCATGGTTTGTTGGCCCACGCTCTATCATCGGTACACAAAGTTCATCGAGTGTTTCTTTCCAGCTAACTACCAAGGAAGATTCATTGCACATGTATTACAACAAAAGTGAGGTGCCCATGACTCATTTCGACCTTGGACTCCAGAATAATGAAAGTAGCCTGTTTTTACTGTCTGAGATAAAGGTTAGTACTATTATCGCATTTGCCAGGCATTTTCACAGTTTTCTACACAGGCTTTTACAAATTCACAGTATTGTCATCCAAAATATAACCTTGTTGCAGGCAGGTTTGCCAACTGCCAACAAAAAAAAAATTACCAATTCAGCACTAAAAGTCCTATTAATATACTTAAATTATATTATATCTTCAAAATAAGAGCTACTACCTAAACTTTTAAAAGGTTAAATTAGTTTTTTGTAACCAAAATGGAACACAAATTTGGTACTTTGAATCCGGAAGCATTTTTGCTGTTGGCTAGTGTTATAAACAGACAATACTTGAAAAACTAAAAACCTTAAAACAAAATTTAATTTAATAAAAAAAATAATAACCCCGACTACGGAAATAAATTTTATATCTTACAATCCCATTCGTCCTAAGGGACGGAATGTTCTTGCATATCTACTTAAGCGCATTGGTAGGTTGTTAGTGAAGTTGAAGCCCACGAATACTGAACCTTGGTACATAAATTTAATTAATGTATTGAATAAAGAATAGACATAATTTTCATTTGGGTGTGAAAGGTACCCGACTGCAACACCAAGTTTCAATATTCATATGCGTCAATTTCATTAACAGCCCACCAATGCGCTTAAGTAGATGTGCAAGAACATTCCGTCCCTTAGGACGAATGGGATTATAAGTTATAAAATTGATTTCCTTAGTCGGAGTTTTCGCTTTTTTATTGAATTAAATTTTAACTTATTTTCGTTATTGAATCTACCTCAAAAATAATAATTAATTAGGAACATTACTTTAAGAATTTGTAATTATCCTTTTTCGTATTCTTAAGTCGTAAAGCTATGTGAAGCTCGGTGTTTTTTCGATTGGTTCTGAATTGGAAAGTTGTTGTTCTTCGGGATCTGGTAATCATCTTTTTAGAACTCGTATTTCCTAAACAATTATCAAAAGTGTCTTAACAGAACGAAGAATTTAAGAATTATGATATTAGTTTAGATTTCAATTAAATTTATAAAAAATAATTAATAAAGTAGTAAAAAATATCCCAATCGTTCGATATATCTTGAATTCATTCAATAAATTAATATGCGGATAATTTTTCCTTTTCATCAACCACTCATTACACCGCAAATTGCATTTTTCTTTTGTTTTTCTTATGCGAAGAAGGCAGAAAACCGCCATAGCGAGTCCAACGACGTCCGAGCTCAACATTATGTCCAAGAACAACGTGGTGCTTGTATGAGGCCGAGGGGTATTTCAAGCATACTTGTACAAAAAGATTGATCATGTATCCTGTCAAGCATACTTGAAAAAAAAGATTGATCATGTATCCTGTCAAGCATACTTGAAAAAAAAGATTGATCATCTATCCTGTCAAGCATACTTGAAAAAAAAGATTGATCATCTATCCTGTCAAGCAAACTAGTACAAAAAGATTGATCACGTATCCTGTCAAGCATACTTGAAAAAAAAGATTGATCATGTATCCTGTCAAGCATACTTGAAAAAAAAGATTGATCATCTATCCTGTCAAGCAAACTAGTACAAAAAGATTGATCACGTATCCTGTCAAGCATACTTGTACAAAAAGATTGATCATCTATCCTGTCAAGCAAACTAGTACAAAAAGATTGATCATGTATCCTGTCAAGCATACTTGAAAAAAAAGATTGATCATCTATCCTGTCAAGCAAACTAGTACAAAAAGATTGATCACGTATCCTGTCAAGCATACTTGTACAAAAAGATTGATCATCTATCCTGTCAAGCAAACTAGTACAAAAAGATTGATCATGTATCCTGTCAAGCATACTTGAAAAAAAAGATTGATCATCTATCCTGTCAAGCAAACTAGTACAAAAAGATTGATCACGTATCCTGTCAAGCATACTTGTACAAAAAGATTGATCATCTATCCTGTCAAGCATGCTTGACCGTGTGTGGCCACTTTGGCGGTTGTTCTCTTTTCAACAAGCCTGTTTAAAACTACTATTGGACGTCCTTTTGGAAAAGATTTCGTGAAAACTAATAAGGCAATAAATTGGGAAATATTTCTATTATCTCTGTACATTTCTTTCATATTCATATACAATTGATTCTAAAATTAATATTTAATGAGACGGACTTTGCTGGATCAAATCGAAACAAAAACCAACTGTTTCGTTGGAGTATCATGGACGAATTTCTTTGCATGTATCAATGAAATAAGCTAGTCTTTATAATATCTATCTTCATAATTTAACATTCCTACTATAATACAGATAATATGTAATATTATTCTAATTAAATTACTTTTAATTAGTTAACTAAATTAATCAATCTTAGTCACAAAATTAGGGAATTCAACGAGTGGATTCATTGAAAGTACTTAAAGGAAATTCATCTTGAAGTACTTCAAGCTTAACTGTAATGCTGCTCCCACTTGGGTCTCCTTAGTAATCCGCAGGAAAAAGCCTTCCTGGATCTTAGTTTCCTTCATTCAGCATAAGCTTCTGCCTTCTGCTCCTGCATTAATTTTTTCAAGTTGGTAAGCAATAATTAATCAATGTATTTGTAATATTTTTTGGAATAATTTCATGCAACTTCGAATTGGGATGGTTGAATCGAGCCTATATTTGTCGTATGGAAGCAGAGTGCATAAGTATTTCAAATGAACAACTGGCCTTAGGTGAAAGAGTTACATAGGGTGCATTTACACCGAAATGCTATCAGAAAAATTGTTATTAGCAAATTGTTAATAGCATTTTTATTATTAACATTTTGATCCCTACTGTTTACTCCGCTCAATAGTGAAATGTTATTAACATTGCTATTAACCATATTGCTTAGGAAAATGCTAATAATATTTTTGTTTTTAACATTTTGTTGTAATATACACTGGTCAATTGCGAAATTAAAATTTTCATGGAAGTGGTGTAAACGAAATTAAATATTATTAGCTAAAATAAATAAATAAATAAAAATGAAATTAATAAAAGAAAACTCTTTACCAGTAAATAGTGAACAAAAAAATTTAATTTATTATTAGCTGTCACATTTAAATATTTATCAATTTTTCTCGGAATATTTCTGCCGACACATCCACAAGTCACTTTCTGTGGTCATAGTTTTATATTCAGCATTTCAGCTCATCTTTTCTTTGTGATTTCATAATTACAATTATAAAATTTAAACAATAAAAGTAGAAAAACGGCAGCGTACAATATGAGGATACGTTGCTATAAGCCATTTCGTTGGATCAGCTCATTTGGTGTACGAACTAAGTGACAAATGTAATTATGAGATCAGCCACGCTCTCTCCAACCTGCTGATCTAGAGCCCCCTCTCCCACCGGAATTTTCTGGAAGCTCGAGTCAGTGAGCTCTTATGTATTGTCGTCTCTCCTTCAGACCTCATCGCTTAGCTAGACTTAATTAAAATTATATAATCAGAAAAATGAGAACTTTACATTTTTACTATGAGATAACAAATTATTAATTCCACTTTTAAAATGATGGATTGAAATATTTTTCTTTGGAGACTAAATTACCCAATACATACACTGTCTTTTTAAAAATAATAAAGTTTTCGTATTGAGAATGAGTTACATTCAATCTCTTATATTGCTAATTAAGAGAAATAAACCGGAACAGTGCGGAAATAGTGGGTACTAAATATCAAAATCCATCTTTAATTGTATTTGCTGATGATATAGCAGCTTCAAGCACCAGTTTAAATTCCAAGAGAATAATGCAGCAGATGGAAACAGTTTGCCAAAAAAAAAAAACAACGTATTTTCGTCCGAAAAAAATAAAAAAATAAATTTCTTTACTTCGACTTAAGTCTCGATATTAGATTTATTAAATTATCCATAAACTTGGGATATATTACGACCAACATACTTTACGAGATATTTCGAGGAAAAGAAAATTGCAGCAGTGAAAACCAAAACGTACAGGCTTCATAACTTAATTAGCAGAACTAGCGCTAAAGCTATACAGCCAAGATTCGGCGGGTTTATGGTGCACCACTGTTTGAGCACTTTAATAAAACTACTGAGAACATTTTACAGAAAGAAATTGTCATGAAAATGGTGACAAAGTCACAAAACTGTTAACCTGCAAAAAGTCAAAGAATTTCTTATTACACGGCAGCAATAATCTTCCCAAGTGGCTAACCCTCCCATTTTTTTTATCATTTACAAAAGCTTTCTAACTCATTATTCAACAGCCTTGTGCCAGCAGAAGTTTCAAAACGTTGACACACATTATGAAAAGATTAGTTACTAATTTTAGGTGTACTTGTTAGATGCACACACAAGCTAAAGTTGAGCTCTATCTCCAAGAATTTTTCAAAAACCAATTTTACAAAAATTAATTAAGATCAACGCTCATTTTTAAAATGCATTTTTGCTGAAAAATGGTTACAGCAGGAAAAAAATTATAATATGTCAGAGCTAAAGATAAAAAAGAGGCTATGGGAAAAAAAAAAAAATAAGTAAACTGAAATAAATTAAAAATACATGATATTTGTCTTTCGAAAGTTCATTAGTTCACGTTCACTGCCAAGAATCCTGAAATTTAGAATTCTCTAGACTATATTATTCCTAGTTTTCTTCAAGCTTGCGAAACGAGGCCGTTGAAAGAAGAACGACGCCTTAATGGGAAAAAGTGGGCATGTAAAGTTTTGAGCTTGGAATAAAGAATCTCTGGGAATCCAAAAATGGTAGAGAGAGCAGGTTGGCCCATGAAGGGTAGACCGACCGTAGGCAGGAGGGTTGAGTCACGGCTGATCTTGTAGATTCGGGTTTTGACGAGGTCCAATTGAGGGAGGTACCTAAGCAACAGATTTACGGAAAACAATTGTAGGTTGTGTTGTTATTAAACCTTCGAAAAGGCTTATTATTGTTATTATACTATTTCATTTCAAATATATGCAAACATGTTTACTAAATTTAAGTGAATCTTGTCTATTTTTTCTAATTACGATAAATGTACGAATAAATATTCATAAATATTCTCTTGGAATTTAAGTAGTAGAGCGCCATCCAATAGAGGCAGATAATTGTTTAAAATATTTAAAATAATTTAAATTGGCATCTAGATCAAAGGGTACTTCGAAAAGCATATAAAATAGAACACGATTTTCCTCGAAGCTTCAAATGCAAATGAGTATAGATCATTTATCACATTAACTTTTTTAAATTGGCCTATAGTCATTTGGACGTCATTTATCTGTATATATACGACCGACCCAAAAAATATGAAAGAAATGAGCAAGAGTTTTTTTATTTTATAATAAAGCTTTTATTTACAGCAATAAAATGATTAATTTACATGATTACGAATGCCACATACTACCAATCAAACAATTTTGGGAATAAATGAGAGGCGGTCCGGGAGGCGGTTAAAAAGAATGGGTCACAAATAGTAATTACTATTGATTAGAAATCGACGTTTCGACCCACATTGCAAGTCTTTATCAGGGCTTGAAGCTTTAAGTGTGTTGAAGGAGTGACCAAACAAATTATCAAAGTAGTAGTCAAATCCATTTTTCCAAGTAGCAAATTGACAATCCTACAACAGTTTTATTTAGCACGCTATATATGCTGTGCTGGTTAGTATTTTCTAGACGATATTTTAGAGATCTCTATGCTCTGTTTCTATGCATCTATGCCACGTAGTGGAGAAAAAGAATTGAATAATAGTTGTAAACCTTTCCAGAATTTTCCAACTTTATCAAATTAAAGTTAAATGTGCCACAACCATTTGTCCATTTGAAGTGTAAACTGCTTTTGGCCCGTTGGACACTTTTGGGATGGGCTAAAAATAGCAAACTCGCGTCACGTACCATACCATACCGTCAGCGTCAACCATACCATACCTTACCTAAATCCAGCCTCCAATTTCTCATCTGTTTATTATCTTTATTATTATTATCTTTATCTTTATTATCTTTATTATCTATATAATAATAGGAGTGGCGACCACGCGGCGCAGTGCGCTGCCCTTAGGACACTCTCGGACGACAACTTTTGACGTCTTCGTCCGTTCTTTTCCTTGTAAGTCTTTGACGGAAAGAGCTACGATTGTTATAGGCATACCGTTTTAAACAGGAAGAACCCTACTACATTTTGTTTAATCATAGTATAGGTCTAGCACTTTTACTTTTTCAAATATTTTAATACCAATTCGGTAATCAGCTCTGATTAAATTTTGGATTAATTTTTTTCGCAAACTAAAGCGACTAGGTAAATTGCGAGTAAGCCAAAATGAAGCCTGGTTCTTTAAAACGATATGCCATAGAAAATTTTAGCTCAATCCTTTGAGAAGCTATAAATTTAAGAACGGCAATAGAGAGGGAAAAATCGGATTTTCTAAAAGTTATCCGTTGGCATCGCTCGCGCGACTTGTGTTTTTTTAAATACTTTAAAAACTAAAGGGGTTAATGCTTGATCGAATTACACGTCGACCTTCAAAATAGGATAACTATTTCCGGAGATATTCTAAGAAGCAAGATCTATCGGGATACGCGATGCGCAACTAAGGGCACAGTTTATCCCGCCATTTATTTGATATTTTCTTTTTTCATAGAAGTGATCAAAATATTGAACAAGTAGGCAAAATAAAAATAATTTAAAATAACAGCTCTCTAGATTTTTTGTTGCTGAATTCACTCCATTTTTCAAATTTTAAAAAGAAGTTTACATTTCCAGCGTGTGGTCCTAAGCACACTCACTTTTTTTTATTTATCTCTGCATTGTAAATGCATGAACAAAATTAAGATTAATAATTTATTATTCGACGGAATGGATCTCTTTATTGTTTCATGAACGGTATAAAGGTATAAGATTATGCTACTCGCTAACTAAAGAGGACCACCAGGGAGTGTTCTGGCTAGCCTCTACTGGTTTTCCTCATTCAACGCCTTGTTTTCAAAGGGCTCTTCATCTGTTCCTACTTCGGTTGTTCATTGTTGATTATTTCCCATTGAATTGCCCACTCTGCCGAGGGTGGTAGACCTCCTCTAGTTCAATCATTGATAGAAAGAAAAACTATTTTTTTCCCTCTGGGTTACATGCTGTTTAGTGTAATAAATTCGAATCTAATCCATTAAATTGAAATGGCGTGGAAAAATAAGCAATAAAACCATATAAGCCATCGGAAGCCGCTTTGTGTCTAGAGACTGGCTGATGGAAGCCCGTAAAACCCCAACCCTCATCCTAGATTACTAGTCTTTGCATGTGGTTTATGAATGAAACATCAAAGTTATATTTCTGAATAAATTATAACGCTGAAATAAAATACGCTACTATAAAATAATGTTAATACAAATCAGTTTGAGTTGTTCCTTAAATCAATAATAGTCCATTATTCAGAGCATAATTTTCCAGACAAACCTTGAAAAATCTGGAAAAAAAGAATATTATGAGCAGGATTTCCTCAGGAATCTTGGAAAATAGTCTTGTCTAGATTAGATAACGGATCTTTTATAATTTATGATTTATATAAAAAATGATTTTTTAAATTCAGTTTTCCACGTATATCTCCGTTTTTAGGGGCAAAGATGAAATCTTAAAAAAAAAAAACGAGTCTCATTTAGTTGGGCATCTAAAGGGCTATCATTTATAATAGCCTTATTATGATGGATTGAGTGTATTTTTTTCCTCGCTACTTTAAAATTTGGAGTCAAGGACATAATTTGTTTGTATTATTTTGCGATTTACTTGTTTTAAACAATTAAATTACACTTTAAAAAATATTTCATGTTGTTGCTTATTCCATGGTGAATAATTTGACGTTTTTTAAAGTTCTATCTGACCCTAAGAAGCGGAGATAAACGCGAGAAACTGAATTTATAAAAATATTTTTTATATAAATCGTTAAATTAAAAAAAAATATATGCCATCCAATCTATACTAGGCTATTCCTAGATTTCTGAGGAAATCCTGCACATGATATATTTTTTTGTCTGGAAACTTAAATGTTTATGAGCCCTGGAAACAGGACTAAAATAATAATAAGGTTAAGTGAGCCCTAAGATTCTACGCCGATACCACCAACAATCGTTCCCTACATCTTCACAAACCTCCCACCTCGGTTGGTCCATGTCTCGGAAACTTACCCATTGGTTCAGTGCTTGTTAGCGTTTTAAGAATTCCTTCATTATTCAGCACACCAACTTCAAAAGACTTTTTTACCGTCGCAGTGCTATCACTATTTTTTTTATTTATTTATTAGAAACAATACCATGCTACATCTATAATTTTTCCGACAAAAATCTTTTCATAACAGCGCGTTCTGATCAAGTTCTTGGAATCGCTTTCTTTGATGTCAGTTACAGCATAATTAATATCAGTCTACTTTCCGATGGCATCAAAGAAGCTCTTTAAAGTTAAATTCAACTGTATTTTTGTTCATAACTTGCTCTTAATAGAGCGAAGAAGGAGTGCAAGAATTACATTTATTTAATTATTCGTTTTTAATCGATTACTTAGGGTAAACAATTCATTATTTATTTTTAATTAGTTTACAGTAACTTGTTGGACCAGCTTAGTTGTTGCTTAGGAAGATCGTATTAGTGAGTTGTAGTCCCCACACTACCTGAACATTTAGGGCTTCAGGTGCCTATTGAGATTTTATGATGAAAGATGGCGCACACCGATTAAATTAAATACAGTATTTTTTTAGAGATTAATGTTTTTATTGAGAAATAATACAGGCTGCCACACAATGCATAAGTACTATAAGTTTCCATTCATACCATATATAGAAAGTGAAAAAAAAAAGTGAGTGTGCTTAGGACCACACGCTGGAAGTGTAAACTTCTTTTTAAAATTTGAAAAATGGAATGAATTCAGCAACAAAAAATCTAGAGATCTGCTATTTTAAATTATTTTTTTGCTTATTTATTCAATATTTTGATCACTTCTATGAAAAAAGAAAACATTAAATAAATGGCGGGATAAACTGTGCCCGTAGTTGCGCATCGCGTATCCCGACAGATCTTGTTTCTTAGAATATCTCCGGAAATAGTTATCCGAATTTAAAGTTTGATTATGTATGTTGACGTGTCATTCGATCAAGCATTAACCCCTTTAGTTTTTAAAGTGGTCGTATTTTAAAAAACACAAGTCGCGCGAACGATGCAAACGGATAACTTTTAGAAAATCCGATTTTTCCCACTCTATTACCGTTCTTGAATTCATTCATAGCTTCTCAAAGGATTGAGCTACAATTTTCTATGGCATATCGTTTTAAAGAGGATTAACCAGGCTTAATTTTGGCTTACTCTCAATTTACCTAGTCGTTTTAGTATGCGAAAAAAAATAATCCAAAGTTTCACAGAGATGATTTACGAATTGGTATTAAAATATTTGAAAAATTAAAGTTCTAGACCTATACTATGATCGAACGAAATGTAGTAGGGTTCTTCCTGTTTAAAACGGTATGCCTATAACAATCGTAGCTCGTTCCGTCAAAGACTTACAAGGAAAAGAACGGACGAAGACGTCAAAAGTTGTCGTCCGAGAGTGTCCTAAGGGCAGCGCACTGCGCCGCGTGGTCCCCACTCCTATTATTATTGCATTGTCATCAACTCCTAAGATATGTTCCAAACTTTAGGTCTCTAGCTCATCGGGAAGATAATAAACAGATGAGAAATTGGAGGCTGGATTTAGGTAGGGTACGGTATGGCATTGTCGCTGAGGGTACGGTATGGTATTGAAGCTGAGGGTACGGTATGGTACGTGACGCGAGTTTGCTTTTTTTACCCCATCCCAAAAGTGCCCAACGGGCCAAAAGAAGTTTACACTTCAAAAATGAAATAAAAATAACATATAATAACAATAAATAATTTGATATAAAAAGAAATAACAATAATTAAAAAATAAGTACATCGCAACTGGAAATAAATAGATAGAAAAATAAGTAAACAACCAAACAAATGTATATTCAATCAAAATTAATCACCTTGAACACATCTATGTTTATATATAATATTTAATATCTGCCCTGGAAACTCCGCACCAAGCTTTGCCCCCCGATATGTTGATGGCAAAGCAGGACTCCAGGAGATCCCAGCGATTCTCACCCAGCCAAGTCACTGGTATTGAAAGCCAGAGGAGACTGAGTGAGGCCACTAGAGCCAAAGACGCTCAGGACATGAGAAGATCAGCTGGTCATTGCTAAGACTC
This sequence comes from Rhaphigaster nebulosa, assembly GCA_948150685.1. Lineage (NCBI taxonomy): Eukaryota > Metazoa > Arthropoda > Insecta > Hemiptera > Pentatomidae > Rhaphigaster > Rhaphigaster nebulosa. The sequence continues at coordinate 50,076,398 of OX411308.1, read as the reverse complement.
CAATACCAAATTTATAAAAAGTCTGGAGACCACTGCCGTTTCAAAATATTCGTAGATTGTAACATAAGTTCTAACGCATATTACAGCAATTAAAATATTTAGATAATTTTAAGTTGACTATTTGAAAGAATTTCGCTTTATTGTCTATTGGCAATAATGCGTGTGTATATATATATATATATATATATATATATATATATATATATATATATATATATAATATATATATATAAATTTATGTAATTTTTTACTGTATGGGAATGTCGGTGAAGTTTTCAGTGTTAGGAGGTTGAGTTCTCTTCACCGCTGTCCATTTATTCACATCAAAAACTTCGTTGATCGAGGATTTAAAGTAAGAAACGTTTGAGCTAATTCTTTCCACCTTGTAACAAAACTGCGTTTGGTCGATGAAACTGAACATAGCATTGCCGGGAAAAAGTATTAGCTGCTCCACTTACAATTTGATAATTAAATGTTATCATCTTCGATCAACGAAGTGTTTTGTTGTGAATGAACAGACAATTTTCTTTCAAACACTTAAATCTAATATGCCACTTAGAAACATCAGAAAAAAATTCAAGATACCAATATGGCTTAGGTAAAGATGACCCTGCTCAACATCCTGTAGAGTTACAGTGGTTTTTCTCCACAATTCCATACAATTTTTAGGGTTTTCTCCAAAAAACAGCAATCGAATACATTGTTCTAAATGATGGAGCGTAGTCTGAAAATTCCCGCTTAAAATACTAGTAACATCGATAATTGTATCTGGAGTAAGTTCTTATTCTTATAAAAAAAAAAAAAAATACAGGTTTTTATGATGCTACTTGGGTTAATTATGGGATCCATAAGGATTCTAGCGATCTGAAACATGGGTAATAGGAATTTCCTGTGAGGGTGTAGATTTGTGTAAGTCGAAAGGCATTTGTCGTTCTGGGGCACTTTTACTTACCTTATCCGGAAAGAGCCTATACAACGTAAATGTCCAATTTTACATACCTGTAGAGGATGAAATCATTTTTTTATTAGTCGAATTATACTGATTTTTTTTTCTTATTTACTTAGAGCAGAAAGGAGGAGTGGGACACTTTATATTCCTCCAGCGCATCATAGTGAAAACTATATCTTGTAACATCACCATGTTTATAGTAATTTACAACTAATATCTATGCAGTCTTATCAAAACGAAAGATAATTGGTTGACATAAGACAAAGACATTTCTGCTAAACTCGGTTAGATATTAAGGAATAGTTAAGATAATAATGCATATTTCATTAGCTGCTTACCCATGCATATGTTATTACAGAATGGAATGTGGTGCATATCATCAGCTCCTCATTCCCTCATGCATATCTTTCTAAAATATGCATGATTTTAACATGAGAACACTTACCCGGACCCGTCAAGTTGGAGTATCTCCCTTTGCATAATTCAGCCTCTCTTTTGTCTGCCTCAATATCGGTTGTCATCTAAACAAGAAATTAATTTGTTAATTATAATTAAATTAAATTATCAAAAATTTTACAAAGAAAATAGATAAAAAAAAAAACAAGTCATGATATTTTAAATGAGAATCATTCATGATAAAAATATAATTTTCTGTTTTGTCAGTAATCGACTATGGGCGACTCGGATTTTCTCTTGTCCTATTTCCAAAAGGTGCCAATGGTTATGTGTTTTTTTAAATGAGATTCATTATTCAAAATTGTTTTGGATTTTTTTTTTTCAGATTATTATTTTTTTTTAATTATCATTCTTTTTTTCGGAAGAATTCTAAACAAATTGAGTCTAACTCTAAATAAAAAATAATAGTCATCAACATTTATATATATTTATTCTGATTATTTTAAGCTAGAATGTTCAACAACTCTGTTTTTTTTCTCTTCATTTATTAATTTGCTCCTGGAAACAGCCAGTTGAAAATCAGTAAAACAAGGGTAATAACAAGTTAGGCATGAGAAAAAATTGTAGACAGCAGCACCTCTTCCCCCTGTCTTGACTGACTTACTTTTGTTAGTTAAGGAGGAGAACTCTCATCCGGTACCTTTTTAGTCAACTCCTCGTATTCATGGGCATGTCGGCTGTAGCTATATCTCTTATCAGTATGCATGTATGTCCGTGTTAGTTATAAAATCGTTGATATAGAGTCCTCATATGTTCGTCGACTGTTGGTATGTGTTGGACGGAATGTAGGCTTTTTTTAGTCACTTACAAAGGTGCATTTGTTATGAGTCTTAATATTTGTGACAGGAAAGTGTGGAGTTTTTGTAAGTGGATCCATTTGGCTATACCGTTTATCTGTGAGGAATATGTTCATATGGGTTGAGTAAGTATGCACTTGTGTATATTTAGTTTTTGTCTCAGTTTCATTTTTGAAGAATTTGAAAAAGCGAGTAAAGTAGTTTCAGTCGTTTGTTAAGAGTTTTTTAGTTTCATTTTAATATAAGGGCTCCATCCCATCCTTCAATCGAGGGTGAGATCAAGATAGAGTACGGTGTCCGTCTGAGGAATTTGGTTGTATTCGATATAAACTTGAGGGCAGGAATTTCTTCTAAGGGTTAATGTTATGTGTTTTGATTTTACATGGTTTGAACCAGTCGTGTAATTTATGTGAGTTATGTTGTAAAGTTAGTCAGGCTTGTGTAGGATCCTGATATTTTGAGAGAATTGTATTGTCAGTGTTATTGGCAGTCAATGTTTCATTGATAACGGGTATATCGTGAGTATAGATAGCAAAGATGGCAGTATTGAACGTTGGATATTCCCGCCAGTACTAGACGAATTGAAGAAATTTCAGAGTCCTGCCGGACTGTTAATATACTGTCGAAGACGAATGTTTGAAGGATGAGATATTACGTGCACAGGTCTTGAGTTTTAAGAGAAGACCCATTGTCAGACGCCTGAACTACATCCAAAATATACCAGTTGCATAAAGTTTTTGCTCTAATACTTCAGCAATGTAGTCAGTAACTCTGTTTTATTGACGCGTCGTTGAAATGTGCTAAAGCTGTTGACTATATTATTTTGAGGCAATAAGAATCAAACTACAGAGGAAAATCTCTATGCCATCAGAGAGAGTTATTTTCCTCAATTAGTTAGTCAGGAAAATTACCCATACCATGAATCCTTTGTATACGATTGGAAGAAAATAGTTGGACCAACCTATTTTAATAGATTGAATTAAGAATAATGAACACGCATTAAGAAAGAAAATTTAAAAAGGATGAAGAGAACTCATTGGTAGGTAGTACTTTTTTTATTTTAATTCTTTCAGTATTTGTAAATATATTTTAATTATCTTTCATTTTATTCCTCTTAATTTAATTTTAATTGTCATAGGAATTAAATATTGATAAATCCACTACTTCAGACATTAAAAATCTTGCAAATTTTTGGGATATCTAATAAATTCAAGTACATTATAATTAAATTTTGAGAATTCTTCTCAAGTAGTACCTACCAAATAGTAACAAGTTTTTAATGAGAAATTTTAAGTAGACTTTAATTTGTAAATTTGTTGTTATTATGTAAAGTTGACCATAAAACTTTTCTATATTCTTCATTTTTCTGGTCATACAGGACCAAAAACTTACGAACTTCTTTGACTAGTTTTTCCCTTTACATCTTGAATGCAATCCGAGACCTTCAAAAGTACGAGACCGTCACCTTCAAAAGTAAAACAAATATTTAGGCACGGTGCAACATCGGTGTGTTGGCCACCACTCGACGGCGTGCGGCACGGGCGCGATGTGGTCATATGTGGCCCAACCTTTATCGGTTGTATTGATGGTTTTATACTACCTTCTCATGTAACGATCCTATTAAATTAAAGATAAATAATAGTGAACAGAAGACTATGATATTAACCTTGGAGAGGAAGAAAGTCTTCACAGTATTGATATTTATTAACGATCAGATTAATGCATAATCAACGTTTCGGAGTTCTTTCCCCTCATCAGGACCATTCTTACTACATAGTACATACACAATTAATACAGTTATGGTATTATAAAAAAAAATGTATATATAAACTGCATATAAATACTTTGTCAATAGCATGTTCTTTTATAAAATCACCTGCAGTATCAGCAATGAAAAAAGGACAGGCTATTGACAAAGTATTTATATACAGCCAGGTATTATTATTATTATTATATTATATTATTATATTGTTATATATTATTATTATTATTATTATTTTTATTTCATACAATCTTGGCTATTGCCAGAAACATTCACCTAGCCGGACCAAAGTCAAGGGTTAAGGTTCAAATTTTAAACTATATTTAAAAACTTCCTGACGATGCTTGTTGTACTAAGGAGAATTGCTTTCTGCCCTTCCTCCAGTACTTTTTCTCGCAGCTTCAAATTCTTAATTGATGTGATGGTATCGTCTGGGATGAGCCCATTGCTGGATATTATAATCGGATACACCTTTATATGCTACAGCCTATAAAGTTGCCGTAGTTCCTGGCACAACTCTTGATATTTTCTTATCTTTTCTGAAATTGTTTTTTCGATATTATCATCGGTTGGAACAGCAATATCGATGACATAGCCATTTTTTACATTTTGATCAATTAAGACTATGTCCGGTTTATTATTTACAATTCTATGGTCAGTAATAATGGAACGATCCCAGTATAACGTTATGTTTTCAGCAGACAGCACCGGTTTCGGCTCGCACCGATAATAAGGAGCCTGGTCAGCAATCATGTTATAAAGTAAGGCCAATGCTTGGTGGATAATCTTGGCCAGGTTATTGTGCCTCATAAGGTATTCTTTACCTGCCAACGCTTGGCACCTAGATGATATATGCTGGATAGACTCAATTGCACTCTTACATAGGCGACATCGGTCATTGATGTCTTCTCCACATATGAATTTTCTGTAAGCGTTGGTGGAAACTACCTGATTCTGAATGGCTAAAATAAACCCTTCCGTTTCAGGAAATAAATACCCTTTTTGAAGCCAGATAGTAGAAGCATCCCAGTTTATTCCTGATTGTGAAAGAGGATGGTAAAAGCGACCATGTAGCGATTTATTTTTCCAATTTTCGATCAGAATTTCTTCGGTAGGATACTCTTTATGCTCCGATGAAATTAAGTTCAAAGCTGTGTATCCATTGTCCAATGTTCTTATTGCTGACCACAAAGAAGAGTTATATTGTAGAAAGCTGTATTTTAAGTTATTTTCTTGCTCTCTGCAGCTCCTTAACAGACAAACAAGCCCCCTTCCTCCTTTCTTTCGTGGCAAGTACATCCTTTCAATTGAAGATTTGGGATGTCGTTTTCTAGCTGAGGTAAAAAGAACTCTTACTAAACGATTCATTTCTTCAAGTTCCGTGTTAGACCAAAAGTATAAATTAGTACTGGAATAGCCCATGTATTAATTGCTTTAATTAAGTTGCCAGCTGACAGATACGTTTTGAGGAGTTTTCTAATCCGTCTTTTAAACTCTTCTTTAAAATTATATTTATTATTCTTCTTGAATTTCAATAGTTGGCCAAAACCTAAATATTTATAAGAGTCTGACTCGCTCAGTTCTTTAATTGTTGTGTTATTAATGAGCTCCACGTCTGCTTTATTCGTAATCTCTCCCCTTTTGATATGGATGACAGCACACTTATCTATTCCTAGAGTCATGCCTATATCTTTACTAAATGACTACCATCTGGATCATGTTCACCAATTCTTTTTCAGTTTTAGAGTACAATTTTAAATCATCCATATATAGAGCATTTGAGATTACGGTTCCTCTTTCATCAAGTCTGTAACCCATCCTAGAATCATTCAGTAATTCACTTAGCGGGTTTAAAGCCAAACAAAACAACAATGGACTTAAAGAATCTCCCTGAAATATTCCTCTATTTATTGATATGCACGACTTGGAACTACTAGATTTAGGTAAGTGCAACTTCACTTTCCAAATTTTCATTAGACGTTCTAATAGATCTACAATTTTACGATTTATTTTGTAGATGTTTAATACTTCAAAAAGCCACTTGTGGGGCACTGAATCGTACGCCTTTTGATAATTTATCCAGGGAATAGAGGCATTTCTCTTTTTCTTTGATATTTGGGATGCTACGAACGAATCGATTACTAACAGCTCCTTACATCCTTTGGCATCTTTCTTACATCCTAGTTGCTCTTTTGCGATGATGTTATACTTGTTAACATGCTCTGTTATTTTACAACTGATCACAGATGTTAATAACTTATAAACCCCATTTAAGCATGTGATAGGCCTATAATCTTTAGGATCAAGATGGTCCTTTGCTGATTTAGGGATTAAATAAGTTATTAAAAGGGATTAAATAAGTTATTCCTTTAGTTATTTCTTCAGGTGGGATTATATTATTGGCTAATAATTTTTGGTAATAAGAAGCTAATACTGAATGCGTACTAGTAAAATACTTTAACCAGTAATTCTGAATTCGATCAGGGCCAGGAGATTTCCAATTTTTCATTCTCTTAACTGTTTGTTGGATATCATCTTGGTTTATTGAAATTTCATCCATTGGCGAAACTGAGCTTGCTTTTTTCTTTACCATGTCAATCCAGCAACCGTTAAAATTATTTAGCTTCGGAGCTTCCCATATCTTCGACCAGAAATCCTCCGATGCTTTCTCATTGTCATGAAAAGCATTAATTTTTGGTTGATGATTCAATGATTTATAGAAATCCTTCTGATTTGACAAAAACTTCGAATTCTGCCTTCGTCTATTTTCAGCCTCAGTATATCTTCTTAACCTATTAGCGTATACCGCCAATTTTTGCTTATTTCCGTCTAAATGTATGTTTAATTTGTCATTTAATTCCGACTTCTGTATATCTCCTATATGTAGGACTATAATTTCGTCCACCTTTTTCTTTAGTTTAAACGTAGCTGTAGTTGGGCTTCTTAAATAACTTGTCAATATTCCAATTTCTTTGCGGATCCCTTCAATTTTATTTTTTAGTCTTCTTCTCCAGGGTGCAATTTTTTTACTTCCTTCCTGTTTCTTTACTCGATGATGAAAACTCTTTGATTAGACCTAATCTGTTAGCCACTGACCTCGCTCCAACATATATCCAATGACGGATATCATTTATGTCGGATTCAGGAGCTAAGTATTCTAGCAAAATCAGGTCGACTGCTCTGACAGCGTCTAATGTTTTCTTATTATATGGCACTTTTGGAACAATAGGTCTATTTTCAAGCGGAATACCTTCAAATTTCATGTGTTCTGTTAGCAATAACGTTCTTTATTATTATTATTATTATTATTATTATTATATTACATTATTATTAAATTATATATATATATATATATATATATATATATTTAATATATAAATTTAAAAACACCATGACTGTATTAATTGGATTTATATATTGTATTAAGAATGGTCCTGAGGATGGGTAAGAACCTCAAAATGTCGATTATGCATTAATCTGATCGTTAATAAATATTAATGCTGTGAAGACTTTCTTTTCCACTACCCTTTTACAAGATCATTAAATTAAATAGTGTATTAATTAAATTAAAATTAAATTTTGTTTCGTGTTATAAATATTATCGAACATATCTATTTTGTCCTTCATCGATTTTTTCTCGACTATTTACGTTAAAAATTAAATGAAACAGTCCAACCTAAAGTAATTAGTCATGGTGACCAGCCATTCTCTTGATAACTTTACATTGTACGAGCTTTTGTTTACTGAAGGTCTCACGTTTGTTATCAATTCATAACTAAAACCAACAAAGATCAATCCATCAGGGAGTTTTCATCACACATGAAGGATTTCTGAAATAATACAATCCGATCCTATTCCTGTTACTAAATGATTTACTTCATTTTTATAATCATGAGAATAATGAATTTCTGAAATATATTTCCTATTAAATGATTTTAAATATAATACACGAGGATCGAGTCAAGCTCAGATAATTTACTTTGGATTAATTAATATAAATGGATTAATTAATTTATTACTTGTATAACACATACAATATTTATATGATGTATAAGTTTATACAATTATTTGACTGCTTCGTTAAACGCACGATAAAAGGTATCAAAATATTACGGAACATTTATATTAATAATACATTTATAATAATAATAATAATATAGACGTGTTGTAATATTTTGGCTTATTTTAATTTGATTTAATATATTAATATATTATCTTAATAATATTAATATGAAGTTAAACAGGATTTATATCGAACACATCGATAGTTTACCTGCGAATACTCTTGTGCTTCTGACATAATTTTTCAGGAGACTAAAAAACTTAAACCATTCTGATACCGTCCGAACTTAATACATCTAGTATATTCTGTCTTACTAAAGAAGAATTTGTCATGTATTAGTGCTTTATGCTATCATTCATTGTGCTATGATATTATTCAATTCTACATTTATTTCTTTAGTTGACATCCGCATGATGGTATAGAAGGATCAATTAATTAGAGATTGATAAATTATTTGCCACATCTATAAATTTGTTTTATTGATAACTAGTTTCGAATGTTATACATTCATCCTCAGTTCTAAGAACAAACAAAAAATTCAAAAATAAGCAATTCAAAATATAGTTGGTATTATTATACATATTAAATTAGATTAATATAAATTTAAATTAATTAATATTAATCTAGATTAATTAATATTAATCTAGATTAATTAATATTAATCTAATTTAATATGTATAATAATGCCAACTATATTTTGAATTGCTTATTTTCGAATTTTTTGTGTGTTCTTAGAACTGAGCATGAATATATAACATTCGAAACTTGTTTTCAATAAAACAAATTTATAGAAGTGGCAAATAATTTATCAATCCCTAATTTATTTATTTGTTCTCGACTTTATTCAAAATTCCACAAGTATCCAGAAATTGAATACATACAACTTTTGAGCCACATCAATTCATTTTCGTTATTCTCCTCAATTCAAGGCCCATACTAATATAAAAGTTGATTCTTCATATGTCTTCGGCATAATAAATAACAAAACCATTCGATAATTTTTGTTTCCAGTCTATTTTTTAATTTATCTTTTTTCGGTCGTAAGTGAAATGACAAACCATTCGTAAAATGCCAACATCTAAAACATTAAAAGTGTAATTATAAATTGAAAATAAATAAACTCATAATTTTTTTGAACTACCTTTTAAACGCCTAAAGTCCAGAAGCATCAATAAAAAACGTCTATCGGATAAAATATAATGGCCTTTGTGTAGATTAATTTACCCGGGCTTTAAGCGATAATGTATGTAAAATCATAGCATTATGCGTAAATTAGTCAATATCACTGATTAATATTGCCACAATTTGATATTCACTTTTGTATTTTAATATCGAGATAAGTACCAACTTAATGAATATGATTATTATAATTATAGATTTATAAAACATATTAAATGTTTATTAATAATAATATTTTATAGTTGAAAAAAAAAATCACTCCCATTGTTCCACAGAACCCGCCTTTCCTATGCATCTTGCGGGTTAACATTTTCATGGCATTGCACAGTGCGACCGTACATGAACTAAGGTGTAGGTACTTCAAAAATCAATTATTGAGATGGCTTCTAAAAATTTCTTTTATTGTGTTATAAATTTGACCTCAATGAGGCTTATAAAACACTCATGTCCCATAAATAGTGTTTAAATATTGTATACATTTAAATAAACTATTTTTAGAGAATTTTTTATTCTAATGATTTCAATGCCAACGAGAAAATAACAAATTAAATTTAGATAAATTTTTTTGTTGGTCTTTATTTTTGAATTCACACCTACCAGTGTTGACAGCCAGTGAATTTGCTGGCTAAAATGTAGGTACTGTGGCATGGTAGGCATGATGAAGAGTAATACCCAGCGGCACCTGTCCCGGTCTTGATTAGTATAGTATGTATAATTAGGCAAGCAGAACCCTCATCCAACTTCTCTTCAGCCTTCTGCGAGTGTTGTCAGGCATATGTAAGCAATCGTGAAATGATTTGTAGTGGGTCCATGTGTGCCCTTGTACAAAAACCTATTGTTATCACGCTCCGAAATGCGGAAGATATGGTCTCGTCCATGATAGCACCACTAAAGCCAAGAGAAATCACTACAACGTATGCCAACAGTGGATCTCATTCTGCCAACTACAGGAGTTGTCTAACCCTGAAAGAACTAAGGGCAGCCAGAAATCCCAGAAAATATCATGCAGGAGATGGCTTTTATAAAAGTTCCACTTGTAAGAAATGCCGCGTAAAAATGTGTTAACTGTCAAGAGACTCACCCCGCCAATTATAGATGCCCTGGGGACTTATGGCGCAGTGGGGCAGTAGAAAAAAATGGTTCTGATATTTATTTGCTAGTGTAAATTTTCTTTTAAGATATATGGCACTGTAGCATCAAGTTCTGTGATTTTCTATTAATATTCTTCAATCGAAAATTGCGTGTATATATATATATATATATATATATATATATATATATATATATATATATATATATATATATATATATATGCGATAAAAAACACAGCGCTACAAACTATTTTTATAGTTGTAAACTAGTGCCTTACTCATTTCCTATATATAAGTTAAAACCTGTTCGGCACGAAACACAAAAAAAAAGAGAGGTTGGGAGAATGAAGCGTACACCACAATGTCTAGAATACAACTGACTTTATTTACTTTTCTTACAGCCTTATATAGGATTTGCTTTATATATTTTAGTTTATTTATATATTTTTCTCCATAATCCTTAACTCTCCACTTAACTCCCCCGCACCAGTTCACGAAGTGAACTCTGAGAAAGGATATATAAATAACCATCAGCACACAAAAAAAAAAATAAAATAATTAAAACTATATATACGTATGTACAACAATATACAGAAAATAAAAAGATATATATATAACTCTAGTAGCAATAGTAGACTACGTAACACTTAATCAGGCAAACACAAGCACAACTCTAAAAAAAAAAACTCTGCTAAACAAACGAAAAACAAAAAAAAAAGGACACACTTATAAACTAGAAAAACTACTTACAATTAGTAATTTACAATAATTCATAAAACAGAAATGAAAACTAATCGACACGATGCTCATAAAACTATCTGTAACGAACTTAAAGACTAGGCATGACAAACAAAAAGGAAAAACTTCGATGAGCCCTGCTCAATGTACTATGTATAATTTCAAAGTTCTCTCAATTGTTTCCCGCATCCAAAGGAACGCGGAGGTGCCTGACGTGGGTATGTCGCACTCTTTGTGCGCCTTGAATCTCTTGGATCGATACGATATTGTGTTCTTTGAGTGCTATCACCCTGAACGGCCCCTCGAACCGGGGTTCCCCTTTTGTCCGACGAGAAGGTGGTCGGCGGTAAACGATCGACCCCAGCTTGATCCTATGTGATTGATCTGGCGCGGCCATACCGATCCGTACGGCTCTCGCTTCCTTCCCCTTAGCGATTCTACTGCGGGTCTTCGCTGTAATTTCCCACAACCGTCGCCGCCTATGTGATCACCCTCTGGGACACCCCGCAGCAAGCGATCCACTGTAATAACCCTTCCCAAATAGCGTCGGCAGACCTTGACTCAAGTGAATACGCCATGGCCAGCTTGCTAAACGTATCTAAAATCGTAAGCCAGTGTGACCCTTCCCAGAAAAATACTTCCACTTGAACGTCTAATAACGGAGAATTTGGTGTCGGGGTTATTTCCGGGTGAATAACCACGGGGTGTCGGTCGTATTTAGCTCGATGGCACACCGTGCATTCTTTCAGTACTGCGCGAACGGAGCGTTTCATATGGTGCCAATAATATCGTCGTTAAAGTGCAGCCAAAGTTTCTGGAAACCCCCTGTGATTCGTCTTGCCCTCGTGGTAAGCGCGTACCAGCTCCCGCTGCTGTCCCTCGTCTTTGATCGTCTCAACCAGATGCCTACATAAAACGAAGTTTCTATCCCCCCCTATGCGTTCAGTTTCCCACATGTGCCTTATGCGGTCCAAACTGTCTTATTGCCGACGTACAAGTGATACGTCTTTCCCCTTTTAGTTGTCGATTCCAGAATCGTTGCAATCTCATTAGGGGTTATCGAGGCCAAAGTCCATACCGTGACGATTCTATGCCGTCCGTAACGCTCGTGCTCCGATTTAGAGATACCTGCGGTTCGGGTTTTCCAGATAATCTGCCGGATATGCCGATTAACTGGCGAATCACTTTCGGGGAGCTGGGGTGGTCTCGCCATAGCCGGGGTCTCGTCCGCGTCCACCATGTCCTCATCTACGTGTACTTTGTCGCGACTGTCTGGGTCCTGCGACGGTCCCCCGCCGTGTAAGTGATTCGCGTATATCGCTCGGGAAAGCCAATCAGCGACAACGTTTTTGCTACCTTTTTGGTGAACACGTTTTTGCTACCTTTTTGGCGACTGTCTGGGTCCTGCGACGGTCCCCCGCCGTGTAAGTGATTCGCGTATATCGCTCGGGAAAGCCAATCAGCGACAACGTTTTTGCTACCTTTTTGGTGAACAATGGAGAACGAATAAGCCCGTAACCTTTCTTTCCAACGCCCCACCCGTGCTGACGACTCCTTCAGGCCGTCTGTCCACAATAGGGTCGGTGCGAAGCTTGAAGTGCCTTGCAAAAATGTACGGCTTAGAGTATTCGATCGCCCAGACCACTGCGAGTAATTCACGCTCCAAAGCGCTATACCGGGTTTCCGCATCGGAAAGTTGTTTGCTAGCGAATGCGATTGGGCAGTCCCCCGAATCATCTTGCTGTGATAACACTGCCCCGAGTGCCTTATCGCTTGCGTCGGTGGTAACAATAAACTCGCGGGAAAAGTCAGGAAAGGCGAGTACCGGTTCCCCCATGAGTGCAAGTTTACACTGCTCGAAACACCGCAGATGCTCATCCGTAAAAACAAACGGCCGCCCTTTCTTTAGCAACTGTCGATAGTAGTTGACCATGCCGAGAAAACTCTTGAGGGATTTCTGATTAGCGGGTGGCTTTACTTTAGAAATTGCCTCGACCCTCGCTGGATCTGGCCGTACTCCATCGGCCGACACTATGTGCCCCAAAAATTTTATTTGCTTCTGGCAAAACACTGATTTCGACTCTGACAGCCTAAGGCCGAATTCCCTAATTCTAGACAAAAACGCACGGAGATGGTTCTCATGCATCGCGGGGGATGGACTAAAGACAATTAGATCATCCATGTAGATCTGGCAAAAGTTTTCGCCCAGGCCGCGTAAAAACTCATCCATGAGTCTTTGGAAAGTAAGAGGTGCATTTTTAAGCCCGAATGGCATGCGCACAAATTCGTAATGCCCCCTACCGAATGTAAAGGCCGTCTTTTCGATGTCTTCTAGACGCATGCGCACCTGTTGATAACCCGCTTTCAGGTCAAGCGTTGAAAACACCCGAGCGCCAGCGAGTTTGTCTAGCATATCCTCCAACCGCGGTAACGGATACCTCTCGTCCACAGTGTTCTCGTTGAGATTCCTATAGTCAACGACGAGACGGTATGAAGGTCCCGCCCGAGGATCGGTTTTACATTTCTCCACTACCCATAATGGACTACTAAACGGAGAGGTGCTTTCTCTAATAATTTCTTGACGCAAAAGAACCTGAATTTCCTGTTGGATTATAGCAGTTAATGACTGCGGATATCTCCGCCCCTTCGTATACGAAATTTTATTTTCTTTCAAATTAATTTCGTGGCATGTTCGCCCGGTAGCCGGTAATGCCCCCTCCCCCTCTCCTCATAGAACGCATCCCTAAACTCCTCGAGTAACGCCCCTATTCTGCCGCCCCTTGCCCCCGCTGTTAGGGTAGTCGTACGAAAACTTGACTGCGCTGTTCGGAACCGGCTCTGGTGTGTCTTACTCCCCAACTGTATTTTCCAGTTGCCGTTACTCCCTTCTAACCGAAAACCAACCGAATCTAGGACATCGCATCCAATTAAGACATCGTATTGGGGTGCTAGTTCACTCAGCACGTGGACAGCCATTGTTACGTCGCGCCCCGTTAATTCTCGCAAATTCCATTGATATTCTCCCAGCACTGCGCAGGATCCGCTCAAAGTGGTTATCGAACATCTACATTTCTCAACCACGTCAGTACACCCTAGCATCCCTTTGCTCACGAGAGTACTCGTGCTCCCCGTATCATTGAGGGCCCTAATCTTCCCCTGATTCCCCTCTACTATGGGCAACCTATCCCACACATTACATACAGTATTTACCTCGTATTTATAGTCTATGTGGTTGCCCGCGTCTCCTCAAATTTGGGTCTCCTTCCTCGCCGTTGCTGCTGTTGGCCGCAGTTTCCTGCTGCTACGTCCCTTCGTGATTTGTGCCCACGAAGTCGGCTGCTCCTCCTCTTCTCCGCTAGAGCTTGATGATGTCGTTTCCTCCGAGCTCGATGATGTCGCGCGACGAGCGTGCCGCGTCCGGTGAGTGTTAACTTCCATTGGCTCCTCTCGTGGTCTCTTCGAATGGATCCATGGACATGCCCGTGCCACATGCCCCTTTTCACCACACTCGAAGCATTTCACAGACGGGCAGTTCGCCGCAATTGACCTGTCCTACTGCACTCCTAGCATCTCCTATCATCTTTACGTGGTTTCCGAGAGGTGAATCTTTGCCCATCTTCCTTTCTAAGAAATCCACGCTCATCTCTGCGTGAGCCGCGATCCTCTTTGCGGCCGCTGCGCTGTTCATCTCTCCTTGGCGGAGGCCTCTGAAAGTTTCTCCTATGCCTAGGTCCTGCTTGTTGCCACCCATGCTCCGATTGAACCTCATCTTCTTCCTGTTCACGCGCCTCTCGGTCCATGACTTCTCTGACGCAGTCTAGGAATGTCTTTTCTGTAGCGAATTTTTCTTTCGTCCTTAAACTTCTTCCTAACTGCACCTTCAAAATTTTATCGTAAATGGCCAACTGTTGGCCTGCCTCTGCCTGACCGACGGTCTCGACAATCTTCTCAGCAATAGCTATGTATTGGCGTAGCATCGTTGCTACAAACGAATACCCCGACTGCCCTGCCTGGCGGGTTTCTGTAAACAGCCGATACAGATCTTCTTCCGGCGACCATCTTCCTCCGCCATACGCCTGTTTTAGACGCCGCACCACCTCATCCCACGCCTCCAGTTCATCTGCCTGGATGTAATTTAGAATACTGCGTCGCACCCTTCCTACTAACGACGCCCTCAACTCTAAGACATCGAGTTGATCTACCAACCCCGCTGTTATCTTGGACTCCAGCAGCACGTGAATTTGTTGCCCTCTCTTAAAAAAATGGTTAAGATGGCCTACCTCACCTCCGAACTTCTCCAGCTCCGCTATCGCACTTTTCAAATAGGTGGCCGTCGCGGTCCTCATCCGCATCCATTCCAACCGCATCATTTCCGCATTAACCGCCTGCATCATCTCAGCGCTCGCTGTTGTTGAGGTGTTACTTTCTTCCGTCATCCTCGCAAACGTCTGAAGTTCGCTCTGAATTTCGCGTACCACTTCGTCTAAAGTGCTTGGTCGAAGCGGCATATGCGCTAGCGAAATTAATTTCTGTTAGGACTCACTAATATCTAAGGTTCCCGGGTTTCGGCACCAGTTAAAACCTGTTCGGCACGAAACACAAAAAAAAAGAGAGGTTGGGATAATGAAGCGTACACCACAATGTCTAGAATACAACTGACTTTATTTACTTTTCTTACAGCCTTATATAGGATTTGCTTTATATATTTTAGTTTATTTATATATTTTTCTCCATAATCCTTAACTCTCCACTTATATATATATATATATATATATATATATATATAAGTTAAGGTCTGTAGGTATACAGTGTAAGACTTAATACCATCCCTAAATGTAAATAGAACACAGAGTGTATAAATAGAGGATTATTGAGACAAATAAAGCAGTCGTATTTCAGAACTCGTGAGTGTTGCTTCTTACTCCCTTTTCCTTTATTTGTTTTTTTTATCAGTTTTCAGTCACGGGAGTTTAACTGGTGCCGAAACCCGGTACCGCGAATACCTGAGTAACGAGGAACTGAGGACCCGTTTTTTTTTCTCTTTTACTTTCGCTGCGGCAATGCCAGAAGGAGTTGTGAGACCAGCAACGCTAAACATATCTTCAGAAGTCCCACCGTTACCACAAGGGACCATGGCGGAAGCTCATACAAATACGCTGGCTTGGATGAAGGTACGAGCGGCGACGACGCAGGATATGAGGCGGGCGATCTCGGACTTGGAGAGGTTCACCGGTGAGATTGGTGAGTTAAATCACTTTCTTAAGGCCGGGGACCGACTGAGGGCGGAGATAGAGATGAAGGCAGCCGAAAACATGCTAATTCAAAGAGACGTGGACTCCTTGAAAGCAGCACTGATATGCAGGATCAAGAGGAGTATCCTGAATTTGATCCAAGCTGACGAGGAAACTCCATGGGACGTGGTTAAGGACCGTCTGAAAAAAGCGTTCGGAGGCGGCAGATGGACCCCGGAGGAAGATATTTTCTACATGTTCCGGGAGACAAAAAGAGCACATCAGTCGAACGGGCAATTCGCTGGAACACTATTAGCCCACTACAATAAAATCACAGAGAAGATGAGGGAGACTTTGAACGCAGCGGAAGTGGAGGGCAGAATGGCTTTCCTTTCAACGATACTAAAGGTGCAGTTGGCAAAGGAGATCGGGAGAAAGGAGGGTCTATCGAGAGATGGCACTTTTGTAGAAAGTGCCCAGGAAATAATAGACTCAAGTGCAAGAGAAGAAGAAGTCAGGAACGTGGAGGAAGACGCGGGGTGGAACAAGGTAATCCACAGAAGACCCAGACCAATGCCACCCATGTGGGGGAGAGGAAAACCGGAATACGCCGGAAAGGAACGAACAACAGTTGGAGAAAGGAGGCAAGGGAAGATGAGAAATAGCGGGAGGCGAGAAGACCGGCGATGCCACGGATGCGGAAAGGTAGGTCACTTGGTGGCGCAATGCTCGCGCACCAAGTGTTTCGAATGTGGGACAGAGGGGCACATTGCGAGACAATGCCCCTACATGAGTCGGAGGAGAGAAGGGCTCCGACCGCCAGAACCTATGGAGGTTAATGCTCAAAAAATGTGGAGAAGGGAAAGACCGCAATGGGAGTCAACCGAATCGTCTGAAACATCCGAGACAGAGGAAGAGGCGCTGGAATCAGGGAATAGAGGAGGAGAGAGAAGCAGTAGTGTCCAAAGGAGCCGAGGACGGCGGGCAGCTCCGGAGAGGAGAGAACTACAGGAGATCTGAGGAGAGGAGCACCGGAGAGGCAACCGCACAATAGTGAGCAACAGTGTGGAAAGTGAGTGTAGCGGGCTGCCTATAATTAAAATCGCGAGTGGAAGATATTTAGTGGACACAGGGAGCTCTAACACAATATTGTGTAGGAGTACACTGGAGAGGTTGTGCAATGGAGAGAGGATGCCCAAGATAAAGGTATGTTCTTGTAGATTAATCACCCTGGGTGGGCCCTGTAGTGTAGAGGGAGAAGCTGTAATAGACCTAGAAGGATGGGGAAAAAGGGAGGATAAGTTAAAAATCCATATTGTGAAAAAAATGTCCAGGGAATACGGGGGGATTATTGGGTGTGACCTACTGGGGAAGATAGGAGCTAAAATTAGAAATAGCGGAGGTCATTGGGACATTCGCATAGGGGGGAGGAAATACCGATGTCTAAGATCCCTAAAGGACGGTGGGGCGCGAGTAGGCGCAATCAGTCAAGTGGGAGATTGGAGGTATGGAATAAGAGAAGAGTATACCGACATTTTCTTCAAAGAGGGCGAAATATTGGGGGCGACGGGGAAAACCGTGCATGAGATCCCGCTGAAGCAAGATAGGGTGAGCTATATAAAGGAACGGCGATACCCGCAGGCGCTGCGTCAGCATATCCTGCAGGAACTGGAGGCCCTGAAGAGGCAAGGGATTATTGTGGATAGCACATCGCCATATAATAGTCCCCTCTGGGCGGTAAAGAAAAAGAGTGTAACAGGCGAGGAAAAGTATAGGGTCGTGGTGGACTACAGGAAGTTAAATGAGAATACGGTGGACGAGAGATACCCCATACCCAGATTCGAGGACATCCTAGACAGACTCAGCGGGGCGACCATATTTAGTACATTAGATTTGAAGGCTGGATACCATCAAATACGAATGCACCCCGACGACCAACTTAAGACGGCCTTTACCTTCGAGAGAGGCCACTACGAGTTTACAAGGATGCCGTTCGGCCTCAAAAACGCGCCAATCACATTTCAGCGCCTTATGGACGAATTTCTGCGGGGAATAGACGAGTCGATCTGTCAGGTCTACATGGACGATTTGATAGTATTCAGTAAGAATAAAGACCAGCACGTGGACCATTTGCGCAGTGTGTTCAACCAGATTCGAAAGTTCGGATTGAAGTTGTCCGCAGAAAAATCGCAGTTGGGTCAGAAACAGATCAACTTTTTAGGGCACATCATATCGCAGGAGGGAGTGAAACCGGATAGCGCAAAAGTGGAGGCAATACGGAAAATGGTAGTCCCGAGAGATGTACAAGGGATCCGGAGGCTATTATGAACGCTAAATTATTATAGACGATTCGTTCCGGAAATGGCGGAATATCTCGTACCCATCAATAACCTACTTAAAAAGGGTCAAAAAGTGGTGATAACACCGAACATGGAGGACAATATTCGGAGGTGCCTGACTCGACTACAGGAGGAACCGGTACTAGCGTTTCCCGATTTTGATAAACGGTTTATTATCACTACGGACGCCAGCGAATACGCATTGGGGGCGGTATTGGCGCAGGAAGGGGGGAAAGGAGAACGACCGGTAGCGTACGCCAGTAGGCGCCTCACGGATGCAGAAACGCGGTATAGCGCGTTGGAAAGGGAACTGCTCGGTATCGTGTGGGCCGTTGACCATTTTAGGGCATACGTGTTCGGCAGGAAATTTACAGTACGCACGGACCATAGACCCTTGCAGTGGGTGGGAAAATTAAAAGAATCTTCCGCGAGAGTCACGAGATGGAAAGAACTTCTCAGCCAGTATAATATGGAGGTGGAGTACAAGCCGGGGAAAGAGAACGTTGTGGCAGATTGGCTGTCCAGGGCGATTACGATCAACGCAGTGGAGGAGGACAGAGGAGAGTCTTCCAGAGATGTACGACGGTTCCTGCAGGAGTGGACGCCAGACCGAGAGGGAGAACAAGACGAAGCTGAGGCGGTCGATGCGGAACAATCGACAACAACGGAGAGCTCTACAGAGGAGAGATCTACGAACATGGAGAAAATAGATGAAATCATCAACGACAAGGGACGGCAGATCATTTGGAAGACGAGGACTGCGGGTCTGATCAAAATAGAATACGGGGTATACGACGGGAGAAAAATCGCCACCATTTGGTCTCAACCGGGGACGAGACCCGATCAAATTATCCGGGTACTTAAGGACGCGTCGAGACCTGGGAAAACCTATTATTTGTACGTAGGAAACGAAATCATTTGGGAGAAGATAAAGAGGCTATGGCGGACCGAACAGATCGGAGTCGACAGATCGTTCGTACGGTGCAATTTGATGGTAGAAACGATCCGAGACGAAAACCAGCAAAAGGAAGTGACTCTCGCGTACCATCAGGGGAAAACCAATCACCGAGGGGAGCTGGAAACACTTCAGGCACTAAAACGCAGATATTTCTGGGGAGGAATGAAGAAAACTATCAAAGAAGTGATAGGGAGGTGCGAAATATGCCAAACCACTAAGTATGACAGGCACGCACCGAAAGTACAGCAAGAAGAAACGCCCACGGCAGAAACACCGTTAAGCGAGCTACAAATAGACACATTCACCTGGAGAGGACATAAGTGGGTGACTATGATCGACTTATTTAGCAAAGTGGCTATGGCATATCCAGTGCACGAACGGTCATCAGAGGCGGCGATAGGAGCCCTGCGGGTGTGGTTTCAGTTTTATGGGGTACCGGATCGGATCTCGTCGGACTGCGGCAGAGAATTCGATAGCGCAAACATGAGGAATGAAATGAAGGCGCTGGATGTGCAATGGCATTTCAACACCCCAGGTCACCCAAAGAGTAGAGGAGGCATTGAGCGGCTCCACAGCACGCTGGGCGAACATTTACGCGTGTACCACGCAGACAAAGGGTTGACACCAGAGGCGGCGATGCCGAAAGCAGTGGCGGCATATAACCACTCAATCCACACCGTCACGGGATTCGCCCCATTCGAAATTCTCTTCGGGCTCCGGGGACGTCGTAGGGACAGTACGGGCACGGCAATGGACGACGAAACGGCGAAAAGGTTGGAGAACAATCGCATAACGCTGGGAAAATTGTGGGGGAAAGTACGCGGTCGTCTGGAGAGGGAGAAAAGTAGGAGAGTAGCGCGGGAGAATAGGAAGGTCAAAGACATAGGGGGTGGCATCAAGATAGGGACTATTGTATACAGGAAGATAGGTTCCAACAGGAGTAAAGAGTTGCTACGGTACGAGGGCCCATTTAGGGTGATTGTAATTAGAGAGCACAACATTGTGACAATCCAAAGCGTGAGAGAACCCGGGAAGCGTAGAACCGTGCATATCGAGCAATTAAAGTTACCAGCAGGTTCGCCAGAAGAACCTTGAGAAGGCCAGAGCATCCTCTTTACCATACATAATTGTGCGAGAGCTATTCTTTCGGTTAAATGTTTTTTTTTTCAGTGATACCGAAACATGTGTCGGTATCATTCAAAACAAGGAATTTCGTTATATTTTGTCAGTCATGTTTGTCGTAAGTTAAGTTATTTATTTCAAGTGTCAGTATTATGTTCGTATTAAAAGTTGTATATATTAGATTATTATGTAGTATGTGTTTTAGTATTCTATTGTATGTAATGGTATTTTATTTTTTTTATGTTTATGTTTTTATATTTATGTTAGTTTACGGCGGATGGCCGTAAACTGGTAGGGGGGAGTTAAGGTCTGTAGGTATACAGTGTAAGACTTAATACCATCCCTAAATGTAAATAGAACACAGAGTGTATAAATAGAGGATTATTGAGACAAATAAAGCAGTCGTATTTCAGAACTCGTGAGTGTTGCTTCTTACTCCCTTTTCCTTTATTTGTTTTTTTTATCAGTTTTCAGTCACGGGAGTTTAACTTATATATACGTGTATATATATATATACGCAATTTTCGATTGAAGAATATAAATAGAAAACCACAGAACTTGATGCTACAGTTGGTCGCAGAAAAAAACTTAAAAGATAATTAATAAGATTAATTATTAATTCAGATCTTTTACTTTTAAATGACATTGAACGTCTGTTTATTGACTTTTGTTATGATTAAAGGTTATATTAATCAGCAAACTTGTTAGTAAAATATATTGTAGTGATTTAAGGAGTAAAAGACTTGTATATAATTCTGTTTTGTTTTAGGTAATCTTGTATATTTTGTATTGTTTGGAAATACTAACAATTTAATTAATTGTATTAAAAGTTACTGTATAAAAGTTCACCTTATATTCAGTAACTTTTAATCGGCAGCATATTCTGTTTACCAAAGTTTGGTTTAAACTTTCGTTTAAACCATTAGATTGTGGATTATCCACTGTAGTTAAAAGAAACTCGATCTTCTTGTTGTCTAAGAACATTTTAAATTTTTTTGAATTGTAAGCTCAATACTGGTCCACTAATAACACTTTCATATTATTTTCCTCTGCCAGTGGATTAAGAAGTTTGATAAAATCTTTCGCATCCTGACTTCTCGATGTTCTAATCCACGCGTATCGAGAAAAATGGTCTACTAGTAAACGCTAGTATTTATTTACTGACCCGTTACCGACGAATCCTCCAACTGTGTCAATGGACATGATGTGGAACGGGTATTCTGCTGGACCCAATTTCGATAACATTTCGATTGCTCTTCCTGTTCTAGTCTTGTTTTTGATACATATCTCACTTTATAAGTTCATCCATATTTTTAAAATAGTAAAATTGTCTCAATTTCTCAGCGATTTGACTAGTACCTATATGACCATAAAACAGGTATATTTTTTTAATCATATCGAGCCCAAATTTTTCAGACACATAAATCCGCTTTCTGTTATTTAACATCTTGAAACTAATGTTACCGTCTGTTAAAACTTTCTTTGATATTTCAATTTCATCTTTAATTGTGTTTTGATCCTTCATGATTGATCTAATTGAACCATATTGATTACCTTTAAACAGTCGTCGTCGTTCTCAAAGCATTCTAATACTGGGGTCCTCGATTATGTGTTCGCTTCTACATTATCCTTCCCTTCTTTATAAATTACTTTGAAATTATACTAGGATAAATACAACATTAACAGGTCTCCTAAAGCCTCATCAGTTCTTGATTTTGCTTTTAGTGGTTTATGATCTGATGTTACTATGAAAGTGGTTTATGATCTGATGTTACTATGTTATTATGATCTGATGATACTATGTTACTATGAAGATCTGATGTTACTATGTTATTATGATCTGATGATACTATGTCACTATGAAGATCTGATGTTACTATGTTATTATGATCTGATGATACTATGTCACTATGAAGATCTGATGTTACTATGTTATTATGATCTGATGATACTATGTCACTATGAAGATCTGATGTTACTATGTTATTATGATCTGATGATACTATGTCACTATGAAGATCTGATGTTACTATGTTATTATGATCTGATGATACTATGTCACTATGAAGATCTGATGTTACTATGTTATTATGATCTGATGATACTATGTCACTATGAAGATCTGATGTTACTATGTTATTATGATCTGATGATACTATGTTACTATGAAGATCTGATGTTACTATGTTATTATGATCTGATGATACTATGTCACTATGAAGATCTGATGTTACTATGTTATTATGATCTGATGATACTATGTTACTATGAAGATCTGATGTTACTATGTTATTATGATCTGATGATACTATGTCACTATGAAGATCTGATGTTACTATGTTATTATGATCTGATGATACTATGTTACTATGAAGATCTGATGTTACTATGTTATTATGATCTGATGATACTATGTCACTATGAAGATCTGATGTTACTATGTTATTATGATCTGATGATACTATGTTACTATGAAGATCTGATGTTACTATGTTATTATGATCTGATGATACTATGTCACTATGAAGATCTGATGTTACTATGTTATTATGATCTGATGATACTATGTTACTATGAAGATCTGATGTTACTATGTTATTATGATCTGATGATACTATGTCACTATGAAGATCTGATGTTACTATGTTATTATGATCTGATGATACTATGTTACTATGAAGATCTGATGTTACTATGTTATTATGATCTGATGATACTATGTCACTATGAAGATCTGATGTTACTATGTTATTATGATCTGATGATACTATGTTACTATGAAGATCTGATGTTACTATGTTATTATGATCTGATCTATTTCACTATGAAGATCTGATGTTACTATGTTATTATGATCTGATGATACTATGTTACTATGAAGATCTGATGTTACTATGTTATTATGATCTGATGATACTATGTCACTATGAAGATCTGATGTTACTATGTTATTATGATCTGATGATACTATGTTACTATGAAGATCTGATGTTACTATGTTATTATGATCTGATGATACTATGTCACTATGAAGATCTGATGTTACTATGTTATTATGATCTGATGATACTATGTTACTATGAAGATCTGATGTTACTATGTTATTATGATCTGATGATACTATGTCACTATGAAGATCTGATGTTACTATGTTATTATGATCTGATGATACTATGTTACTATGAAGATCTGATGTTACTATGTTATTATGATCTGATGATACTATGTCACTATGAAGATCTGATGTTACTATGTTATTATGATCTGATGATACTATGTTACTATGAAGATCTGATGTTACTATGTTATTATGATCTGATGATACTATGTCACTATGAAGATCTGATGTTATTATGTTATTATGATCTGATGATACTATGTTACTATGTAGATCTGATGTTACTATATTATTATTTCCTATTAAATAATATTGCCAATATATAATGGCTTCCTTTATAGTAGACACTCTAAATACATTATCTCTTTTGTCATCTGGCTTGCTGTAAGCTTTTTTGAAAAGTAAGTTACTGGATGTAACATTCCATTTGCTTGAACTTGTTTTAAAACTGCTCCCAGTCCTAATCGGCTTGCATCCACTTCTATTACTATATCTTTGTCTTCATTGTAAATCGCTAAAATTGGTGGTGAACATAAGTATCGTTTAACCTCTTGAAAACAAATTTCACAATCATCTATCCAAACAAATTTTTCATTCTTCTTCAACAAATTATGTAAGGGGGCTAATCGTTAGGTACAATGGTCAACAAATTTGTGGTAGAAATTAATATTTGCTAATAGCTGGTGAATCATTTTTCTTGTTATTGGGGATTTAAATTCCCTAATTGCAACAAGATTATCATTAATCGTTCGAACTTTATCATTTTCTATCACATGCCCAAGATACTTTATAGATCGCGTAGCAAAGTTACATTTAAGTAATTTTAATTTAATTCCCTCTTTCTTGATTGTTTCAAAAACTAACCTTATGTGTTCTAAATATTCCTCAAAAGATTTCGAAAATATCAAAATGTCATCTATATAATTAACACAAAATTTTCCCAAATTATGTTTATGTAAGATACCTGATAACACCCGTTGAAAAATTGCTAGTGAATTTTTATATCCGAAGGAGAATACTTTCAATTGCCAATGGCCTTTCTGTGTTATGAAAGCTGTCTTCTTCCTGTCCTTTACTCGAATTGGTATAGACTAAAAAGCCGAGTTGATGTCCAATGCCGTGAACCAACTGCAGTCGCTAACATTCACAGTCAGATCTTCAATTTTATCTTCTTTGTTGTGAGTTACCTCTAAGTAGGCTGACGGGCCTCACATAACCGAGGGGGCGGGATAAATTGCTTGAATCATTTAATTTAAATAAATTTAATTCATGCCGGTGCCGGGATTCGAGCTCAAAACCTTTGGGTTTGTGAATCTGTGCGTTAACCCGCTCGCAGTTACGTCTCTTCATACTTATCAACACCAATAGGATTTAAGTTGACCGGCGACTGTCAGCTGTTGCTGTCCCTCTTCTGCAAATACAACGTTGTTGCAACGGTCTGCCATCTGTTGAGGACTCGACCAACATAGCACGACAAGGGACTAATGCACTTTGCTGGAGTCACACTAATTTACTCAAATATTCTGGCAAATTCAAATTAAATAAGGAATTGAGTATATCTTTAAAAAAATGCAGCCAATTCTGAATACATATTAATAATTGAGTTATAAAGTACTTTACAGGAAATCCGTATTTCAGATGAAGTCAGTGGAGATGGAAGCAGGGGACCGACGTTTTTAGGTTATTTTAAAAAAAATTATATTTAGTTAATATAATCGTGTTTTGACCATTGAATAATTAGTAAGTACACACAAGATGTTTAAATGATGATTAAACTTGTTGAATTATTTATATTTTAATAGTAAACCTGCTGGGACATATTCAAGTTTCAAGTTTTGTGAAAAATACTCTAATTGGTTAATTATTAGGTGGTATAATCATCTCCGACTTATGAAATGTAAAATGGAAGTGACGAAGGTGATAAATATCAAGGTGAGATTGAACGAATATATTTTAAGCGTTACTTTTCTTTTACTCTAAATAATTTTCTATATTCCCGTTTTAGTATTAACAAGAACCATTAATTATGTAAGACTTAATAAAACGAAGCCATTGAAGAGTAGGGTTAGCTAATTTTTAATTGGTTTGTGGTTATTGGTTTCGGTGTAAAATCAATTATTGATATTCAGACACACGTTGGGTTCATTACTTTCCATTTGTTTCATACCCCTCCTAAATTCCGAAACTTAATTCTCTCTTCCTAGGTGTGGAATTCATGATATTAATTTTCATTGAAAGTCTATGTTTTCGGACTGGCAATGCTAACTAACTAACTAAACTAAACTTATTATTTTTATCAAACTAATAAGATTATAATATGCTCCTTACTTTTATAATCTAATTAGATTAGTTTAAATGATTTTGCTGAGAAGAATCCATGGAGGATTAAAATATGTTTTAAAACAGGGGTTATGAGGATCGACATGATGGTTCTTGGAGAAGTCAGGTGGGGACTGGACTACCGAAGGGAACTGTAAGAGAGAGTAATAATTATTATGCAGGTACTGACTAAAAACATTCTTTACTTTCCGAATGTACGTAACATATTTTAGTAAAAGAATATATAATTATAATAACGGGCTTAGCTAAACCGGAGGTTGGATGCCAATAATATAAATAGTCTTTGCATGTATACCTCCCGTCAAATCCCAAATACTCTGATTGATAGTTCGGACCTAATACAATCCTCCCATCTGCGTTTGAGTCGACCCCTAAGGACGCTAACTCGGCTTAGCACTAATTACCCTTTTAATGATTTTTTTGTTATCTATACCAACAATTTTACACGCCCATAACAATCATCGCAATTATATTTCATGGGTGAAGGTTATGAAATTCGGTCTTGTGTAAGTTCACCAGTCGAATTATTCTTCTTCGCTCAAAATATTCTACAAATACATTACTTTCAAAAAACGTAAGGCGTTGTTGTTCTTGTAATGTAAAATACCAAGTTTTTGAAGACAGTAATGAGTATATATAGGCGCATCCAGGAAGAAGCGAGAAGAGCGACCGCCCAAGGCCCCGCGCCATTGAAAATTTAAATAAATGACATTTTATTTTTATTTTATTTTATTTTCCACCCTACCCTGCCTAGAAGGCAATACGGGTGTTTGCAGGAGTGTGATGTTATGCATTTCTGCTTAACAACACACTGCTGCAAGTAAAACAGATTACAGTAGTAATAAGTAAAACAGAGTAGCTGTGCACACAGCCTGCTCTTCGGTACTTCAGTTTGGCCACCATCATCTTCTTCCCATCCTGGGTCTTCTGTCCGGCGGCCTCTCCGGCAAGGTCCTGTCTCTCCTTCCCAAGGAAAAATGTGTTGGAACCACTATCGCCTTCCAACCATACACAAAGTTCTTGAAATGAGGATAATTCATTTCGGTCATCAGCTGAGGGAACTCGCTCTCCGTCAGAACATAGAGCCCTGTCTCCCTCAGTAGTTTGGCCCTCAGTGCCTCATAGGCAGTGCATGCTGTGATGATATGTTCGGCGGTTTCCGGTACACTACAACAGGGGCATAGGGGATCGATGTCTATACCATGTTTAAAAAGCTTCGCTCTGAAACTCCCATGCCCCGTGAGAATCTGTGAGACCCAGTAGTCCGAGAGGACCCATGTCGTTTCCAGTCGCGATCCGACGGTGGGAAAGAACTTCCTCAAGGTAGCCCCTTTAGTGGTAGTCACCCACCGCCGGTTCCATTCTTCCACTGTATACTCCCGAAGGATTCTCTTCCAACTGCTAGGGTCTGCATTGATCCTCACCCGGAGATCCGCCGGTAGATCCGTTGGGCCTTCCCTCCTTATCTTGTGCCGGAAGTAATCTTCTCGCAGCAGGAGGTCAAGAGGTATTCCTCCTGCTAGGACCTGCACCGCCTCATGAGACACCGTCCTATATGACCTGGTTACTCGAAGCAGAGCTATCCGCTGGATGGTCGCCAACCTACTCTTTTGTCTGTGCGAGAGGCCCTGATTCCAGGCTGGAGACGCGTACCTCAGGATACCCACTATAACTCCTTTATAAATGGTCATCGTTGCTGGGTATCTGAGGCCCCAAAAAGCGCCACCAATACGACTGAGTCCATTAAGGGCTATGGTCACCCTACTTCTCAAATAGTCCAAGTGAGGCGTCACATTGAAGTTTCTACCAATCCTTACTCCAAGATAGGTAACTACCTCACCCGGGCGAATTCTTGATCCTTGGATGACCATAGTTATAGGGTGAGCCCTATCAGTCGTACCTCTTAAGAGGATGACCTGAGTCTTGGAACCCGCCATCTTCAACTTCTTTCGCTCGCACCATTCTCCTATCAGGCTGGCGCACCGTTCAGCTTCATCTTTCAATCTGGCTCTGCTATTCGAGGCAACAACAACAGCCAGGTCATCGACATAAGCAGTAGCGGGGAATCGTAAAAAAAGGAGATGAAGAAGAAATTGATATGCCGACGATTAGTTCTAAAAGGCGAAATAATGTATCTACAACGTGTGTCATTTCTCAGCAAAATCGGATGTTTGTGTAAACGTATTTTCTGCTCTGAACATGCTTAACGAAGCCATCGATGAGATCCGTCTTCAAGGATTGCACCGTAAAAAAATTTTTTTTTTGATCTAACTAAATGTATAGTTTGTATTTCCATTCATATTAATACAATTTTGTTTTAATTTTGTTATTTCCTATTTTTAACCGCCGATTATTGGAAATCTCGATAATTCATATTTAGCTTTCGAACCTTTTTCCTAACGAATTATCGAGATTCTACTGTATTTTATTTTAACAGTTTCCTTTATTCGGTAAAACTCCAGAATCGTAACCCAAAAATGGCGGAGGTCTAGATTTTTGAGATCAGCCAGGTCCTAAAAATCTAGATGTCCTCCATGTTGGGGTTACCATTCTGGAGTTTTAGCAGTAAATATAACAATAAACAATATTTAATTACCAAACAATAATTAGTAGATAAGATTTACTTATAAATATTGTTGATTAATCCTATATAAAGAAAAATTGATGATTTATATAAATGATGATGGTACTGAATGTATATCAAATAAATTACATGCTTTTTGATGAATGTTTCGAGAATGCACAATATGGTCAGAAGAGTTATAAGATAAATAAAAATTTGAGAAGCTTGAAGGTTTTATTATTGAAAAACTTACATATATTACATATTAAATATGGCTAAAAGTCTTCAAAATAAAAATATGTTATAATTTTTTTTTTCTTTGAAGTATAATTCTTTTTTATATTTTTTTATAATGATTCATGGCTAATAAAAATATTCTTTTTATAAATAATAATCATTATATTATTTTAAAACCTTCTTCACATTTTGAATGTGATCAAACTTGACCTTCAAGTTTGAAGGTTTTATTGTTGAAAAACTTCTAGAAGGCTATAATATATCAAATATGGCTAGAAGTCTTCAAAATAAAAATATATTATAACATTTTTTTTTTATAATGATTCATGGCTAATAAAAATATTGTTTTATAAATAATAATCATTATATTATTTCATAACCTTCTTCACAGTTTAACATTATACTCATTTGATGCACTTTCTTTGGTTTATCATTCATTTCCTTTACATATATCGATATTTTTCTAGCAATTATCGGTGGATATCGATGTTTGGTTTTGCGATATATCAAAATATCGAATATCGATATTTTCCTTTCGATGTTCCAACCCTAGTTTGAACCCCCCAAAATTCGCTTTACATGAAACATTGATAACCAGGCATTATTCCTATATATTCATTTACAACTAACCGTAAAACTATGCACATTCGAGATGAATACTAGTTGAAAATCAATTCTATCCTCAATATGCAAATCCAATGTTAATTCACCCGCCACTCTGAAATGCATGTGATCTTCGAGTGTGAGAACTATTGTTCCCAGCAATTAAAGGCTTATAAACCCCCTCCAGACCAATTAATCCAGTAAAATACCTCCTATGTCTACAATGCGTAGAGCGATATAAAAAACGGTACATTAGCTTAAGAGAGGGTGACTCAGAATTAGGAGACAATAAAGACGATAAAAGTTTTAAAAAATAACTTCTTTTTTTTTTTATAGAATTTTCCACTACAGCAGTGGGTTTACTTAACGTAGATTTTGCATGGTGTCTGTCCAGATTTTTTGATCCAAGGCCCATTCCTGTCTTAGACTATGCTCTATCAAAGATTCCTCCACTGATTCATCCCACATTTTTCTTGTGTTGTTTTTTATTTGATTTGAAAAATAATACAAGCTGCCATCTCAAGGGCCAATAGGTATTAGGGTTATAAGAATCCATTCATATCATATGTACTAGATAAATGAAAAAAAAAGAAAAATCGGAAAAAAACATAAGTAGGTAAAATAAAAATTATAAATATATGAAAAGAAAAAAAAATTGCATTACTAGTAAAAATAAATAGATAGACAAATTAAATAATATAAAAATAACTAAACAACCAAGAAAAAGAAAAATTAAGTGAAGTAAAAATAAAAGAAGTCATCTTGAAGACATTCATACATAGTCACAATATTTACGATCTACCCAGGGAACTTCGAACCAAACTCTGTCCCCACATGTGAATGGCAAAGCCGGGCTCCAGAAGATACCAGCGCTTCTGACTCAGCCGCGTCACTGGTATTGAAAACCAGTGGAGACTGAGGACACTGGATTCACAGACGCTCAGGATGTGAGTGGACAAACTGACGATTGCCAAAACTCATGTAGAAAGAATCGGGAGCACGCTTATTACTCTACAGTACAGATTTGCCCGGTTTATGGAAAAGGATAATTGTAGAGTGTTTCCATATCAGAGGAAAGTGGGTTGTGCGAAGGATACAATTGTACACGTAGGTAAGGAATATAATCGCTTTTGGGGGAACTTGACGAAGGCTCTGGGAAGTGAGGAGATTTTCTCCATTTCCCAGAGGATTTTCGGGGTTTAAGGTTATTTATAAGGAATTTGATCTCAGAGGGGTTGACACCTTTGGGAGGTAAAGAGAGAGGAATCGGCGAATAGAGAAATTCCTTAACTTTACCTGTATGAATGGGGTGGATTTCAGGATGGGGAATGAATATGTTGGAAAGGTGCTTGACAAATTCCTCTGCTCTGTTTCCATCTAACGAAGCCCAGGATCCATCATCAAGCCGGAGAGGATGGAAAATAGAGTGGTATTTTAGGATTTTTTATGACAGATTTTTAGCAATGTTTTTGTATGTGTCTGGGGTGTCAGACATTATTTTTTTATCATTAATGAGACTTTGGCATGTATATTTTCTTGTTCCTACTACGCTGTTTAATTGTTGGCACAGCAGTTGAAAATTTCTTATAATTCTAATAAATATTGGAGGGCGTTTCGCTTCTCTGGGAGTCGGTTCTGATTCTATTTCTTCTGGTTATGTATTTGATAATACTTGGTATGGGTTAGGAGTAAAATTCTTATCCTAACTCCTCTTTTTCTTTCTTATACTTGCTATACCTATCTTCTATCACGTACACTTCCCTTGGCAATCTTCCTTCAGCACAAAATAAAAATCACAAAAATAAATTAATACCAACGTACTTAATTAAGTGGGAAGTTGAAAAAAAAGGAATGATTATCAAAATTCCTATAGGGTAGTTTAAAGTCAATATGTTTAATAAATAATTCAATATTTGAAATTTAGATAGTTGTCTAATAAATAAAGCCGTTTTCACATAAAAGATCGTTTGCTATTCAGGATAAGAACATTTGGGTAAAAATGGATTTAGTATTCCAAGTCGCCAATAATAACACTAAACATATAATAGTTTTTACTAACAAATTACTATGTACCCTTCTCTTTCTTATGATAAATTCATTTTTAGAATAATAAATAAGTTTAATTTTTTCACTTCGTTTTAGGCGCTAACAATAGAAAAAATGAAACAAGGTTAGGAATTGTATGCATCTCTCCTTAGTTGCCCGAAAAATAACACTCTACTGATACACTTTATTCATAAGAGACTGGAAACTGCTAGTCGTTACTCCACCTACCCTACGTAGGTATATGTAACTTGTTTTTCGTATATAATATAATATGAATATGATCAGACCTTCAGTCGTACAATAACTGGTATGAGTCACCCCCAAAGACTGAAAATCGAGGACATCCGAATGATCTATTTTTTCCTTCCTTCAGAACAGTAGAACCCTTGTCTCCTTTGACTACTTCCCTTGGGCATAAAGGCCCACTTACTTTAAATAGCTGTTTCCTCTTGAGGGGATGATCAGAGGAAGCCACTACACCTCATAGAGCTCTATGACTTATCATCAAGACGGTTCGATCTCTTCCGAGATCCGTCACATACTTTTTGACTGGACGAATTTTAAAAACTCGCCGATTTTTTACAAGTGGAATGTTTGCTTCACAGTTTAAATTTGCCGGATTTGTTACCAGGATTTGGTTATTCATGTCCATGAATATTCATAACTATCAGGAAAAAAAAAAAAAAAAATGAGAAGCCTTCTTAGGCTTCTTTATGTATATACACACACACACACACACACATATATATATATATATATATATATATATATATATACATTATACTTATTTGATATATATTTTAAAACAAGAGAATAAAATATAATGAATACGATTTTAGTAGTATAAAATCTGGTGCGTTGAGCTTATCACACAACTTTCACTTACTAGTCTATTTGAAATAAATATTAAAAGTTTAATTTTAGTTTCCATGGAACTAATATTAAATATTAAATAATACAAAATAAGACTAATAATGCCAACAACAATAACTTAAGTTATGATTTTTTTGTCACTTTCCATAACCTTCTACGACTGTTCTTTGGGCTAATGATGGTTTACACGAGTAAGTTTTTTGATCAAATTTACTTTAATAAAAAAAGTTATTCCTGTAAACGGTAAGTTACACAAAGCCCGTTTACACGAGTAAATTTTTTGAACAAAGGAAATTTGATAAAAAACCTAACTAGTGTAAACCAGCCTTTAGATATTATTTTTTTCTAAAACCTTTAGAGTTACAACAACATATTTATACTCTTATTTCTGGAAATTTGTTTTTCCTCTCCTGACCTGAGAAAATACTTCTCTTTTTTCTCCTTTTGTTAATTATCAAATTCTTTCATAATTTATCTTTACCCATTTTTTATTATTAGGTACTAACCACGAGAGACGGTTAATTATTTACACCTATCATGAATTCCGTACAATTTTTCATTTTTGAGCTAGGCTATACACATATACAGTGCAAAAACGCAACTTATTTTACTCAAAAGCTTACCTATTAAAGACAATTATGTTCTTGAAGAAGAGCTAAAAAATAGTCATCTGCCGCCACGAAGCCCCAGGAATAAAAGATGGCGGCCTATCAAACTTGAATGTTTTTTGATTATTTTCAGTTATTGATTTGTAACTCCAAAATCTTGCTTCTTAGCGAAAACTTTTGCATTTCAAGGATTATAGAAAACTGAATTCTACGTTGGATGAGTATGTACCTGGTTGTATGTATTTGGTTCAAAAATATGGTTGAAACCGACGCTCGAAAAACAAATATTTTTACCAACTTTGCCAAGAAATTCAATATAGTGACTTTTAAATGTCTGTACCACGGAAACGACTATTCAAAATTAAAAATATTTCGAAGGTCTATTATGACTAAACGATATACCTATCAACAAACGGATTGTACCAACAGCTACTCATTTTGTGAGATCTACAGCTTTGATCCTATCAATTTATGGCGTATTTCCATCGTCTATGCCTTAGATGGAGCTTGTTTTTTTTGGTCTAGACCAAATTTTGTACTTTTTCACCAGTTTTTCAATTATTTCTAGACTTAATAGAAACTGACCGTCTTCAAACTTGGTAGACCTATGGAAGTCAAAAGGATATACAACTCTGGTTGGTCCTTTGATTTTTTTTTTGTATCTCCATCGGTTATAAATTCAATAGAGCTCAATTTTTAGATTTACTACAAATGTTCGAACTTTTTCCAGATTTTTATTTATAAATCCAAAATAGCGGTTCCTAGCGAAAACTTTCTTATTTCAAGAGTTAAAGAATATTATAATATTTTATACTTTCAATAGGAAAGTTTCCGCTAGAAAGCGCCGTTTTGGAGTTCGAAAAAAAGTTCGAAAATTTGTCTTATATTTCAAAATTTAGCTTCATTGAATTTATAATCGATGGAGATACGACAAAAAGCTAAATGACCAAATTTGTATATGCTTTTGACTTCAATAGGCCTACCAAATTCGGAGGCTTGCAGTTTCCATTAGGTTTGGAAATAATTGAAAATTTGGTGAAATCTATCTTCAATTACCATCCGCATGATGGTATAGATGGATCAATCTAATTAGGGATTGATAACTTGTTTGCCACTTCTATAATTTTGTTTTATTGAAAACTAGTTTCGAATGTTATAAAACATTCGACATTTGTTATACAACATGTATAACATTCGAAACTAGTTTTCAATAAAACAAAATTATAGAAGTGATAAATAATTTATCAATCGCTAATTAGAAAACTATCTTGCTAATACTGGTCCGATTTAGATTTTTGTTTTTGTTTTTTTTAGAGGCTTAAATTATCTTTCATATGATCTTGTACATAATTTACCATCAAATGTATAATTTTTGAGTTACGCAAAAAATAAAATTTCCTTCACCTTTAAGTTTTTCCCTGCATTTTCTCTGCGATGTACTGGATGTATGAAATATTGGAGGCTTTAGGAGAAGATTTTAAGTAAGTTTCATCAAAATCCCTTTGGCCGTTTTCGAGAAAATTATAAAGCCAAAAAATTAATTCGATGATATAAAGTGGGATTTCCGGTTAATTTATTTTGATGAAAAAGGTGCTGTAACATCCCAGGCATATACATACAGTATTGTACATTTTTGAAGCATACTTCATGCGTACTTAAATACGTAATTACAATTTCGTACAACTTACCGTTTTTCAGCTAAGCTGTTCACAAGCACACAGAGGCACAGACTCAGACACAGGTGCAGTCACACACACACACACACACACACAAAAATACTACCACGTAGTCTCAAAGAAAAGCCGCGTACGACCTACGTTTTTAATTCGATTTTTGGATTCTACGTTTCTTGAAACGTAAAACATAAAATTTCGGGGGAATGGTTGAATTTTTATTTTTTTGGTCGATCACGAAGATTCATTATTGCCTAGTACTATACCCTGAATTTAATAAAACAAATGTAACATTGAGTAGATGTATGAAAAATGCTGCGACGAAGATGATTGGTTTTAAATGAGAAATCATTTATTTTAGCGCCATTCAAGGATATAATTCTGTTATAAATGAGGTCAGGGATTGAGGAAATTGTTATCCCAACAGATTTAACGCATAACATAAAACCGTTTATAATCGTTAGAGTTAAATTATATGCTATTTAATGGTAAAACAAAGACCATGGTATAGAATTTATCATTAAAATTATCTCGAATCTAAATTCTAATTTAATCGTATGAACAAGACAAGTAACAGGGGCTTATATCTGTTATCTGTAATAGCTTGCTTTCAGTTGTTCAATATGCAACAAGGGAATAAATAATTGGAAATTCCAATGAGAGATAACTGTAATTATCAACAATGTTGTGCTCTGGCTGTTATTTTCGTTCAAGAATTAAAGTCGTAAATTACTTAAAAAATGAGGATTCAGTTAGAAATTCTTGCATTTCATGGAATGACTTTGGAGAAAACATAATATTACTACAGCTAAATAAATTTCGAACTAACCCCAATAACCTTTAGGTGTATTATTAATTAAATTAATAAGCTCATAATCATGGCATCGAAATGTTGATTACCATAATTATTAATCGAACCTCGGAGAAATGCAGCGATTTTTTAAAATATATTTTCGGATTCTACTTATCTTGAAACGTAAAACCTCATATTTTGAGATGGGCTGATTTTTTTTTTCTTGGTCGATTACAAAGAATCATTATTAAAAATAATTAGCCAAAATGAGCAGTTTTTCTGAGAATCAACCTGTATAAAAATTATACTAGATGCTTGACCCCTCCGACCAAGGCCCTATTTCATAATAAAGCTAATACTATTAGTTCACAAATACAAGTGTACAAACTACAAAGTACAAGCACTAATACTTTTTTTTTCATAATAGGGACGATTATTAGTCATTTCTACAAGTGAAATAGTACAAGTTAGCATGTGGAAAGGTTCTTTCAATTAGAAGTTATTTCTATAAAGTAGACAACCCTCAAAATCAACAAGTTGTGATTTAAAACCCTATATTTTCTTAAACTCATCAAATATCAATTAAAAAAAAAAAAAAGGAAAATATATACAAGAAATATTAGTAAGAAGATTTTTTCTGAAATAACCAAAAAGATTTATAGATTTTGATGAAATAAAATTTAGCTAACAATTCGGAAATCTAAATATTTAAAGTAAATTTACTTAGGTGCAAAATGACGTTGAAACGGTTGCTCTATCATCAATAAAACGACCAGGGCGGAGTTTTGTCTCGAAAAGTGCGTTTCGAACAGCTGTGCGGCGATCAGTGGGGCAAATCATTAATTTAAGCCTGCAAAACTCTTTGATGTCACAGTCATAGAAACAATTACTGTTACCAATTGTACAATGATACAAATCCCTACTAAATTGTACTACGAAACTAAAAAAAACACCCAAAGGATGGTTAAATAAATAAATACAACTGAAACTAATTAACAAAAATGTAATATTTTTTCTTCTTATTAGTCCTTCCCTAATATCTTACGGTGGCCTTAATATATATATTTATTATGCATTTAATATCTATCTAATATTTTATATATATATATATATATATATATATATATATATATATATATATATATGATTAACTTTGATATAATATATATATATATATATTATACATTATATAGATATATAATGAAGTATTTGAAACACTATCAAAGGATCGATTAATACCTTTCCTTGTATTAAGTTGTCTATATTTTAGTTCAAGAGCCTGTTATGATAAAATACCTATTTGTAAAAGCGCTGCCTTAACTCATAAAATCCTTAATAAATCCAGTATTCGCTGATGACATCCTCATTATCGCAGAGACCAGAGAAGCCTTACAAGAAGAACTACAAGCATGGGAGGAAGCTCTGAGGCGTAAAGGAATGATTGTCAACCCAAACAAATCGAAGTATGTGGTTGTCTCTAAAAATGGTTCCAGGGAACAGGAGGTAGTGACTTGCGGAGGCTTGAGTTTGAGGAGTTCAAATTAGTAATAATGACCGGTTGGATTCTGAAAGCAACCAGCTCATAAGAAAAGCAAGTAACGTATGTAAGCTGTTACGAAATGTCATTATCGGAAAAAGGGAAGTGGAGATGAAGACCAGGATGGCAGTATATAAACAAGTCTTCTTCCCTATGCTGACAGATAGAGAAGTGTTTAAGAAATGGGCACAGGATGCCCCGACACCTTACGGTATAAGGGAAGGACAAAGAAGAAGAAGAAATATTACATTTTTTTTTAACCTGTTACAGTTGTATTTATTTATTTTTATCTATTCAACCATCCTTTAGACTTTTTTTTTAGTTTCATAATAAAATTTAGCAAGCTTTTGTATCATTATACAGTTGGTAATAGTAATTGTTTTCATGAATGTGGCATCAAATAGTTTTGCACGTCTAAATTTATGATTTACCCAACTGTCCGCCGGTTCGAATCCGACCTGGACGGATTAAAATTTATTTCGTGACGGACCCACGTAATGAATCGATCTACCCACTCTGGTTAGAATAGATTGGTAACCTGTAGGAATAGCCCTTGTTTATCTTGAGACAGTGCTGATTTACGTCCATTTAATAGATAATAGATAAAAATAGATGTTAAGCTAACAATAGTAGTGAAATAGAAATTTATAGTTTAAGGATTTATAATATTTAAGGATACCATGGTCCAAAAAATAATAATATAAAAATAGACACATTATACACAAATAATAAGCCATTGCTATTCTATGTATTCTATGCCATGTTTTCTACGAGAGTAGATAATGTTATGGTTGCCATGCCATGCTATGATACCATTTAATTAATTTATATTATCGCATGGTCAATCATCTAATGCCGTCACTTAAATCCCAACCAAACTCACTTCGTTTAGTGGAAAATTGAACTTATCCAAATACCATTCATTATTTCTCCCTGAGAGCATTAATCGTTAGACCACGAACTCCTAGTTATAGCTTAATAAAGACAAAAATCTTGTTTAGAGACGTTATCACATTTCATATTGTTCAACAGAGTTTGGCTTTACACTTGACTTCTCGACTGCATTACTTCCTCAGATCGTACTTGCGTCTCTTCTTGAACATCAGTTTTAGTGTATCAGTCAAGTATACGCCCTCTTACAGAACAGCCTCTTTCAATAAAGGCTTTGAAATCCATGCCATTTCTTACAGCCTCTCTGGTTTCAAACAAATATCTCCTATTCCTCCAGTTTTTGAAATCTCTTGGCATGTGTAAATATAATAATTCTTTATTGGCTTTAATGTACAACATGAAGCCATTGAGTCTGACCTACTTAATATTAATTTCGTTAGTAATTATTTGAAATAAAACAACAACCATAATTATTATAGTCCGACCTCTACAATATAGGTAAGATAATATATAGCATATTGTCATTTAATAACAGTTATTTTTATTTGCAGTTATATAATAAAATATGTATTTTTTTTTTAATTAACACTGATTTAATAAATAAATAAACAAAATTTAAGTCAGGACAGAATAGCTGACTATTTATAGTTAACTAGTTATAGTAGTTAACTATAACAACAGAATAATAATTTTCTAAACAAATGACGCAAATAAGGCATGTACCTAAGGAAATATATAAATACAATGGAACTAAAGTATTTAGGTATTAATCCGAAAATACTTCATTGCAACAGTTATCTTGTTCTTTCTATACGTTAAAATTAAGATATTGTAGAAGTATATGAAACTATTAGATATTAAGATATATGTGAAACAGCCACGTTGATAAATAATAATTAAAGCCTGGATTCCGAATTTTCACATGTAAACTGTAGATAGAAAAAGAATGTTGTTTAATTTTTCCACGCTGTCCATAGTGAGTATATTTTGCCCTGATAATTCATCATCATGTTGGACATATATGTTTGCAAAAATTGTTTCCTTGTATTAACAAAAAATTTGCAGTGCGATATTTTAAACGTTAAATGTTTTAAACTATTGATTATGGTTTCATGGCACCACTGACATTTTTCATCAGTTCTGAGAACATAGCTGTTCTCATAGGGTTTGAAATTCTTATTTGACTAACGATTCTTAATTTGTCTACGTTTATATTGAATTTTAAATAGCTTTCAGGTTCAGAGTTGGTTTATAGGTATAAATAGTTCTGTATATTAGATTGTAATTTGAGTTAAGTGCTCTATCAATATCCTTCGACAGTAAATGATTTGTTACTTTTTCAAGAATAACATTTTTTTTAGCTAATAAAACATTGAGGCTATGAAAATCTGCAAAATATTCCTCAATATGATGGTTCATACTAGCGTTTTAAGTTGTGAAAATCAGTTAAAAGTCAAATTCTGCTTTTTTTTTTTATCTAGCTCAACAAGTCTATCGAAACATTTACGAGGTAATCAGGGATTGACAGTATTTTTATACAGAAGTCAACAATTTTCTTTTATGGTCCACATTTCTGCTTCACGCGTCATTATGCTCATTATTATACTTTTGTACTTATTTCTTTTGGTTCTAGCGATGATATTCCTGCTCCATGGTATTCAATTGAGCATAGTGTTACCTTTTTCCCATCAGCAATCCTTCTTTTTATTTCCATGTCACAGGAACCATCCAATTCAATTATGTATCCAAGGTATTTAAAGTGTTGAACTCTTTTCAGAGTCTCTCCTGGATTCAGTTCTACGTCATTAATGGATGACATAAATTCCGTCTTCTCAACATTTATAACCAGGTTCCTTTGTTGATGTTCTCCTTTTACTTTCTCGACATATAGCCAGCATCTTCTGTATTCTGGGCGATGATGACCATATTATGATTATGATGACCATCGTCCAGTCCATATTATAGTTCATTATAAAATGAAAATAAAGAAAAAGTTAATAAATTCGAGAGAAAAAAATCAACTTCAAAGGGATAAAGTTTTCAAGTATTATTATTTTTTTAAATCTATGATTTTTTTCTTTTCATTTTACGATTACAATTCGCATATGCAAAGTAATCTATACAAACTTTACTTATTTATTCTTCTGAAGCATGCTATGTAACACATCTATTTGTAATGACAAAACGTGCCTTTGATTTCTCATTATTTTACTTTAACCAACTCCACAACTCAGCCTGCTTACATACTTTATTAGTATATATTAATCTTCTGTCATGATTTCCCCTCATTCATCCATTACAACGCGATTTTTTCCGAACCGAAAAGTTTATAGTTTGATTCTATGAACTTTCAGTTGTTTTTCTAACAATGAACGTTACTACAATAACTAACCTTCGATAATGAGTATCGTAGTTCTTCAAACTAGGAAATAATATAATAGGAAATGATTAAATTAGTATTTTTAAATATATACTGAAGAAAAGGAATTTATATTTTGAATTTTATCTCTTTTTCGTAAGACTTTTTATTTTTTAACTCTTCAATACTGGTTAGGAAAATCAGATAGATAGGCGGAGTTGGAGCAATATATTTCCTGGTTTGAACTTAGCCCATAAAAGCGAGTATATATATATATATATATATATATATATATATATATATATATATATATATATATATATATATATATATATATATATATATATATATATATATAATCTTTTCCTCATTCTCATTCTCAAAGAGCATCAGATCTCGTTACAATCATTTTTCATTCTTGTTAGTCTCGAGTTTAGAATCTCGCGTTCTTGTTAGTCATCGGTTTAGAATATTAAACATGTTAAACCATTTTTACTCATGATATTTCAATTTGTTTCGAGATTTTTTTTTTTAAACTCAAAATCACTAGTCTTGAGTTGATCTGCGATTCCTCCTCTAAATGGAATGAATAATTTCTTTTTTTCAAAAAAGTTTTAGTGGCCATGTCTAGTTTGTTTGCAATATCACTGATAGACTCTCTCGATAAACAAAACAAATTTATAGAAGTGGCAAATAATTTATCAATCCCTAATTAGATTGATTGACAACTTAAAAATAGAAAATTCATAGTAAATACTAATTGAAATGAATCATTGGTATAAATTATTAAATATTTGAGGATTTGACATTTTTCTTTTGACGCCTGATGATTGTTCATGCTGGCAATATTTCAATGATATACAAGCTTTTAAAACTTTAGCGATATCACTTCAACTTATATTTTATGATAAAAGTAAGAACTATCCTATTCGAGTTTCTTTAGTTAAATTATGTCTACTTTCTTTTCTCTTATACATTTTTACTTTTTCATTAAACATTTCTATGACTTATTTCGGGGTATTAAATAAGGTGCCTAAGACATGTACGTTATATTACTTTTTATGTACGGTCTAAATGAACTGCAAACAGTACTCTAGGTAGTTCCCACAAGACAGCATCAAAATTCAAAAGAAATATGCTTCTTCGTCTGCGAGTAGTTATTATTTTACGAGTTCGACCAACCAAGTACTTGAAAAAAAATAATTAAATAATAGTTTAAAAATTTGTATTTTTTTCAAGCTGTGGAAAAACAAATGCAAAAAGTTTTTTGACAAAACATTTGCATTTATTTATTATAAAAATGTAAAAATAAATTTCCTTTTGAAAATTAAAATCATATAAAGAGAAATAAAGATACATCACGTCCTATTTTAAATTATCCACTTCATATGTAAATGATTTTGCATTATCTTCATTGAGATAATAATAAATAGGAGGGAACTGTTTGTTTTATTCGATTGTACTGTGGATATTCAAAAGAATATACTTGTTTTAAAACTTACAATTATGAGTACATTGAAACTGGTAGGTGTAACCAGCGGCTGGTAGCGTGTCAGTTGGGTGTTATGGACGAACAATAGCAAGGAAGAGCCAATTAAACCTAACGCCAACTCCCGACCTGTAGTGAATATCTCGCCGCTATTTTGTCTATAGTTTATAATCAATTGAGAATTATCATTTTAACCAAAAGAAATTGAGGTTCTAGAAATAAAAAAAAATTACTAAAATCATTTCCAATTTTATGGAATTCTTGAAGATATGGTATCCGTAGAAGAGTTTAAAAGTGCTAAGCAAAATATACTATTAATTGCTACAGACTGTCGTTGGGTTAGTTTTCATGAAGCAATTAAAATGGATATGATTCTATCTCATAAAAGGGTGAGATCAAACAAATCTTTTCTCAGAAAAGTGGGCATCATTACTTTCTCAGATAGCAAGCAATTTATAAGCAATGCTACAGCCAATTAATGTTAAAGGTACACTTAATGTTTCAATGTCATATAACTATTGCCATCTTTTTTTCCATGTCAGGCTGTGATATTATATTGAGTCACCAATTTTGAGCTTTAAGGTATCAAAATAATAAACTCTAGTATACATTGAACAATCAAAATGTTACTGAAATTAGAAGAAGATTGAATGCTTAAAATTGGTTGCGAAATTATTATCATTTATATTATTATCAAATTTATAATAATAAATTGTTTATTAAAGTTATAGATGATAAGATGCGAGTTGTAGCAGAAGTTTATTCATTATGGCCAAGGGAAAACGCTTACAAGTTTTTGTCCACCTCAATCATCTCATTCTGATAAACTCTGGTGCTAGTGTGGGTTAAAAATTTGTAATTTGTTTTTAATAGTGATCAACTGTCATTTAAGTGCAAAAATAACTGTTATTATAATAATAAAACTATAAGTTCCGTTCCATTTTAGTTCCAGCTTTAT
This sequence comes from Rhaphigaster nebulosa, assembly GCA_948150685.1. Lineage (NCBI taxonomy): Eukaryota > Metazoa > Arthropoda > Insecta > Hemiptera > Pentatomidae > Rhaphigaster > Rhaphigaster nebulosa. The sequence goes on along the minus strand of OX411308.1, from coordinate 50,033,625 downwards.
GTCAGAGTTGAAATTCGAAATCGTTACTTGTTATTAAAGCGATGTTATTACATATTATTTCTAAAAATACAAAAAATGATTATGCGTTGAAATATCTTGGAGGTATGTGATGTCCTTAGCATTTACGTGATCATATCTTTGTCAGTCCTGATGATGCTTGAATTGGTGAAACTCTGATATGGTTAGTTATTTACCTGTATTTGAGCAGTGGCGTACGCTGGGAGGGAAAATCAGGAGGATATACCTCCCCCCTCCGGAAATGTTTTTTAAAATATGGTTTTCATATAAGTTTTGTATTTTAAGTAATAATTGTTTACTTATTTTCATTTTTATTCTAAAAACTTACGCCCTCTTTGGCGATTACATATACTTAGAGATTACTTGCCTTCTCATTAAATTCGTTCTCCCCAAACCAATTCTGCATAAGCGCCTGTATTTGAGAGTCTTAAGACTAATCTTCCAACTATATTTCCAAAAAATAATTTAAATGGGATATGCCCTAGATTCGACCACGTCCTTGACGGAATGGTTTGTAAATATGAAAATATATTGATGACCCAAACTTTGTTTTCTCATATTCCGATGAAAACTCCATTATCGAGTCAATGAAGCATCACGGTCCGTGATTATTGTAATGAAAATGGTAGGTTTAGCGTGATTCATTATTGGTTTGAGGATCTATTACATTAAGACGATTCATATTTTGATTGGAATCGTTAATTCACTGAATTCATATCTCTGACAAAGATATTTTTCTCCTAAACCAGCAAGATAACAACTGAACTTGTCTATACAGAGATAGGCAAAAATTCCTTTCAATAAAATATCACATATTAAGTAACTAACTCCTTTCTATATCATATGTCTATATTCGAATATATATATATATATATATATATATATATATATATATATATATATATATATAATGTGTTTACATTTAATTAATAGTGAATTAGTAGCGTAAAACGTGAATTTTTAATTAAAATCGTAACCAGTTAAAGCGTTTTAATTTAATTCCTGCTATATATAGTTGGATATTTAAGTCTGACTATTAGCGGCTTTTAAAGCTACTGGCTACAGAAACCCTGAAAGTTTTAATTACCGTTCAGCCTTTCTAGGGTTTTGAAACCTGTTCCGCTTCTGCTCATTTTATGAGACTGAAGGCAGGATTTTTTTTCCTTTATTTATTTGTCTATATTTTTGTTACAGTAGTAAAATTATATACGCATGATATTCAAATGCCTTGTTCATCTTTCTTTTTTTTTATATTCGGATAACAAAATAGTCTTAAGCCTTATAATCATCGAGCGTATGCACTGAAATAAATAATAAATTTTAAATGGTATGTCTGTCACAGTTATACCTACTTATATTACTTAAAAATGAAAGTGATAGTTCCCTTCCAAATAACCGAATATTAGATTTTTGTCCATTGACGTATGGTTTATACCATCTTTATGTTATTCGCATAATGTAGTTATACGTCTTCCTCTTTTTCGTGATGGTTTTCCAAATTTCCTATTAATTCCCGGCGAGTAGCATGGATCTTGCTTTGTTCTATGGTGTCATTCAACATTTGAAAAGATTTAACTCGTGTCGTCATTGAGTTTGAAATTGTCTTCTGTTCAGGATTTCCAGTCTCCTGTTCTTTCAGGTGTCCTTTAGTTTAATAAACTCCTGTGTTATATTCTGAATATAGTCCCGATATTAAAATCGATATTTTTTTCATGATAAGCACTCTCGGTAAGCTAATAATGGGCCCCGATATAAAAAAATATTTGAAAAACCTTTATATTTACGGCCAAATTAAAAAAAAAAAAAACATTGATTTTTTTTTTATTTTATATAAAATATAAAAATCTCATCGTGACTTATATTTTTGACTTTGAAAAATAAAAGTCAGAATATGACTTTTATTTTCTGATGCCAAATGTAAAAATCATATCTGTACTTTGATTCATAATGAAGGAAAATAAGAGTTAAATTCAATCCCTCCTTGTTTCTTTATTTGTTCAGTGAAATTATTAGGTTTCGTAAAACTGTGTAGCTTAACGTGGTACATTCAGTTATGTATATAAAAAATTAAGGTTTTCGGAATCCACTCACATTCCTTATCTTCTAGTCCTGTGGTATCAAATTCGCTAGTGCTAGGTTGTACCATAACTAGATAACTTCTTTTTGTTTTTCACTGTAGGGTAGGGATAGGTAGGACATTATTAAAGGATACAATATGGTAGGGTTCCGTAGGCTTACGAGGGAGGATAAAGGTAGATTTACTGGGCTTTGTTGAGATTTATTTAAATCCCCCAATTTAGCCACCATTATACAAAAGTTTTTGTGAAATATCTTACACTAGAAAATTTATAAAATGTATATTAAAAATTACATAAAAAATTAAATGCGCCATTCTATGTGATAAATGACTTACTACCCAAGGGCTCGAACATAGAAAGACTACTAGAAATATTTCCACCACAGATTGCCTTTACAATATAATGCTTTAATGCAAAAACTTAGATCCACCAAGAACCAATACATCCCACACTGACGACTTAAACAGTGGGACGAGTTACAGTTTCGTTGGAGATTGAATGAAAAAAATATCTGATGTGGGCAACACGACTTCCTTGCACGCCTATTAAATTATAAATCCGTGGCTCAAAAAGTGATACTGAATTTGGTTACTAGTTTCCGATTAAGGAAGCTAAAGGAAGTAAAGAAATAATCCAAGGAAGAATAAAACAGAGAGATACGAGGAAATCAGAAGCCCAATAAATAAGTCAGGAAGCAGGATGTCTTGCCGCCAAAAGAATCATTCATTAGCTTTCGTTAAAATACAATAAAAGCACCAAACAAATAAATATATATAAGTTATAAATACTAAATTTGAGAAGTTATGCATAGTATTTTAATATAATTTTTTATGGAAATCAATTATGACCTTCAAGTAAAGTACCACTTGCGGTGATCAAGCAGTGACCAAAAAAGGAGGTTCACAACTAAATTTCAACTTTCTACGGCTAACCGTTTTTGAGTTATGCTAAATACGTACGAACGAACGTACGCACGTACAGACGCCACGACGAAACTAGTCAAAATGGATTCAGGTATGGTCAAAATGGATATTTCCGTTGAAATCTGAAAACCCAAAATTTTCGCGATTACAATACTTCTTTTAATTCGTACAAGGAAGTAAAAACAAAAAAAAATTTTGCGGACGGATTTTTTTTATTCGATATTTGGATTCTACGTATCTTGAAACGTAAAACATCCTCAAATTTTGAGGGGGGTTACAAAAATTTTCTATTGAAAGTCTATTATGACCTTCAAGTAAAGTACCACTTCCGGTTTTCCAATTTAGACCAAAATCTAGTATGTTATTTAAATATATATACAAGTTATAAATACTAAATTTGAGAAGTTATACTTAGTATTTTAATATAATTTTTTATGGAAACCAATTATGACCTTCTAGTAAAGTACCACTTGCGGTGATCAAGCAGTGACCAAAAAGGGAGGTTCACAACTAAATTTCAACTTTCTACGGCTAACCGTTTTTGAGTTATGCTAAATACGTACGAACGAACGTACGCACGTACAGACGCCACGACGAAACTAGTCAAAATGGATTCAGGGATGGTCAAAATGGATATTTCCGTTGAAATCTGAAAACCCAAAATTTTCGCGATTACAATACTTCCTTTACTTCGTACAAGGAAGTAATAAATGTTGAAATTTGAAAGTTTGATTGCAATAGTGACTAACTCGTATCCCCGCCATGCCCATCAATTTTTAACATTAGATTCGAGTTAATAATGCCTTAATATCAGGTTATAGTTGAATGAAGGAAAGCTATCTATTTTTTTATTTAGATCTAGTTTGCCAATATTTTTTGCCTAAACCTAACGATATGTGCTGAAGCATCGGTTTTTTTAAAATACTTAGAATTATTCTCACGCTTCTAACAATCGTAAACAATTTGATTCCATTACGCGAATTACTCGAAATCACCCGAAAAACTATTAACTACTTCTGAAATCAGTTTTCCATAAGGATAGAGGAGATTGATTAATAAATATAAACAAATAAAAATGAGGTGCCCTTCATACTTATCGTATCTTTTTAATAACAGAAAACGTTTTTGTTCTTTCAAAATAGTAATATCATAATCTCAAAATTAATGTTACATCTCAAAATTAAGGAAAAATCACAAATGTGAAAAAAAAAATCAGTTTGTAAATATTTTAAACAATTTAAAATTAAATATATTTCTATTTTTCAGCAGAGATAGACGCATCCACAACTGTCAATGGACAGTTTTATACATCTTGGAGTGAACATTAGTTATGGCCAAAAATTAAATACCGAAATAAATGTGAGAATCGCAGGTATTTGCAAGTGCATTTTGGCACGTCCTATTTTGGCACGTCTTTTTTTTTTCAATCCAAATCTTAATTGCCATAAATAAACTAAATACCAACACAACGATGTTGTACAGCCGTATATTGTTTGTTCAAAATAACTAGCAAACTCAGCCGAGTTTGCTAGCTATTTTGAACAAACAATTACAGTTTCGAACAATTTATATTCGTTGGACTTCTAAACGCAGCCCGAATGAACTATAATTTATTCTCGACATTCGTAGATGTTCTGGTTGTTAACACATTGCCCGTAAAAATATCAATTCGCCAACATTCTCTTACGTACTGCATAAACAATTATTATCTCCTCAATCATTCAGTTGATAGATGGTATAATTTAATTCGTTTAATTAAATAAATGCTGTGAAACAACTGCTGAATTCGCAATTCAGACCCTCAAGCATACAAACGTTTCCTCTGCTCGACGAAAATAGGCCTAATTAAGCACACTAAACAAAAATTTAAAAATGTGAGTAATATTAATTTAATATTACATACCAACGCAGAGAAATTGTGACAATCTGCCGAAGAAATATTTGAAATCTTCACATGATTTACAATGTTTAGTTATATGTCATGTACATAGTTTTAGGGTCATATGAAACCAAAATTTTTATTTAAAAATATGTAGAGTTATAAGATAGTCTAATTTCATTATAAGATGATAAATCAAGTAAATCAAAAACGACGAATGACGAAAATGATGTTTGTTTTTTTAAGTTGAGTTGTATAATTTTTTTTTTGTTTCCCTAAATATCCAGCTTACTATAACTACCGGATCACGAAATATACTTTAGGTTAATATGAATATCATTCATACTTGTGCTATTAGTCCAAGAGCTGACGGGACGCCAATTTAACCCGAATGATCTAAATTAACCAATTATCTAAAAAGCGAGAATCTGTCGGTCTTGCATCCTAGATCGCACATTGGGGTAAAGCCCCGATTTAGGTGGTCAAAACTCATCAAAATAAATAAATTTTTCACTCGAGATAATTATTTTAGGATTCACGAAACTCAGAAAGACTAATTTGCTTTGCTAATTACCTTTGTGTGTTACTTTCAACATCTCGCGTTTACTATGGATTTCATTTCTACAGATATGGAAATTCTTCAGAACATTGTGTCATTCTCATAAGATCATGTGCATAAAAATATTTTCATATTGAATTTTTTATTTTTTTTACCCTAATTAAGGATACAAAATTGATAAAACAATCCTACATCCAAGACGATTCTTGTTTCTTTTTATACCCAATGATTTACTATTTCATTTCATTCAAGAAATTTTCTGCGATTTTTTGTGTTTAAGTAGTTTTTGATTTTCTCCTTCTTTATCTTATTCTTTTTTTTTTATCTTGATTGTTTACTTATTTTGCTATTATCTATAGGTATACATAATTTATCTATCTATTTATTTTTATTTGTAATGAGCATAAATTGGGTTGAATTCTAATAAAATTCATGAAAAGAAATAAAGATATAATCATCAAATGCTACATTGTGACAATGATAGAAAAAGGTAGTTGCACTCTTTTTATTAATTTTTTTGGGAAAAATATTATACTGTATTTGATAATATAAAGTGGAATTTATAGATAATGGACCAAAAGAGTGGACAAATAAGGGAAATAGTAATTTATATGTTTTATAAAAAAATAATTAAAAAATGTTGTAAATAACTAAATATGTTTTAAATATAACAATTTTATGTTTCAATATTAGTATATATAGTTTTAGTTAATTGTTAGAATTCTTGGTTATTTATAAAGAGAAAATGTAATTTTCCTGAAGATGGGAAAATTACCTGAAACGCTGATAAAAATATTAATTGTAAAAATGAGATAAATATTTTTAATAAAAATTAATATAAAAAAAAGGAAGGAACTTACTTCACACTCATAGATAAATTTATAATTAGATTCTTGTTTCTATTTGTACCTAATGATTTACGATTTCATTTCATTCATGAAATTTTATGCGATGTTTTGCATATTTTTTTTTGTTTTCTTTATCTTGATCGTTTACTTATTTTGGTATTACTTATAGGTAGGTATACATAATTTATCTCTCTATTTTTATTTGTGACATAAACTGGGTTGAATTCAATGCAATTGAATTTGACGCGGTATGGTGCGATGAACCCGATCATTTTGGACCTCCAGACCTGGATATTAATATTCACGGTGGTTAGAGCATTAAAATGGGCTCTGATTAAAAAATAGATCTTTTGGGTTAAATTCAATGCAATTTTGGACAACTTTGACTGTCCGCCATTTTATATTCCGACCGATCTTGGCTGTCAGACAGACAGATTCTGGCTTAGCACCCTAGACTCAACCAATTTTCAGATCGGGTTCATTTAGATTGTTCGGATTAACTTGGCATGCTAGCTCCTAGTCTTTATATTACAAAAAGCATTTTTATCCTATTGAATCCTCTAAACTTTCTAGGGTTAAGATTTAACAAGTAGCTTAAACATTTTATTAAACTTAAAAACTTTAAAAACTAAAAAAAAAAAAAAAATACAAACTTAAATTTATATACTGCGAAAAAACAAAAAAAAAAAAACAAAGAATTTTAAAACTAATTCTAGAAATATAAATATGGCAATAATCTTAAAAGCTTTCCTGAAAAGCGCTGAAAGTGTTGATAAATATTCAAAAGCTTAAATGGTAAACACAGAAAAATACTTCATACATTTCAGCTTCATCAGGACTAGTGCTGAAAGTAGGAGAAATCTAAATCTAAAACGGATGCTTAATTCTGACAGGAGGTCTAGAACTTTTCTGTTCACGCAATCATTTCTTAACTATTGACTGCAATTACTCTTTTATCTCCTTTCAAGGCAAACCGGAAACTGCCTTCTCATTCCAATCTCAGCTTGATATTTTAAGCATCCTGAACAAATTATTTAGTTTTAAACACCATGAAGAGCTCTAAACCAAACGTAATTAAACGTGTTTTTCATACTTATATACATATATATATATATATATATATATATATATATATATATATATATATATATATATATATATATATATATATATAGATATATTTTTTTAAGAGGTGCCATGTTTACCAATTACTGTGCTACTTAGGCTATATCTCCGAGATAATGCATTTCTTTCCTAGGCTTATTGCCCGACCCTTACCGCCTCCTATCAACCGAAATTCTATTTTTTATGTTGACAATATTTATTTATCTAATCAATTGAATTACCTCTATTTAATTATTACAATTAATCAAAATATATTCCCTTTCCAAATCAATATCTGAAATAAACAGCAGTCTCCTATTGTCGAGGGAAATAAAAAAAATATAGGCTTATAAAATATCTAATCGACCGCATTTTGAAACAAAAAGACGGATTGTAATGTCGAGTTTAGAGGATCATCCTGGGGTGACCTGTGACTTGGCTGCCGAATCTCGAGAAGATCGGTTCAGTAGCCTCGGAGAAAAATCGCGGACGGCGGACGGACGGATTTTTTTTTTATTCGAAATTTCGATTCCATCTATCCTGAAATGAAAACCTCAAATTTTGAGGAGGGGTTAAAAAAAAAAAAATAAATTTCTTGGTCGATTATAAATGTCTGTTATTGAAAATAATAAACCTTTGCAGGTCTATAGTAAAGTCTGTAGGATCTTAGAAAAAAACAATTTAACCTCCCATCAAAATCTGAAGTTACGTGATACCCATTTTGAATGAAGATATTTCTATGTCATGCACAATGCATAGCTTTTTCAAGTAAGTTAGAATCGTTATAAACCGCGCACTATTATGTTGAAATGTATATGTTGAAATATTGAATAATATACTACATAAAGGAATTCTGCATAGCCTGGATTGAAATATAATGAGATTTTTGAGTTGAATTGATTCTCATCTCTCGGAATAGATATTGGAAATATTCCCTAACTTTTTTAAGAGTTAATTTTAAACTTTCTTATAAGCTGTTACTGATAAAAGCTACCGGTGGAATAAATTAAAGAAATCTCTTGAGTAATATAAATTTAAAGAAACTTCCATTAGGCTTTGAAGACATTTTTTTTTTGTTTTACTTTATTTCTTGAAGAAATATACTTGACGGATTTTATCCAATGTAGATGAAAATGTACTCCATTTTATAAAAATTAATTAATATTTTTTATTGGTTCGAGTGGAATTGTGCTGGCACGTTTCTAGGAGGTGGCAAAGGGACACTTGCCACAGGCGGCAGAATTTAGGAAGCAGAATTAGGCAGAATGTAAATAAAAAATTAAAGATAAACGTGGTCTTCCTGTTCCAATAAAAATGTAAAAATTTGAAAGTTTAAAGTTAAAGATAACCCATCGGTAGAACTGACATGCTGGTGACATTGAGTTAAATTGTTAATATTTCTTCCATGAAATATTGATCATTAAAATTACTTCAAGTCTTATTTCTATGAAACATTAAACAAAGATAGAAAATTCGAAAGAAGCCTTGCCTTAGCGTAGCTTTACGTTATTATCTCCAGTCAAATAGGGTAATATTATTAGGATAAATATTAGAATCCTTCAGGAAAACCGAACCAGAGCTGATTTTTCATTTAAGCTACTTTCATAATAAGGACAAATTAAGCGAAAAGGTAGAAATTTACTTCTGATTAATTCAGGGCCTTCATTAAGCTGCCTCAACAAACGGGCCTGCAATTTATTCTCCCCTTTCAGTTGTAATATTCATTTCGATTATATACCTTTTCGTTGGATCATAAAACGCTTGTTAACTTTCTTCACTATTTTGGATGAATTTTTATGTCGGGTTTTATATGAAATGAAATAAAAAATAATCCTTATTCTGTGAGTGATTTTCTCCTGAGATTAATTATATTTGATATAATTTATACCGTATAAATGTATGTGGAACACCGTTTCGGTGGGCTAGAAACTGATTTTTTTTTTTTTTTTTTGCACGAACAATTTAATTTTTTTTAGTTATGTTGTACAGGTTTCTAATTTCCTTCACTTGCTAGAGATTAATGCGGAATATTGTTTGTTAACATATCCATCAGTTAATTTATGTCCAATACATAATAAAAGATACATTTTCTCGGAAAAATATGTGTTTGAATAATTATTTTGCCTTAGGTAGACTGAGTGTAGCATTGTGGAACTTTAAATGAAGATAATGAAATGGTAAAGATCGACTGGGGATTAAATTTCCACGAATTTAAAGAGAGATGAACAAACTTGAAAACCTTTTGAGAATTTCCCAGAAAATTGGATCTTACTTAGTGTGTTATAGATAGCCGCGTATTACTTCATGAAACTTTCCTTTTGTAATTTTGTTAAAATGTTTACATTTCCAAGTTATTTGCAAATATATATTTTAAAATTATTTACAAATATATTTTTCAATTAATACTAAATATGTAATTTTAAGCAGTAAAACATAAAACATGCAATTTACACTAAACAGTTTAAAACGTGAAATATCATGCAAAATAAAATATACATAGGATAATCAGGATGTCTTAATTCGTGTAAATAAATTGATCTTTGTGAATTTCAAGCCAGCGGAAAAAAAGTGCAATTTCACTAGAATCCGGGCTCTGCTTATAATCATTACCATTATAATATGTATTATAATATATAGGGATCAATGGTGTTGATGAGAAGCATTCCAAAAGAAAGTAGTATGTGATTTTTTTGTTTATATCGACTCTATGAGACAGGAAGAGAATAGTCTGTAGGCTGAGAGATACAGTATATTAATATTAATTTATTTAAAAAATGTATTAAAATTTTCAAAGCAACTGTACATTCTATTGTAAAGGTTCAGTAAATATTATTCCAACTTGTTCTATTAATAATTTAATAAAACCTATAGAAATGTATTACCTGCAGGAGCACAGATCGCCTGGGATCACCCTATCTCCGTAGTTGTCTCCAAATAGAGTTATATGGTTATCACATCGTGGACGGTGTGAGTTGGGTCCAGTAGTCTGACGCTTTTCAACTAACTGTCAATGCCTAATTTATGGAGTATAACTATTCATTGACTGTTGATCAAAAGCAACTAATAAATTTTTGTAGTAGCTTACTTCTTATTCTTATCTACTCCTTAACAACCTAAAAACCTATGCAAAGGTTAAAAAAATCAGGAAAAGGTAGGAATAGTTCCTAAATTATAGGAATGAGGAATAAGCAAAATAGGGCATTATTATTTATTTTCCTTTTACTGAATACTTCCTTTTCCTTCTTTTGTATTTTCAAAACCGGCTAATTGTATTTTATTTTAGATAGTGTTTCCACTAATTCCTTAATTTTAATCTTGGAACCGCCTGAGATCGGCTTGTTCGCGTTTATCGTCCATCTTTTTATGTATAGCATATGAATCTATAATAATTGATGCCAGTCTCTCTCAGATACAAGTGAACATGCTGCTTCAATATTATCATAATATTAATGGTATAATGTCAGTGATGATAGAAGCAGTAGCCATATACTGTATCTCCTGCTATCTTAATTAGAACATTAATGTATCTATTGTGTTTACTAGAACTGTACTGTTCAGACTTGTTTGTTATCTGACCCATATACTTGTGAGGTGTGCTTTGCAGTTAAAAAATTTCAACTTGTAAAACAGCACCGGCTTCCGTTAACAGGTATCTTTTTCTCGAATAAATGTTTTTCCTAAAAATATTTCAAAAACAAAATATATTTGAAAATCTCTTCTCTCGGTCATCTTGGAGTTACATAAATCATGTATTTTTATATTGGAGTGAGTTTTGGATGATCGTAGGTAACTTAAGGAAGAAGTTAGTCGGGGGGGTGTGGTCAAAAAGTAACACTTTAATAAGCAATACTTATTTATTATAATTAAATAAATAAGTAAATAAATAAATAGGCAAATAAAGCAAATAAATAAGTATTACTTATTAAAGTGTTACTTTTTGACCGCACCCCCCGACCAACTTCTTCCTTATGTATTTTTTAGATTTTTGTTTCTTTTTCGCGTTAATTTAGGTACATATTAAAATGAATAAATGAGTGTATGCAACGTTGTCTGCTGGTGGCCTTTCTTCTGATGGTCTGTGACCAAGAGTAAAATGCTATATGGATGTAGAAATAATACTTTTCAATAAAAGCGTTATTATTATTGTAATGAATCATCAAGAGTAAATTTTCATATCATAAAATGCTGTTCAATCCTCCGCATTTATATGTAATGTTAGCAGAAGGACCACATTTTATTTTCAAATTAATTTTCCTACTACCGAGACCTTGGTTTTTTCTTTTCCTTTCCCCTGCCTGATCTTTTCGGGCATACAGAGTTTCGGCAGCAGTGAGGTGTTACGCATGGGATGTATTTATGCAACTGCTTCCACTATAACTCAGTTTTATTTATTATTCTAATTGTACATAATTTAAGGATATCTTTAATTATGGGAACAATCATTGGGTATTCTTTGGTGCAGTCCGGTGCGCGGCTGCATAACTATTACTGAACCTTTCTATTCAGTTTTAGATAGTCAATTTGAACTTCATAGCCAGAGGTACGAGTGAAAATTACGCTGGTAGATTGCAAATCATAAATCAATAGATGAAAAGGAAAAAAATGAACCAAGAGAGTACCTATATAAAGAACTTTCAAGCTGACTGATTTTTTTAGTATCGTGTGTAATGGTGCTGAATCCAAATACAAAAGTCGCCTCTCAATAGTGTTGTAGATTAAAGCAGTGCTATACAAGAATCGGGTCTTTTTTGATATTTCTCCGCCAGTTACTTTTAGTAATATCAGTGAATTTAAAATAGCAAATGACAATATTTATATTATTGTTCAGATGATCAAATTAACTCTGATATATTTCTCATTCATTATGGCTTTCTTGGTGTGCGATGAGATGCTCATGAGATCCAATCGTCAGTCGATTTCTGATGTAATTGTAGTAAATTGTGCTTTTGAAACTTTGAATTTGTCGTTTGAGTTCATTGTAAAATCTATTGAAAGTCCGTTTGTCAGATGGAAGTCGATAAATCTGTCATACTTTGCGAAATTTTCTCTTAGCCCTGATCAAATCCCTTTTGTACTGCGGATAGTTTGGAAGTTGAAAAATTCTTCTGTATCTGGCCATAGAAGATCATATTGCCTGCTGTTTACTACTTTTAAACTTTGCAAGGCTTCCTCGATTTCATCCTCAGTCTTTGGAGACATTGGGATAGAGAGCGTCGAGTTTAAGCAATTGCTATATGCGTCCCAATCAATAAACCCATCTACCAGAGATGATTTTGTAGAGCAGTACAAGGCTTGTTCAATAGTACTAAATTGAGAAGAGAATGGTCAGAGCAAAGATCGGAACTCGTATTTACAGTAATTAATTTATTATAATATATCTCAGATCACAGAACAAAAATAATTAAAAGCTTTCTTATAGTTTATTGTAATTATTTTTGCTAATACCACTGGTAGTTCGAAGAGAGAGAATTTCACATCTCATGATTTTTTTTTCAAAACTAGAGATCAATTCCAGCTGTAATAGGCCTCAACTTCATTAACATGAACATAATGCTTATTAAGCAAGATTTTTTTTTTCTGAAAATGGAGAATCTGTAGTCCAGTAGGAGGCTGATAAAAATAATATCGAATAATCCATGTCATTACACAAAATAGAGCTTAGTGTACTTTAGCAGCTCGAAAGTACGGGTTGATAAAAAATATAAGGGCAATTAAACAATTAGAGATTATATTTTGTTAAATTTAAAATCAACACAAATTTAAAAAAAAAAAGAAAAAAAAAAGAAAAAATCTGAATGGCCATATCACAATTGTCACATGTACTCTCTTTTAAATTAAAGTTTAAGTTTTAAGTTATATAGTTGCAAATTTCAATAAATAAATAATGAAATGTATACATATATTGTAACGCTCTACAAATAATACTTGTTTTGGAGAGGATAGAGGTCCTTCGAGAGGTCCTTATAACAAAAATTGTCAATTTTAACATTGATACATGCTCCGATAGATCCTGCCTTTTTATTAAATCGGAACGGACTATGTTAGCGAGTAGAGGGACATCATATGTATATGATGTAGAGCAGTGGAGCTAGTACTGATCCCTGAGATAGGAGTGCCTAAGACTGGTCTAATGGTAGAAAGTTGTGAGCCTTAGCAGACAAAAAAATATTTCAGAGCAAAATAATATACTAAATATACTTTAGAGAAAAATATTTCAGAAATAAAGGATTGAAGAGTAAGATAATAGAAAGTTTCTGCTCTAGTGCCGTCGTTATGCAGTCCGTCGCCCTGTGTAATTTTTGAATAGTTGGTTCGGAATCCAAATATTTATGTTATACAAAATTTAAAATTGAAGAACCATGAAAAAAGAAACTAATTTCTCAATGCATATGCTACCAGCAGTACGAGCACAAAAAACGTGTTTTTATCACGTTCCGAAATGCGTAAGATGTGGAAGACTCGCGAGGCACCACCTGCACAAAGCCAAGGAAAACTGCTGCAGCCTGTGACAACTGTGGTGGATCTCATCCTGTAGATTACAGGGGCTCTAGACATAATATCCGCAGCCATCACATAGTACACCTAGCATCACACTGCCCACCGAGGTACATGCTGACACCGGCGATGTTTTGCAACTTCTTCAGACTCCTTGGACGAGGTTTTATTGCAGGAGATGATTATAATGCCAAACATCATTCCAAGGCATCACGACTGTGTACATCAAGAGGAAGACACCTAACGTCTTTCATCAATGAACTCTCATTAGACGTATTTAAAAATTGAAACTTAGACAGAAATTGAACACAAACTTACTTAAGACGATCTGGACCTTCGCTTCACAGATATACGGAAAAGCCAAAAAACACACATTCATAAACTTCAAATTTTTCAGTCAAAAACTTTTAGGACTATAAACAAATCCCTATGGTACATCAATAACATTACATTCCATACAGACCATGTCAATTCAATGAAAAAACAATATGATTTTACAAGAAAGAATAAGTTCTCATAATCATCCTATGAATATTTACCAGAGAAACGACGGTTTCAGTTGGCGTTTTAATAAAAGAAGCTGTTTCTAAATGTAGCAGTTACTAAAAGTAAAGTACTACAAGTATCTGGGGGGATATATCAAAAAAGACCCGAAGAATCATTACCAATATTATCATTAAGATCTGCAACTCTTCACGATTTTGCCATATTTTCCACAGGTCAAACTGAAGTTGAATTTACAGCGAGTCCTCCCTAATTGAGCCATATCAACTTCAAGCCAAAGAGAGGAAGAAAGCACGACGTACAAAACCTAGGCCACTGGTAAAATTTGTTACTGGCTTAACCCGCCTGTGATAGGTTGTGCATCCAGAAACCATCCATCAGCGAAAAATATTACGTAAAAGTAGTGAAGTGGATAAGTTAGCAAGTTGAGAAAATGAAGATTTCAGTTAGTGAAGAAAATCCTCGAGTCTGGTTAAACGATTGAGCGACTACTCCGAAAATGCTTCAGTACCATTGGCTATAGTTTTGTTGAGTTGAATATAGTCTTTGTCATATTCTCGGTACCGATTTCATAAAATATACCTTTAAATCTAAGTTGGCTTGGTCGAAATTTTTTATCTTCTAACCTACACCTCGGTGTCCCTGTCAATTCAATATCTCGTTTTTCTTATTACACATGTCTTATTTATTATCTTAAAAATGTATTTAATATTCATCTTCTTTTTTTTTATGTTATTGTGGGGTGGAAAAGCTCCTCATAATGTATGCGCGATATAAGAGGCATGATTAAGATGATGAACACAGTGACTACAAATCAAGAAAATTAATAAGCTCTGCTTTCGTTTTTAATAGTTGGACAGAAAGATTATGGCCTAAATTTGATGTTGAATATTCTGTTTTCTTGATAACTCTTGATTAAGAGACTTGGTGGCGGGCAAGGAAAATAATAAGTTTTATCATTAAATTTTAATAAATGCAAACTTGGAATGAGGTCAACAACTATCAATGGCGTGATTGAAAGTCTAATACCTTATCGATTGAACAGTGTGTTGGTGGTAATTGGGGTAATTTGTCAATAGGATATAGGGAAGTTTTTCTTTCCAGCTGAAATTGTTGAAACATTGTGAATGAATGTTGAACAGATCTTGAACGTTGTCAACACAATCACTGGAATAACATACTGCCATTCAGGAATATGTATTAACCTTATATTTCCTATTAACAATTCTTTATTTTTCTTCGGTATCATTTAATTTACTTTATTTTGTTATAGGATCATCCATGAGAATTCAAGAAGATTTATTCAGATGTTTAAAAATTAAAAATTAATCCCTCATATCATAGATAGGGTTAACTATTTTATAAGGTACCTTGAAAATCGAAAAATCGTAACAATCACATACCAAGTCAGATTTTTCGACACACTCGTAAAATACTTATGTATATAGAGCCCTGGACTAGTTTCAAAGAACGTGATTTTTTTTTCCAGATTTCGAAAGTGATAGTTTTAAGAGAATGACCCTACAGTATTTTTCTTAAGTGAAATTAATGTTTCCATTGAATGGAAAAATACGAAATTTATCTTTAATTTAAATAATTACAAACTAAATTGATTTAAAAACATGAAGAAGAGCCATATTACGACTTAATGTGTTCTTTTCCGATTGTTTTTTGGTTATTTTGTTTTTAAATAAAAAACGAACCAGCTCAATTACTATTTCTACTCTAATCGATCTTCCTTAATTATTATTATCAATAAATAAAAGTTCAATTTTTATTTATTCTCTCACTTCCCTTCCCTATATATAAGTATACCTATATATAGTCTAGTTGTATGTAAAAGTTGTTATGAAATTGGACAAAATGTATGTTGTTTTTTTTTAATTGAGAAAATTTCAATGTTTCATCCGATATTAGTCCATGCATTAAGTAATTTTAAAAATTAAGGGCAAGATTTTCTATCATAAAATTTATCGTTCTTGGACGTTAGTTTATTCTAGTTTATTGCAGCCGCAGTATATCTGAAATTATTATTATTTTTCAAGGTAGTAACAACTTGTGAAAAGAAAAACTGAAAAGTATCTTCCGACCAAAAGGTTTTTTTGTCAAAGGTTTATAAGGTCTGTTTGTAACATTGAATTATTACAATCGATTCCCTCAAGTCAGTCATTATTAACTGAGAGAGCCTGCATAATTTAGCTTCAGGGGCGTACGCAGGGAGGGAGATCAGGAGTATATACCTCCCCCCTCAGAAATTTATAAAAAAAAATATGATTTTCTTGCCCACCAATATAAGTTTAGTATTTTTAATAATAATTTTTGATCCGATTTTCATTCGTATCCTTAAAACTTACGCCTAATTCGGCGATTAAAGACAGTTAAGTGATTAGTTGTCTTTCTTCATTAAATCCCCCGGAAGAAAATACAAATCCCTCCTCGTAAAACTTAAACTAAGTAAATGTGTATTTTCGAGCAAGATAAAATATCTTTCATATCACGACTTTGCCAAGCGTGCTCG
This sequence comes from Rhaphigaster nebulosa, assembly GCA_948150685.1. Taxonomy (NCBI): domain Eukaryota; kingdom Metazoa; phylum Arthropoda; class Insecta; order Hemiptera; family Pentatomidae; genus Rhaphigaster; species Rhaphigaster nebulosa. The sequence continues at coordinate 50,016,699 of OX411308.1, read as the reverse complement.
CTTATTAGAAGATCCAAATATTTTATAGGATTTAAGAAGTTGGGGGATCCTATTCCCATGTAGCTTTATCATCTATACATTGTGGATGAAGTTCTTCTTCCTCGCTATCTAACTTCGCTTTTGTGCTCTCAAGTTTATCTTTCTCCGATCATTGGTATTGACGGAGTTAAACACTCCGATCATTTCTCGAAATAATAAAAAAATTAGAAGACTGACTGACAGCAATCTGGCTGAATAATTTGCTACTATGCCAATAACTATGGATATATCTCAAAAAGTGGAGTTCATTGGTGTGTAATTTTTTACAACGGAGCAGCACGTTGATTTGAGAGCATCTACCACAAGGGACAACTTCGGTGTGGATAAGTTTGTTACATGGTTCATGATACGCAGCCCTCTTCCCTCAAGTGACTATGTGATGTATCTGAGCACAGGAGTTTTGGGTAGCAAGAAAGTAAATTGTCATCTTACAGTTGACATTGGAGCAGCAAGCATATAAAATTTTAAAAGTATGAAAAAGTCTATGAGGTAATTTTAGCCAGGCGTGAACGCTGGATTTTTTTCGGCTAAGGGATTTAATGAGAATGCAAGTAATCATTAAGTGTCTATAATAACCAAATAGGGAGTAATTTTTAAGGATAAGGATGAAAATAGGATCAAAAATTATTACTCAAAATACAAAACTTTTATGAAAATTATATTTTTTTAAAAAAATCGGAAGAGGATACATCCCCCTGACCCTTCCCTGTGTACGCCACTGATTTTAACCAAGTGAAATTCAAGAGCATGAATTTTATTTTACGGTTACCTAGAAGAACATTACACGTTTCGACTTGGATGAAACTGTCACTCAAAACGCCAAAAGAGTACTTTTTGCAAATGATGGCAATAAACGCCATTTGATGAAAATTTTGACCGAAAAAATGAAGCAAGAAATTTTGTTGCTCTACAGAGGAAACAGGCTTTCATCGCGAGAGAAGCCATCGAACTTACTAACACAGAGAGTGTTCTTATGTTCTAAGAAGATATCAATAGATCTCCTTGTGCTCTTGACTGCGTTTGCTCTCAACTTTATTTTTTTAAGCCTAGATAAGGACAGACAAGCAATTTTCTATTTCTACATGCGTTTAGTGGCTGCGATTCTGCATCCGCTTTCTTCAGGCGAGGTAAAAAAATTCGTCAGGCTTCTGGAAAAATACTGCCACATTTATAGCAAAGTGAATATGTTCAATGGCCCCTATGGCTAGAGGTCAGGATGTAACTGCTGCAAGACAGAAAATTATTGCCACCCAATACAAGGCCCAGTACGATGAAATACTCTCCACAAGATGCGGTTTGAAATCTTTTCAAAGTATCTGAAATACTTTCAAAGTCACAAATTAACTTCGTAAATTTAATTGCGGAAATGGGCGGATGATAAATACCACTGATTGAGGCTAGAGCCATTCAGGCATGGGATACTTCCAATAACATCTATTCTTATTTCACCACAATAGTTCCTAAACACGATGTACGAACGCGTATACAGGAGATTGCACTTGCAGGAAAAACGGGCTGAAATGTTAAGCATTTGCTACGATGCTCAGGTTTATTTTAACAAGAAGATTGCAATGAAGAGGAAGAAGAATGGAAATTTTGACTCAGCAAAACAATGAAAACCAGTTGATTTAATGTTTACACGTAATTATGTTCTAAATTCGTATTGTAACTGATTTATCACTGTTATTTCATTAAATAGATATTTTTTTAAGTACATGGAATATTATTTTATTTTGAAAATTATTATTATTTATTAAATTAATTTTAATTCATTTATTTTTTTAAGAAATTTTTTTTCAGAAATTCATAAATTTAAATTTATTTGGTGGCATTAGTTGTTGGGCTTCAACCGAGAAGAGAGGTGGACTTCAAATTCCTTCATTTCAATGTACAATAAAATGATTAAAACGATATACAGTTTTCGGGAAAGTAACGTACGTCAAAATCCTAGTTTCACTAGGCTAAAGTGGCAACCAGCAATAGTTTTTTTTTAGTCTCCGAATAATCATGTCCTGGAATAAGTTAGGTAAGTTAAAATCCAAGACTATGTTAATCCTCTGTAACCAAGGTTCATTCACTTGAAGTGTACAACAAGGTAGGATCGCATCGGACCCCATCACTTTAATACGTTTCCGGAAATTTATTTAATATTTATTCAATTTAGTTTTTGACCCTCAACCTGAGACCACCGTAATTTATTTATTTATAAACAGCATCCACCATCAGGCTAAAGCCCAAAGTCAGGTGGTAAAACAAACCAGAATAGTGCCTAATGTATCAAAGAACTATAAATGCATAACTTTATAATACCTAATACTAATTACCAAATTATTAAATAAGTTAAACAAAAAAAAACAATGAAGTGCACAAACTGTAACCAACTTAAGTTATAATTTTTTTCATTCTTACCGCATGGAATTTTCCATTCCCTAGTTTGAAAGTAGGTATATGCAACCAACTCCTTTGAAATATGCCTCTGCTTTGCTAAAACTATCGAATAAACTCCTCATAAAATTAAATTCTGGTTTGGTGAAAGTATTATAAATTAAGTTAATTTTTTTTGCATAAGTAACGTGGTGTAATCACCACGGGCTGTCTCAATGAGTAAAACTCTTTTTACATCTTGAAAACTCATTTGAATAAGTAAGTGATTCTTTATCTTTTATTCATTTAACTACTTTGTCTTAGATGGAACCCTAGACATCTACATCAGAAGACGTAAAAAGTAGTAATCCATTTGCAAATTTTGTACTTTCAACTTACGGTCCTAGTAATCATAAATAAATATTATAATGTATCTCTTATACCTGAAAATCGAAAATATGGCAAAGTTAAAAAGCTTAGCAATGTCTTATATATGTCTTCTTATATGTCTTCTAGCGTATGCTGACGATATCGTTGTATTCGGGAATAATGGAAGAATCCTCCAACACGATCTCCAAGTCTTACCAGAAGAAGTTTAGCTGCTAAACATGGAAATAAACAGTAACAAAACGAAAATAATGAAGATAGGATGAGGAGAGGGTACTTCGATTGAGGGGGAAAAGAACTGGAGCATGTCAGAGAATTCAAGTATCTGAGGGCCCATCTAAACGAGAACGGCTGGAGAGACAGAGAGAGAGTAAAACTGACCAGCAGGTGCTTCCACTCAGTTATGAGAGAAGAGTCCAAAAAGGTGAAGAAAGTAATGTTCAAATACAAATTTACCCTCATCCTGATCTAACCCAGTGAATCCAGAACTACTACCTCAAAGCCAACTCCAAGCAATGGAGATGCGGTTCCTGAGGATAATAGAGGGAAAAACAAGGAGGGACAAAATCAGAAACACCATAATAAGAAGCAATATCGGAGTAAAGCTAGCTGAAGAAAACAGGTTACGCTGGTTTGGCCATGTCAAAAGAATGCAGGAGGAATGATTAGCCAGAGTAGTGTATGAGGAAAGAGTGGAATGAAGAAGAATAAGAGGAATGCCCAGAAACACATGGGAAGCCGACGACAGAACAGCTTTCGAGAGAAGAGGCATGGACTGGAGCAGGCGACGTCAGCTGGTCCAGGACCGAGATGCATGGATCGGACTATATAAACGGGATCCCCAACACTGAACTACGGTGGAAGAGGATAAGATAAAGAAGAAGAAGAAAAGAAAAGCTAAGCGATGTATTATATATATATATATATATATATATATATATATATATATATATATATATATATATATATATATATATATATATCCATATTATTTTTATAAGTTTGTTTATTTTTTATCTAAAACTCAATTTTACATGAATTTAAGAAAAAAACATAAAGCTATGCTAAAAGATAAATGCCATCATACGAAAGAAAGGTTAATCTCTTAGGTTGAGAGTAAAATTGAAAAGTAATAATGTTCGAAGTAAATTAAAATGTCTAGTATTATTTTATTTTATTTTATTTTATTTTATTTTATTTTCCACCCTACCCTGCCTAGAAGGCAATACGGGTGTTTGCAGTAGTGGGATGTTATGCATTTCTGCTTTACAACACACTGCTGCAAGTAAAACAGATTACAGTAGTAATAACTAAAACAGAGTAGCTGTGCACACAGCCTGCTCTTCGGTACTTCAGTTTGGCCACCATCATCTTCTTCCCATCCTGGGTCTTCTGTCCGGCGGCCTCTCTGGCAAGGTCCTGTCTCTCCTTCCCAAGGAAAATTGTGTTGGAACCACTATCGCCTTCCAACCACACACAAAATTCTTGAAATGAGGATAATTCATTTCCGTCATCAGCTGAGGGAACTCGCTCTCCGTCAGAACATAGAGCCCTGTCTCCCTCAGTAGTTTGGCCCTCAGTGCCTCATAGGCAGTGCATGCTGTGATGATATGTTCGGCGGTTTCCGGTACACTACAACTGGGGCATAGGGGATCGATGTCTATACCATGTTTAAAGAGCTTCGCTCTGAAACTCCCATGCCCCGTGAGAATCTGTGAGACCCAGTAGTCCGGGAGGACCCATGTCGTTTCCAGTCGCGATCCGACGGTGGGAAAGAACTTCCTCAAGGTAGCCCCTTTAGTGGTAGTCACCCACCGCCGGTTCCATTCTTCTACTGTATACTCCCGAAGGATTCTCTTCCAACTGCTAGGGTCTGCATTGATCCTCACCCGGAGATCCGCCGGTAGATCCGTTGGGTCTTCCCTCCTTATCTTGTGCCGGAAGTAATCTTCTCGCAGCAGGAGGTCAAGAGGTATTCCTCCTGCTAGGACCTGCACCGCCTCATGAGACACCGTCCTATATGACCTGGTTACTCGAAGCAGAGCTATCCGCTGGATGGTCGCCAACCTACTCTTTTGTCTGTGCGAGAGGCTCTGATTCCAGGCTGGAGACGCGTACCTCAGGATACCCACTATAACTCCTTTATAAATGGTCATCGTTGCTGGGTATCTGAGGCCCCAAAAAGCGCCACCAATACGACTGAGTCCATTAAGGGCTATGGTCACCCTACTTCTCAAATAGTCCAAGTGAGGCGTCACATTGAAGTTTCTACCAATCCTTACTTCAAGATAGGTAACTACCTCACCCGGGCGAATTCTTGATCCTTGGATGACCATAGTTATAGGGTGAGCCCTATCAGTCGTACCTCTTAAGAGGATGGCCTGAGTCTTGGAACCCGCCATCTTCAACTTCTTTCGCTCGCACCATTCTCCTATCAGGCTGGCGCACCGTTCAGCTTCATCTTTCAATCTGGCCCTGCTATTCGAGGCAACAACAACAGCCAGGTCATCGACATAAGCAGTAGCGAGGAACCGCTCCTCCTCTAGCACTCCCAGCAACTCTTCGAAGACCAATTTCCACAGAGCAGGACCAAGGACAGAGCCCTGCGGACATCCCCTCTCCACAGTGTCTTCTACTTCGTAGAAGCTACCACGAATCTTTATTGTTCTGTCCTGGAGGTAACTTCTGACCAGACCATACAAGTTGCTGGGAGCCTCGTACTTGTGCAGCTGCTGGAGCACGCTCGGCCACCAAACGCTATCAAAGGCGGAGGTTATGTCAAACAAGAGGAGCATAACATACTTCTCTACCCTCTCCTGGACATCACGGCGCACTCTCAGCAATGCATCTGCGGTTCCCCTACCTTTGCAAGATCCGTATTGCCGTGCATGGCTCGCTCGTGAGAAGACTGGCCGTAGACTTGCAAACATCAGGTTCTCCAAAACCTTGCTCATGACGGGGAGGAGACATATAGGCCTATAAGACTTGGCTAATTGCTTATCCTTGTCTCCTCCTTTGTAAAGGAGCCTAACGTCAGCAAGTTTCCAGCATCTTGGAAAGTATTCCCTGTCCAGGCAATCATTGAACACGGACAACAACCTTCCTTCAACATAGGGGATACTATTTTTGAAGATTGCCGCGTCAATGGTGTCTAAACCAGGGGCACGACCAGTCTTTTGCTTGTCCACGGCGGTACGGAGATCCCATATGTCCCATGGTGGGCACAAGTCCGTACCAGGTGGGCATACCGTAGTGCGTCTCACAAATGCTTCCTCTTCATTATCTTGGGAAGGATCGTCCCTAGGGTAAGTCTCTGCTATAAACATCTTCGCCGATTCTTCAAGAGTTTTTGCCTGGGTACCATCACGCTTCAACGCTGCAATAACTTGCAGAGAAGTCAGCTTACCAAGAGCCACTCTGTATGGGATACCCCAAGGGTTTTTGGATGACTCCTCAACAATGAACTCATCCCAAGACTTCCGCTTTCGTGAGCGCACCTCGTTTCGATATGCCCTGGCTTTAGACCTGTACTCTGCACGAAGTGTAGTGCGCCTCTCATCACAACTACACCTTTGGTACAACCGCCGTGCCTTGTAGAGCTCTCTCTTCATAGTGGTTAAGGCCGGAGTCCACCATGGGACAGGTCGAGCTTTCGCCTTCCGGTGCTGGAGGGATTCCTCAGCGGCGTCACGGATGATGTCTGTGATCCTGGACACCCGGTAATCCAGGTCGTCAGTGAGGTCCGTCTCCGCAGCATCCCACTCATCGTCGACCAGTTTCTCTTCCAATGTCTAGTAAACAAACGACATGAAGGGGTCAGAACAGACCCCACACTCTAGAAATTTGAGTATATAAATAACCAGAAGGAGTCGCTTACGATCCCTCTGAAGATAAATCCACCGAATATCTATCAACTAGCAAATTAGAAAAGAGGATGACTTAACTTTTCTTGTCGGTGACTTCAGAAGGGATGCCTATGAGGGTATTTGTGGTGAAACACCTCTAGAACAAAATGGCGCCATCTAGTAGGAGAATATGTACAGATTGGATCCCAACCTTATTGACAGAGGATTAACTATTGAAGCATCAACCGGCCGAAAAGTTTCAATCAAATGATGGAGAACCTTAGTCATTAATGATAAAAAATTAAGAATTTTAGAAAACTAAATAGGATTATTCTTTCCTTAATGTACTAAGCAGCCATCAAGACATTAGCGGCAAAGAATCAGTTAGACAGAAAATGATTTGCCTTTTCTCTCATTTAAATTATTTGCCAAAAGTGCTAATTATTTTTGCGATAAATATAATGGCATAAAATATGAATTATTATAAATTAATTTGCCAATATATTTCATAATAATAATAATTTATACTACTAAGTAAATTTATATACGGAGAATTTAGTTTCGGGTAGAAGCACTTTCCCTTATTAGCAAATGATTTCTCTCTCTCTTTTTCTCCCTCTTGGAAACCAGAGATATTATGATCTTGGATAAAATTTTCCAGAGCGATGATTCCTGAGTATACTCCATCAAGAGAGAATAACGCTTGGGCATAAAAAAGATAAGAAATAAAGGAAGAAGAAAAAATAAAATAAAAGGACGCAGCAAGTTGGCTGCTAAGTTTTGTTTTCGTTTTTACCACTTGAGCCGAGGGGTTCTCTCGGATAAAAACGAACGACTACTCGCCGTATAATAAGCCATTCTTATTGTTCACTAATAAAGAATATCTTAAAACGGAACTGATTTTTTTGACAGAATATTATTATTGTTTATTACCTCACTGTTGGGCCCCTGGATGTCCGACAAGCAAGTAATATGATCTAATACTGAATGGACAACTCATTCACTGATGGGTTAAAGAATGAGAAAGGTGTCGGTGTTCATATGGATCCCAGGTCTTGCTCTGTTATCGAGGGTAACGTTCTTCAGCAAGAATTATGCTTTAAGAAGTAGTGCTTTAAGAAGCAGCAAGAAGTATGCTGCTAATTTATTTAATTTAGTTTAGACTTAGAGTATGTCATTAGAAAGGTGATGCGTACCGGAAGGTGTTTAGATCTGAGTGGTAAAATATCCGTGCTTTGGTTTGGGGATAATTTGGTATCGTTAAGTGGGACACGGAAACTGCAAAGCTAAATACAACAACGTTGATGAAAGCCGGTAAAAAGATTGGTCTCCGAATAAATACAGATAAGACGAAATATATGGCGAGCAACAGAAACGGCTGCGATTTTGGTGATATAGATACAGGAGGGAATAGGTTTGAACATGTTGGAAAATTTAAATATTTGGGGTCTGTGGTAACTATAAAAAATGAAATTCAAGAGGAAATAAAGACGCGGTTAAAGGCGGGAAATGCTTGTTATTTTTCGGTATCAACATTACTTAGGTCACACATTTTGTTCAGTAACTTAAAAGTTAGAATTTACAAACCTATTATCCTGCCTACTGTTCTGTACGGTTGTGAATCGTGGCCGCTAATCTTGCAGGAAGAACAACGCGTCGAGACTTGCGTAAAATATTTGGTACGAAAAAGGATGAGTCCACAGAAAAATTTAGGTGGTTACACACCCTGTTAATATAATCGAAGTGATATCATCGCGACGGTTGAAATAGTTTTGTAAAGTTGTTGGGCTTAGTAACGAACGAATTCCTGAAAAGCTAATAAACAATAAGCCGATTGGTAAGCGTTCAGGATAGTCTGAAACGTAGGTGGGAGGAGTGCGTTTGGGGTGGTCTTGGAATTCGATTTGGACGGTAGTCGGTGTTTGTAGACAGCGATTGTTGGCATCGGTATCGAACCTTCGGGTTCGCTAAGCCTTTTATTATTTTTATTCAATAAAATAAAATATTTTTTTATTTGTTACTTTCTAAGGCAAATTTAACTTATTATATTTGTTTTTTGTTAGCTAAATTAACTTTTGTCAATCAGTTTGTACTTTCATATGAACATGAATTTTTAATCCTAATATGACAAGATCTTTTCTTTTTCAAGGTCTCTGACTGCATTTGTTTCGTGACGATAAGTAAATTAGGTACGTGAATATCGAATAGAAATATCGATGTATATATTGTATCGGTAGGTGTTTAATATATCGAAATGGTAATTTGATAAATCGATATTTCGGGTCTCGATATTTCTAATCTCGACACACACATATCGATATTTCTATGCCTATATAATTCAGATATTGTTTTTGTATCGATATTTCTTGGACAATACAATTAAGGTATTGTTTTTATGATATCGATATTTCTCTACCGATATCATTAAGTTAATGTTTTTGTAATATCGATAGTTCAATGCCGAGATAATTAAACGATTAAACGATATAATTAAGATATTGTTTTTATAATAACGATATATCTGTTCCGATATAATTGAAACGCTTCAAGTTAATAGGGGTTCGTCAATAGGCCAATAGCTGGACAAAACCCCTTTTAGCATGAAGCGATTCAATTATATTATTATGTTCATTTCCAACAGGATTTAAATATAAAGAAACAGGTTAGCTCCCTATATTCTTTCAATTCGTTTTGTCTTTTTTTTTAAATATCGATATTTTTATGACAATATTATCAAGATATTGAAATCGTCATTAAGATATTATCAATAATCGTGTTCAAGATATCGATATCAATATCAATATTTTGCTTTCGTCATCCCATCCCTAGAATCCAGCCACTCCTAAAATTTTAATATCGATATATCGGAATAAAATAGCCATATATTTCTTCAACATCCCTAGAGTAAACTCTTTCTTTAATCAATGAATTATTGCTAAATTTTACAGTTTGTCTAGAACTTACATATTTTTCTTAATATCAGTGATAGTGGGCTTGTTAATAATTTTGTTCTGGGTTCACCACTCTCAAGACAATTTCTTAACGTTAGTTTCTCCTCCAAAGCTAATTTGAGTTGTTTCCTTTTTAAAGCATACATTTGAAACCAATAGAACAGTTTGACACAAATTAAACCTACGATGTAAATACTTATAAAAATAATTCGTACTGATGGGGGCCGTATGGGAAAAATTTCGTATAGACTTGTTACTAAGAAGTACCTGGGTGGTGGAGTATATTAAAAAGCTAATAAAACGATTTTTGTATTTTCTTAAAACTCATGACACATAGTTAATTATATTTTTGAATCTACTAATTCTTTTAGCAGTGCTGTTTCTATCTGAAGATTAATTTCGATGAAAATGTTAATTAATATCCACTGTTAAAGAAATAGAGAAAATAAATACGCTTCCAGCTCAATTTTTATTTTACACAAAAGGATTTGGTAATTTCAAATAGATTTTTTTTATTAGAACGTTATTCTGGGACTAGGCCCCTTAAGAATTACAGAATAGGACAAATAAAACAGAAACAACATCTGGCCATAAGATTATAAAATAAAGATCAATTAATGTTTACAACATTTTCAATAAAATTTTAAACAAACAATATAAATTCTTGTCTAGAAAAGAATAATTAATGCGAACAAAAAGAAGAAAGAGATTTTCCAAGCCTAACAGCACCTAAGGTCTTTGTAATCAAAATCAAAACATAATTTTTTTTTTATTGTTCGGATTACGGATTTTTCGGATTTGCGAGAGTCCACTACATATTCACCCATTGCTCAAGGATTCTACGTAATACTTAATTTTCAAGAATTCGATAATCAGTTTTCGTAAACGGCCATGTTTCTTGTCCACAAGATCAGTAAGAGTTATAATAGCCTTTTAATCCATACTTTGATATTTTTGACAAGCAGGCGAGAACTAGGTTACTTCTGTACCGAATATATGGATGGTACAGAATATAACGTTTGAAAGTACTTCTTCCACTTCTCCTAACATTTGATAAATATCATGGAAGTAAAATAAAAAATATGTTTCATAATTAAGAGATATCTTATTTACAATAGAGAATTTTTATTCTTGCTCCATTAATGATAGATTCAGTCGTAATATATTTTATGAAGTCAAATATCGTTTCCCATTATCACTCTCATGAAGTTGTTACTAATTATTTTTTTATTATTTATAGGCAGTTGCATTATCATCCGTTCAACTTATACAGCGAATAAAGAAAACAAGCCATGCTGTTCATAGCAGAATCCCAAAACAGCTTTTCGTTTTTACCAAGCCTTTTTAAATGCTTTTCATGCTGTTCACTGAAATCAAAAATTCCAGGAAAGCTGTTATCCTAAATCTATTGAGGACATATTTTTCAGACTTCTGATATGTATATTTCAGCTTGTTATCAGGATTTCTTTTTTTTCTTTGTAATTTCTCATTTATACTTTTGGAATTCAGAATGTGAAATAACAATATTCAGATAATTTGACTTTCATTTCATAGTTTGAGCAGAAAGCATGACTGTTTCTAAATTAAAAAAATCTTTATCTTGAAAGACTCGGAATGTGCGGCTATTCCTTTATGTGGATCAATTGATTACAAATTATAGAGATGGTTCCTCACCGATTTCAGCCAATGTGAAGATTAAAAAAATAACCAATGTCTATTACTGATTTTAAATTACAGAAGCATTTCCACTTGCGTGAAACTAATGGCTGAAATTGTAGACAACAGAGCAGAAAGTGAATATACCGTTTCAGAAGACGAAAGTGGTTGTATTTCAGGAAGATGAGGCAAAATTAAAAAAAAATATGGAGTAATAAATATATGTTGAATGACTAATAATATATTTTAAAAGGCATAGGAATCGGTTCTGAAAAAAAAGCGTAGCTCTTAAATTAGTAAATGTTGGTGAAGGTACATTATACGTTACTAAATGATATATTCTATTCTAAAAATAATAAATTTAGAAAAATTATAGACTTTACAAGGCTCATATAAGGATATTGCTTATCGCCAACCCTTTTTAAAATTTATGTTAATGTCTCTTTTCGAGAAAGGAAAAAGGAAGTATCGGAAAACGGTCGAAAAATTAATGTAAACCTATGCTTTACTAATTAAATGCTCACTGATAATCAAATTATCACAGCCCGAGATAACGAGCATATTAACTACATTTATAGCAAAATGTGAGTAGAATAATATGAAGAGTGGGGGGTTAAATTTTAACAATATGAAAACAGAGTATCTTTGAAGTGACAGTATCCATTTGAATATGATGGAGAAGATAGGAAAAAAACCCGCAGTATTGCTAAATTTGGTGTAAAGGTGAACGGAAACATCCTCACGTGAACAGACGAAAGCGGATAACCTGATTGTAGGATGTTAAAGTCTGGAGTCTAAAAGGTTACCAAGTTAACTATGGAACGGTAAGCAGAAGAAATAATGGAAAAAATAAGTATATTTTATAATCATATATTATTAATTTTTTTATAAGAGTTTTACCTAGGTTGTCAGTTGGAGCAATAATTTGGGATATGAGTATCATTTATTTCTAAACAAAAATTCCTTACCTGGTCAGAGATCAGATAAAATTTCGGATCTGAATTTCTACCTGTAACCATAAGAAATAAGATTAGTTAATATATTTAATTTTAAAATAAAATTATAACTTATAAATACGATCGAATACTAATTTTTTAAATCAAAATTATTATTTTTTTTTTATCACTTCGCTTGTTACTATCATAGTTATTCAATTATAACTAAGTTATAATTCATTCATTTTTAAAAATATTTATTATATTTTATTTTGTTTAAGCAAATGTCAATGAATAGTACAAAATAATTTTAAAAAAAAACAGTAAAATATCGATAGCAGATTTCAAAATTTCTGATCTACTAATTCACTTGCAATCAAAGATTCTTCATGTCGCTGATTCCGATTCTGATGTAGCATTTGTATATTTCAATATAGCTTTTATATAACGTAATAGCTGATCCTTTGGACCAAAAATTTGAAAGTAGTTTGAAGCTCATTGTTGTTTTTTTCCAGAGTTAGATCAGATTATTCAATTTTTGTGACCAGATTTAGTAGAAAAGAAAAACAAAAAACAAAACAGAATACTGTCCTATATGAAAATTGAAAGTATTTCTGGTTGTCTGATTAAATGTTTGTCTTTGCCTATTTAAATGATGAATTTTAAAAAAAGGCAAATTGTTTGAATAACTTCAAACCTCAAGTATTTTGTGAGAGACATTACATTCAGCTAGGGTTGGAACATCGAAAGGAAAATATCGATATTCGATATATCGCAAAACCAAATATCGATGTCCACCGATAATCGCTAGAAAAATGTCGATATATATCAAAAGGAAATGGATGAAAAAGCAAAGAAAGTGCATACAATGAGTAAAATGTTAAACTGTGAAGAAGGTTATGAAATAACATAATCATTATTATTTATAAAACAATATTTTTATTAGCCATGAATCATTATAAAAAAAGATAGAAAATAATTATACTTCAAAGAAAAAAAATGTTATAACATATTTTTATTTTGAACACTTTTAGCCATATTTGATATATTATAGTCTTCTAGAAGGTTTTTAATAATAAAACCTTCAAACTTCTCAAATTTTTATTTATCTTATAACTCTTCCGACTATATTGTGCATTCTCGAAACATTCATCTAAAAGCATGTAATTTATTTGATATATATCTCAGTACCATCATCATTTACATAAATCATCAACTTTTCTTTATATAGGATTAATCAATATTATTTGTATATAAATCTTATCTACTAATTATTGTTTGGTAATTAAATATTGTTTATTGTTATATTTACTGGTAAAACTCCAGAATGGTAACCCCAACATGGAGGACATGCAGATTTTTAGGACCTAGATGAACTTAAAAATCTAGACCTCCGCCATTTTGGGGTTACTATTCTGGAGTTTTACCGAATAAAGGAAATTGTTAAAATAAAATAAAGTAGAATCTCGATAATTCGTATGGTCAAGGGTTCGAAAGGTAAATATGAATTATCGAGATATCTAAAGTATTGAGATTTCCAATGATCGGCGGTAAAAAATAGGAAATAACAAGATTAATACAAAATTGTAAACCGACCGAAATTCATAGAAACTATTCCTCTCTCACTTACTCACCTCTCCTCTTGAAAATAATAAGAGTTAACCAGATTTTTTATTTGAAAATTCGAATTATAAGGCGTTTACATTACTTGGAAGACAAAAATAAATACGAATTATCGGGGGAACCGAATTGCAGTGTTTTTATACGATATAAAGAGAGACTTTCAAGAGACCAGAAAATCTATACGAATTACTGAGATGTGAATTGCCGAGTTCTCCTGTAATATAGTTTAGCATATGGTGCGATCGATATATCGTTGTAAAATATCGATATCATCGATATATCGGATGTTAAGATATCGTATAATATATCGGTTTTTCAACTCCGATATATCGATATATCGCGTGTCGATATTCCAACACTACATTCAGCCTGAATGATTCAGGTTGAACATAATGTTGGATAAGATTTAATCCTCTATGGATTTAATATTTTATCCACTATGGATTGATTAGTATGCTGTGCATTATAGCAACCCAATATAATTGGGCAGCACTGATTTTTAATAAATCATTTCTCTCTCTGGAATAAGGTGATATATGTTCTTTCTTTTATCTTTTATTTGGATTAAAGGTAAAAGTTCGATTTATGATTTTATTTATTTCCCTTATTAAGAGACATTTGTTGGAATTTTTTTATTGAGAAATGAAAAATTTCAGTATTTTATTTGCAAGTTTATTAAATAAAATTTTTGATAGCTGTTAGATGTTTTATATTTTGCTCTTTTTTTTATTTTATTTTATTTTATTTTTTAAAATTAGCTGGAGTTGAATAAGAATATTCATATTGGAAATTCATATTCCAATAATGTACAATAATAATTATAAATAGTCCAATAATAATACAACATTTTTTTCTTAAATTTATCTAATGAATTAATTATTTTTAACGCAACCAAACTTATTTTTTAGTAAACAAGAGGCATTTTAGTTCCTTATAGCTCATTTCCAGAAACAACGGTCCAATTAAAAAATGAGTCTTTTGGAAACCAACACATTGAAAAAATTGTACATATATTACTAAAAAAAATATAATATTAAGAAAAGTTTAAAATGTATGGTATTGGCTCGTAAATAGCCTATTTGGATAAATATCAAAGCATTTTGTGAAAAGATAATTTGTTTTTGTAGGAAAAAGTTGAAGTGGCTAACACTCCAAAAAAACTTAAAAGAGCAAATTTTCAGTACTTCTCTTGAACTTTTCACCGAGATCCCTTTCTGGGTCCCGATTTGACTGGAATCCATTGTACAATGAACGGATGCTCCTTAACGATGTCTCGGTCAAAAAAAATTATACAGAACAAAACGTAAGGAATTTACACTTGTTTAATTTAGTATAGGTTGTAGGAAATAAAAAAAA
Source organism: Rhaphigaster nebulosa (assembly GCA_948150685.1). Lineage (NCBI taxonomy): Eukaryota > Metazoa > Arthropoda > Insecta > Hemiptera > Pentatomidae > Rhaphigaster > Rhaphigaster nebulosa. Next base: position 50,001,543 of record OX411308.1, on the reverse strand, counting down.
AAATTGATAATTTTTTTTTAATTTCTTTTATAATTCCGGTAAAAATTGAGGAGAAAAAGTGGAAATTCGTAATTAGCATCCCAATAAATTTCCATCGAGGCCCCTTTCTGATCCCCATCTGACTGGGCTAATACATCACATAATATGTCGTCACTGAATTAAGTCTAGATACCTCGTAAGTGCGACTTATCAATCCTCTGTTGTCTTGATAGTAAACTAACAAGTGCATCTGACTATCGCAGTAATAGAACACCAACTGGGTTTCCTCTCTACAGAAGTTTATCAACGCCAAGAGGATGCAAATTGGCAGGTGACTATCAGCTGTTGCTATGCTACTCCAAAGACATTTATGTGACTGTCTACTGTCTGTTGATAACTTGATCGTAATATCATAGTAAGATAGAGGATTGCCGCACTTTTCTGGGGACACACTAATTTACTCTAATTATTTGGCAAATTTGAAGTAAATATGTAGTTTTGCATATTTTTTATAAACTACGACCAATTCTCAAAACGAAGTAATAATTAAATTGATAGAAATATGTTCAGCTAATTTATAGGAAACCTTTTTTTAACGTAAAATCAATAGAGGGATAATCAGGAGAATGATGCTTTTAGATTTTTTTTAAAATATATTTAATTAATATGAGCGTGGAATATAGGGTCGTATTTTCACTAAAATACAAATTACAAAATATTAAAATAACGAGGTTGGGAGCAAAAAGTTGAGACTTCCAAAAGGCACTTCTCCAGCACCAACTCGATTCACATGCAAATTTTCAACCCTCAAATTCAATTTGGAAAGCCTGTAGAGATGTGCGAAACCTTAAAAAAGTAGGCAAACATACCGAAATCTTGACTGAAATTTACTCCCAATTCTATTCTATTGTTCTAGGTATCATTAGAATATCTTATGGCTGATTGATAGGTAATAGTTTGAAACGTGTACAATATCGGTCTTAGTTTTCTCAAATGATACATTTTTGCAAGCCAGATGAGCAGTCTACAACCGGGACACAGTTGGACGAAAATGACAAAAATAAGTCATAATTATTTTACTTTCAAACGGAACGGCCTAGAACCTTCAAATTTTTAACGTATACCAGATGTCTTTTGTGAATTCAACCTGTCAATAGTAATATTAATAATTAAAAAATATAAATCATAAATTATATAATTTATTAAAACCAAAACAACAACGTCGGTCTTTATAACACAAGCGAGGTGAAAAAAATCACATTTTATGAATATATTAAAAAAAAATTATTTTTAATTTATAGGAAAGTCTTTGATAATTAATAAAAAGGAATTTCATAATTTATTAGTGAATAGGCAAGGACGGATTAGGCCATGTAGGCAAACCAAATCTCAGGGGCCCTCTCCCTTTTCTGAGTCAATACATTTTATTACATAAATAGAGACGCAATGTAAAGTACAGAGTTAATATCTAATACTGGTTTTATAACAAGAAATCAAATTTAGTAGATAGGTGAGGTGGGTAACATTTAATTAAAATTTATGTCAACACCAAATTTTAATATATCGGTACTAATCTATGTCATTTATTAAAACAAAACTATTCATAGATAAGCATCTCAAAGCATTTTTCTGCACAATCCAGTTAAAAAGTGTCGCACTATTTTCTAAATTCGAAGTACTGTAATAATTTCGAAAAATTTAAATCGATTGACGGTTGTAATGGCTGAATAAAATGAAAAATAAACGAATAAAAGAGCAATAGAAACATATCGTGGGCGTTCATACAAAAATCACTAATTCCGTTAATAAATATTTATGATGAAAGATTTCTGCTTGATGATAGAGCAACATACGTCAACTAAATGAACTGATCCATCAAATTAAAGACAAATGAGACATTGAACGACTTTTTGATATTTTTCAGGTGAAAATATATGGTTTGCTAAGTGAAGAAATGAACTGTGATTTTTTTCAACTTTGGTCTTACAATTACTGAGTTTTACTTGAACACCTTGTCTATGGTTCAACGTATCGAGCGAGGAGGGAAATCTCCCATTATTCTTTTAATGCAAAATTAGTCAGCGCTGCCAACCATAATGAAAGTGCGTGGAGGTAATTTGGAATGCATTCTAAAACTATATTGAAACATTCAGAGGAGAATCTAAACACATAGGGCCTTAGGGGGTTCCTTGATCCGCTTGCCGCTTAATTCATCCATACTAAGCGGTATAAATTCCAGGACTCTCTCCAAAAAAAAGGTTCAACTTTGAGGCCTTCAATTAAACGTTTTGTTTTTAGATTTGTTCGATTATTTCAGGGAGAGGTTTTAAAACTTTTCATTCAATTCCGAAATCTTTAAGTTAAGACATTTAAGACGTACTCCGCGGAACCCAACGCGACTACTTAGTCTACTTACTGCTTAACCCACCCCTGGAAGCATTGCCGAATAATGTTTCCCTACATTCCATGCTGAGGAAGGACAGTTGTCGGTGAGTGTAATTGAGTTTTATTTTACAGTGGAAATAAGTATTTACCATATTAAAGAAATTGTCAGTCCTTTAATAATAAACCTGGAATTTTTTTAAAGTAAGTTAAAACCATTTTTCTCACTGGGCAAGGAAAACCTTCGAGGCTCAGGGCCCACAAGCAGTTGCCATCATTGCCTATTTTGTTAATCCACACTGTGAACAGGATTTCCTTTATTGGTTGATTTATCATTCACTCGCTCACACTTCATTCCTATTTTAAATTTTCAGGGTCTGATCCCCATCAACTGATATTATGATGATGGTGGGATAAGATCTCCCAATGTTAAAATTGAAATGATGAGTAAGTGAATGATAAATAAACCAATTAAAGGAAGCCGTATTCACTAATAAATATAGAAAGATATATTTGTATAATGTAAATATATTATATCTTTGATCATATAAAAAATTCATATATATTTATATTATATTTATATATAATATATTTATATATATTTATTTATTTATATTATATTTATATATTTATATATATATTTATATTTATATATATATATATTTCAAAATTATCAAAATCAAAATCATATAAATTATATTTAATAATATAAATATTTTGTATATTTAATAAAATGAATATATCATATATATTTATATTAAATAAATATAAAATATACAAATGTATATATGTTATATTGGTATACAATAATCAATAAATTATTGATTTGTATAAAATTAACAAAAAAAATTGTTAAAAAAAAGAACTTAATAGTATCATTGAAAAAAAAAGTAATTCTTTTAAAAAAATCTATTTCCTCAAGAATTTACATAGATCTCATTAACTACAGGTACATATTATACAACTAGTATTGTTATTTTTGTGAACAAACACACTTCCCTTAAATTATCTTTATTAATTTTCTACATTAATATTTTTTTACAGACACACAACCAACGTTTCGAAATTCTCTTCCATCTTATGGGTTTTCCTTTCTTCTTAGCTATGATATTTTTTCTATTATAAAATAATTAGCAGTACTTCCCTAAGGTCTGTTTTTTCAATAATACATTATTTCGTCTGCTGTGTTCACCATTAAAATTTTTTAAAAACATTATTGCTCTTGGTTAATAATCGATATAGTCTGCTAAGACTATATCGAAGTCCCACTTCAGCAGACACTCTCTGGTGCAATAATGTTTTTAAAAAAATTTAATGACCTTTAATTTAAACGGACTTTAGGGAAGTACTGCTAATTATTTTATAATAGAAAAAATAGCATAGTTAAGAAGAAAGAAAAACCCAGAAGATGGAAGAGAATTTCGAAACGTTGGTTGTATGTGGGTAAAAAAACGGGGTAATGAATGAATGTAGAAAATTAATAAAGATAATTTAAGGGAAGTATGTTTGTTCACAAAAATAACAATACTATTTAATTTAGTAATGAAAACTTCCGTACAGTATTAGGAATTTTATAATATAAATTATACAACTTTATTATACAAGTTATTATAACTTTTTGCCTAAAATGCTCTGGAATCTAATTTTTGAGGAAAAATGACAAAAATGCTTTTTCTAACGTATTTTTATTTTAAGATGGCAGAAAATATACAAGGATACCTGAAAATCAAAATTACTTTACTTTTTGCAATCCAAAATGAGATCTCCACGGGACTAAGCAGAGAAAAATTTACAAACATATTCTATAGTATTATTAGCTTATTCTAAAGTTCGCAAATCCACGCAGCTAAATATCGTTTTTATCGCTCATCCACACCCTCACAGACTTATTCTTGTTAATTTAAAAGAGGCGTATGGGGGGAGGTACTAAGAGACTGTATACCACCGACACAAAGTCATACTTCAAATGATTTTTAACTTTTCAAATTTCGATGTGGAACTTAAGTGGCAATTAAAAATGTAAATAAACTAATTTATGCTCATTCATCAATGCTAAAAACATGATATAAGTATGAATACATTATATCATATACATACATAAGGATTTTCGAATGAAATTAATTATTTTATTTTAGTGCAATTAATCATCAATTTCTACAATTTTTTAAGCTTGTGCTAGGAATAGCGGCGTTAGTGATGGACACATTAATTTAAAACTTCGGGACAATTTACCTTGTACATAGAGGATTGCCTCTCCTCTGCAGTTGACATCCGTAGTTGAACTTGGTACAGTGCGTCACACCGTGGTAACCCACAATTTGCTCTTGATACAGACTTTTATTATTTTCTGTAAAGCTTACCTTGTTTTCCTGTCCCGGTATGAAACCTGTTATTATGAAAACGGGTCTGATTATAATTCATATTTATCTGCAAAAAGCAGTAATTTGCAGATGAATATGAATTTTGATCTATAATTGTGCCCACCATATTGACCAGGTTACATTATTCTTCTTTTTTTTTTATAACGAACATAGGCCTCGTTTTTGGAACCCTTGAAACCTTTTTGATTTCGGAACCTATAGCAATTTCGTTAGTGATTTCACGTTTGTTTTAACTTATAACTTAAAACTTCTTGAGTTATGCTGATTATATTCATAAATTATTGGGCAATTTAGGTACTCGGAGAATAGTTATTACTGCAAAACGTTTGTATTACAATCTAAAAATATAAAGGAGTAATACGATAATTAATAATTATATAAATATGCATAACGATAATTATACGAAAGTTCCATTTCCACCTTTATTATACAGTAGAATTTCTATAATTATCTCTATTTTAAAATGTATTAAAGCCTACACACCATTAGTTATTCCAATAGTTCAGTTTTATTGTTTTTCCTTGAAATCAATTTATTTTGGTTGCTTTAATTTCATTGAACGATTGGAAATATTTTTTTATTATTGCCGATAAACGGGGAAGTTCGTTATATTTTTTTACGAAAGACCAGAATAGCTTTCAATTAAAATAAAAATAAAAAACATTTATACATATATATATATATATATAACTCGGGCCTGTCCCTTGTCGGATTCTGTTACAAGTAATTAGATAAATAATTCACAGTTCGACCACGGTCAACAAAAAATTCATGATCTAACTTGTATATTTTATTCAATGTTCAGCGCTTGAACACTAAACCCTTTTGTTGTTTTTGTATTTTTTTGTTCTTCCACTTAAACGGACGAGCGAATGTCGGTCATGGAACGCAGTTTACGGAAAAGCTTTTGGTGGCTGATCCGAGAATTTATTTATCTGAATACATTTTATTTATTCTGGAGCTAACGCCCGCTCAGAATAATTCATATGATAAAGGATCAAATAGTTAACCAGAATCAAATAAAACTATTATATTCCAAACTTAAAACTTTCACGAAATTAATTAATTAGTTTCATTAGGAAATTAATTTTAAAAATTCTTCTTATAAAAAAGTCAATTTATTTCCTTATTAGACTTGATTAGGAATTAGATTTGAGAGATGGCTGGGAGCTGAAAGGTCTTTGGAACTCTTAAAGAACAGTGATTGATTTTCGGGTGATATATTACAATATTTATGAATTAGTAAAATATTTCAAGACAGGTGTTGTGAAAAGATGACTCCAAGGCTGTCAACAGATTTGTAAAGTGAAAAAAAAAAGGTAGGTTATTGAGGTGGCATAAGGGATAACAAGTATAAAAATTAAGAAAATGGTTGAAGCAGACGAAAATCGCCTTGGTAATCTCTACGTCCAATTCCAACTTGTTTATTACCCACGTGTCGATATGATGGAAGAATAAATACATTTTATGGTCATCTATGAAAAATTGCTATTTTGTGTTATGGAAAGTATCCGTTTGATCATTAATAGAGAAACGGCAGGTGAGATGGAAAAACCCTGAATTCTTGAAAATAATACTGACTTGAGTTTATAATAATTTTAAAATATATCTAAAGTTGTAGCTAAATATAATTTACAGAATGACGGTAACCATACCCAACAATACTCTTCTTCCGTGGCGCTACAGACCGGTGTGGTCCCTGGCCTCCTCAATGAGTCTTCGCCAGCTGGCTCGATCTTGTGCGGCAGTTTTCCAGGTTCGTACATTCAGTAGGGTCAAAGCGTCCTTTGCAACAGCGTCCTCCCATCTGAGTCTTGGTCTGCCTCTACCTCTGGAGCAGTCCAGCCTCCCCTCCAATAACTTCTTGGGAACCTGGACATCCCTCATTCTGGCGACATGGCCGGCCCACCTCAATCTTCCTAACTTGATGGTCCGTAGTACATTTACTTCACCGTAGAGCTCGTATAATTCATTATTATGCCGTCTTCTCCACTGGTCCCCTTGTCTAATAGGCCCAAAAATCCTCCCTAATATTTTTCTTTCAAAAATAAGGATTTCTTTTTCTTCTTTGGCTGTCAAAGTCCATGTTTCGGATCCATAAATAAGGACCGGCTTGATAAGCGTTTTGTAAATTAGGCACTTGGTTCGTCGAGAGATTATGGGCTTACCGAGATGATTCCTTATCCAATGATGATAACAATAACAATACTCTGTTTAATAAAAATGAAAGATTTTGTTTTCTGTTTCTAAGCATTGTTATAATGTAGTTAGTTTTTAAGCTTCCGCAATTGTAATTTGTAGGTGTAATTAGGGCTGTAAACTGTGCTTTTGTGGAGAACGCTTTAATGACTTCAATATTATATCAAGAATGTCCATACTAAATCTTATTCCAATCCAGTAGGGTAGATGAAGATTGAGAAAGACGATCAGATGTGTCGAAGGGACAACCAACGAGCCACAGGCGATCAGCGAATTCTAAGGATAGGGTAAGAGGATGAACTGATAAATGAGAGGAGGAAGATCCTTAGATTTTTTTCAATATATACATTTTAATAAATTTAATTTACCAAAAAAATTTAATTTAATAAAAAATAAAAATCCTGACTACGGAAATAACTTTTATATCTTATAACCCTATTCGTCCTAAGGGAAAGAATATACTTCCCTATTTACTTAAACATATTGGTATAATATATGGGTTGTTAATCAATTTACATTCTGGTGCTAACATGTACAGATACAAGCAGTTTTTCGTATTTTGAAGATGCATGGGACAGAATGCACTAGCAAGGAGCCGTAACGTGTAGTAGAAGGCACTACACCAAGGTTCAATATTCATGGGGTTGTAAGATATAAAAGTGTTTTCTCTTTTATTATTATGGCGAGTTGTCTGGAAGTGATAGTGATGACAGGTAGTTTATAGCTTGTAAGAGGCGTCGATTAGGACCTATAAACATCTCGATTGTTGATAGAGATTCTTTGTAAGTTGAGCACTGGCAGATTGCTATCTAAAAGAGCTCTTGTAACTTAGCAGTTGTCCAAGCTCAATCGATAACTGACGGTATTGTAAAACAACCTAGTTAATATTCATACAAAACATCATCAAATAAATAATAGTTATGAATTAAATAGGTTGAAATCTCGCTGGTTTCTCAATCACATTTGATAAACCAGCCTTATCTTTGAGAAAATCAATTATTATTAGCCGAATTATTGAAATAGTCCGTTCTTATAAACAGTTTCGTCGACGTATCTTCGATTTTATTGCAGACAAATAATATTTCATTCTCTATTCCTGAAGCATTTTATTTATTATTCTTCGTGGATAATCCACACAGAGCAAGGATTAGTAAGGCAAACATGACAGGATCAAATCCCGGTCCCATACTCCCTAATATGGATCTGAATTAGACCAGTCATTGGTGGAAGTGCACGAGTAAAATACTTAAATAAAGAGTTAATATACTTATTTAAAACATTCGTGATTATTACTTATGTAGGTATTTCATTTTGTATTTTTCCATATTTTTTTTTATTTTATAACATAGATCATTGTAAAACTTTTACGCTTTATTTTACTCCTATTTACTTACATTTTTATCCTTTATAATTTGTTTATAATTATCTTGAATAAAAACTATTTTTATTTATTTTTTTCTTTTAATATCTATATTTAGAGCGGATCGTGTTTTTTAAAAATAATTGTCATAGATTTTCATAAAATATTCATCCATATTTATGATATTCATCCATATGATCAAATATTTGTCTTAATTAATTTATTTGAAATGTAAATTTATTCTTTCACTTTGTTTGCATATTATTATAGCTAATTATGTTGAGTTGAGGGCAACTCTATTTGTGTGGGAGCTCTCTCCAAATAGAAATAAATAAAAAGTACACAATCTTATTGCTGATGCTAACATGATAAAATGTTCTTTGCTATATCAACCCCATTTTACAAATTTTCACAATTCAAAAAACATCCGAATGTTGGCACTTTTTTGGGATTTTTCACCTTTATCTCGGTAACGGCTGTTTTCTTTGAGAAGGCTTTTCTTTACGAAATTAATGTAGATAAAATTTCCTAAAATATTTTTCTACAATTAACCCTTCTGCCGCTAGAGCGCCCTCAAAATGGGATAGAATTCCTAAAAAGTGGCCAAAACGCGATTTGTGACTCTTTACGTCCGATTTCCGAAATTTCTCTCCTTACGTTTTCCTTTAGTACGGGAAACCCCGACACGCTCTTGTAAATATAAGGTATAATTTTGAAACATTTCAACTCATCAAGATCAATTCATCGATGAATTTCGTACCAAAAAACCAACACCTACGTCAACCTTTTAGTCATTCTTATTGTCTCTAAAACAATGAAAAAGACTAAGTCATGAAACCATGGCAAATCTTTAATAATTTGGTTATTAATAGTGTGCATTGAAAGTAACGTAAGAATGAATTAGACTTTTCATGAAGTAGACTTTTTTTTTGTTAATTTGTTTTTACGATCAATTAGGGATTTCATATGGCCATAACACGGTCATTTATGAAAATAGAAGAAAAATATAAGCACCATGTTTATAGTCCACAGAAACTTCGCCATTCATAAAAAACGTCCATCTCTAATGTCCTTCATATCGATTCCCATCTAACTATTTTCTACTAGCTCATAAGCAAGGTCAATTTCACATATGTTAAACAACAAGTTAAGAACGCTTACATTCAGAGTAAAATTTGGCTCTGTAGAAAAAGCTTGGTTGGGCGTGCGGTCAATAAAGAAAAACAAAAATAAGAATAAACTTAGTAAATTGTGTGCCGACGTTTCGGACTAAGTTTTAGGCCATCATCAGGGCAGAGTGGCGTAGAGTCGACTTGACTATACAGGACATCGCTCTGTCCTGATGATGGCCTAATACATAGTCTGAAACGTCGGCACATAATTTACTAGGTTTATTATTAATATTAAAAATTTGGTTCATTATTATTTTTCACCCAGAATATTACAACTTTATATGAATATATGAAACAGTCAATATTCCTTAACTACAAAATACTGAATATTGATTATAAATTCTAATATGTTAGTTTAATAATATATATACATACAGATTTTATAAAACTGACGATGAGAAAAAATCTGGAAACGTTGATCTGTTTTATTATTATAAATAAAAATTCAATGGTATAAATATAAATATAATCTTTCTATCTTATACAAATTTGATTAATGATTTAATAATTTATTTAAAAGAACGTCCACCAATTGACAGAAGCCCAACTAAAGTCAGTAATGATATTCTAAAGAACAATAATAATATCAACATATGTATGAACCGATCTGTTAATTTTTTAAATAATTATGTGATTAGCCTAGCTTGAATAATCATCTCAAATAACTCCATGAAAATAAATTATTTTTCTGTTGCAGCGGTTTCGTCCTACATGTGACATCGAATTTTTTTTCATCAGTTGAAGAATGTCCCGTGTTTATGACATTTTTATGTTGCGTCACGTTTATTATGCAACAGCATGTGTCGCTGGGATTCAATCTATTATTCAAGATGAATACAAAGGAAGGATATATACCACAGAGTAATTAACACTGCCGTGTAATGAAGCGCTAATTTCCACTGTCACCAACACTTTTTTTTGTTTGTTTCCTGTAATGTTCCATTCTCTATAATATTCATAATCAGAAAATTTGTGCTAACTTTAATGCCATGAGACTGTATATTAAGTCGATTATTAAAACATAATGGATAATAATTAGATAACAAATAATTATTCTTATTTATATATTTAAGTATTCTTGTATTAAATAAGTGAAGAAGGTATAATACCAAGTAAAACCAGTAATTACCTATAAAGAAATTGATTTGCCTGAGCCAGATTGAAGATCAGAGCAAGGACTAGCATGGTACACGGTACCTGATCAACGTAATACGATCTCGAGAATTGGGTATAATCAAGTAAACGGATATCAATAACTTGATAACTGACGGCTGAGCAAATATTGTGGTTTGGATTAATTTAGAGGTCAATTTAAGCCAATTTACTTTGGCAAATCAGACTATTATTATCTGAGTTATTGTACAATAACAATACAAATAAACAATACAAATTGTTATGACCACCTACATAAATATTAAATTGTTATTTACCAAGTTTCGATTGAAAGAATAAAAGCTATGAGCCTTAAATATTATTAATGAATAGAGCATAATTGACTCCAACCAGTTCCCCGAAGCTTGGATTTTCTGATCAGCTTGGATTTCTTCATCATTATTACTATTATTGTAATAATAGTATCCAAATTTACTAGCATACAACAATAAGATTATTATTTCTCTTTATTTCTACAATCACACCTGTTATAAGTGTTAAAAAAACAGGGAATTTGCTGGATAAAAATTAGGATTCTGGCATCTTGAATTTACAGTTTCCAGTTAGATAAAGAGATCTATCATTTAACTCTTTTCGAGCCTTCTATATGCCTACGGGTTGTGCCCATGGCTTGGATGAGTGAGTATGTCCGTGAAAGTTGTCATGAAATCGTTTGTAGTGGTTACCTATGTGTTCATTAACTGTTGACATATGAAGATCTGTATGGAATGTTGCTAACGTACCAAGGAGCTTTGGCATTGTCTTAAAAGTTTTTGACTGCAAAATTTGAAGTTGACGGATGTGAACCTTTTTGACTGTCCGGTATATTTGTACAAATTGAATTAAGTAAGTAAGTTTTAGCGTTCAATTTCTGCATAAAGTTCAATTTTGAACGCCATGAAAGAAGTAAGTAATGTGGAGTGTAGGAGGCAATACTGAAGGGAAGACAACAATGGAAGCTGAGGGAGGTTACAGAGGTTATGTGTAACTTTTAATAGATACATGTGGTAACAGTAGAAGTGGGAATAAAAATAAATATATGAACGTTTTATGTTCAAGGTTAAAATTATTATTATAAGTACAAGCGGTGATTATCGAGTGAAGTAAGGTAAATAATGGAAAAATTTGCGGTCTACAACATTTCTCGGCACCCCAGGAGTGGCCCAAATGGAAAAGAAGGTTCCAGAGATTCAGATCGACATCGCAGCTACACAAATGTCCAGAAGAGGGACAGGTAAATACCCTTATTTACTTAATGGAGATAAGGCAGATGATATAAAGGTCCAGTTCAAACTGATTAAGCCTGAAAGCTCCGATTACAGCACTGTCTTAAAGCGATTTGATAGTTACTTCTCTCCTAAAACTAACGTTATCTTCGAGAGGCCTAAATTTAATAGTAGAGAGCAACTAGTCGGGGAACCGGTAGCTGATTTTATTATAGAGTAGCATAGTTTAACAGGAACTTGTGACTGCCAAATTTTAAAGAAGGGACTCATTCGTGACAGAATAGTAGTAGGAATTTCAGACAAAAAATTGTGTGAAAAGGTGCAAATGGACAAAACTTTAAGTTGGAGGCTGCTGTGATACTATCTAAACAATCCGAGGGGGTTAAAAAACAACTGGAGTCTAGGCAAGCCTGACTTATCTATTGGCCTAGTAAGGGGATCCAAAACACCAATTAAAAACATGTGTTCGTTTTGTTGATTTTCCCCTCATGATCATTCTAAATGTCCAGCAAAAATTCGGAATTATTGTAAAAAACGAAACCTAAAATATGGCTTCTCAACCTTAGGATCCATTTGTGTTATTCAGGAAAAGGGTTTAGATCATAACACAGATTGGGGCAAGCGACGAGTCCTATTCAAAAATGACACAGAGTGACGTATCTGATATACCAGCCAAGTACTTTCATCAAACTCAGGGCCTTAGAACCCTTAATAAAATATTGTCAGCTGCCAATGGAGTCAGACTTCAATGTGTGGCTAAGATATAGTTGAAAAATTACATTTACTTGCCCGTGTAAACGAGATAAAATGCATAGTTCTCATTTTGCCATAAATCGCCCAGATATATACCGATCCCGCTTATGAGTGTGGTTAAGACCAAAATAAACGATATGGAACAAAAGGGAATTATTGAGAAGGTCACTGAACCTACCAGTTGGTGGTTTTTTATCCCCAAAAAGATAAAAAGGCTTTGCGTCGACCTTAGTCACTTGAACAACTGCATGAAAAGAGAGTTTTATATCCCATCCCTGATGTGACGTATTCTCATAGCTTAGTAGGAAAAGCGAGGAATTTTTCTAAGTTGGATGCGGAATCGGGATTCCACCAAATAGAACTCCATGAAGATTCTCGCAACCTGACAACATTTATTACCCCGTGGGGGCGACTTCGTTTTGCTAGAGTTCCTTTTGGAATGGAGTTCCATTCCTACTAGGAATGGTGAATTTTTTAGTCAATGCCATCCTTAGACGAACAGAATTTGTTAAACCCATCAGCGAGTTGCTCAAGCAGTGTAAGAAATTTTTATAGTGCTGCCCTCAAAAGATTGCCTTTAAGAATCTGAAAAAGACTTTGACTTCTGCTCCAACATTAGCAGTATTTAATTATTAGCAGTAAACCACAGTTAAACAGAACAGTGACTGTTGGCGCATCTGCGTATGGTATGGGAGGTGCCCTACTTCAAGAGGACGGGATTATGAGACCAATAGCTTACATATCCCGGACACTCATCCCTATAGAGCAACGTTATTCACAAATTGAAAAGGAGTCCCTTGCCAGTGTATAGTGTTGCCAACGCCTGCAAGATTACATCATTAGACTGGAATTTACTCTGGAATCAGACCACAAACCGCTGATTCCAATATATTCCGATATTCTACTGGATAACCTATCTCCACGCCTACTCAGATTTAGACTTAAGATGATGAGGTACTTCTACAAAATTGTACATGTCCCAGGAAAGCAATTGGTTATGGCGGACTACTTATCGAGAAACCCTTCATCCCAACCTAGCGCTCAGGATTGTAAGATCTCATCTGAAGCAGACCTATTCATGGTCTGATTGGATCATTGGATTGGACACAATTCATGATCTCTGTAGAAGATACAACGACCAAATCGTCGGGGAACAAATAGAAGATCCTGAATGTAATGGCGTAAAGAAATTTATAACGAAATTTCTAGTCACCGATCTGGTGGCCTCAGTGAAGCACACTGTCAGATAAACCTATCCCATACTTTGAAAAGAGACTACTATTTTTAACGCATGAAAATTCTCTTGATGAATAATAGGATCGTTATACGACCATCTTCAAGAACTAGAATTCCAGAAGCCTTACCCAGAAGGTACCTCGTTTCATCCAAGTGTCGTGCAAGGGCAAGCGCAACTGTATGATGGCCCAAATATCCAGAGGAATCAGGCATCTTTTGGAAAGTTGCTTTCAATGGGCAACAAGCCGATCCTATCACAGAGAACCTCTTATACAGATGAACTTTCCAAACAACCCCTGGAAGGCAGCTGCGGTGGATCTCTTTAAAGCACAAGAGACGGATGGAAGGTATACGTGAGGCAATGGCAGCAAGAGGACTCGGAGAGGAAGATTCTTACGACAAAAAGAAATGGCAGCAGGGTTTATTAGGCAAGAACATACGACATATGGCCTTTTATGTAGTAATAAAGTCATTTATATATATATATATATATATATATATATATATATATATATATATATATATATATATATATATATATATATATATATATATATCGTTAATTTTAAGATATGTGTCTAACCTAATGCAGCCTTAAAACCAATTGATGTTGCTCCGATAACTTCATATGGCAGGTTCGGACACTTTCATGAAGAAATAATGCGAAAAAGACATTTCTATGAGCGCTCTCAGTTGTAGAAAAATAGAAGGATGAGTGGGAAGATGGAAGATGAGTGATAAATTCATAGAAGTATGTACAATTTTCAACGCTTCAATTAAATGATCTCGGTGCCTTTCTCTCTGGACCACGGTAAAGTTCTTCTGGATAAGATAAATTAGTTATAGCAGAAGTGAGTTTAGCAGCTCAAGCTGAATGTTCTTAGGTAGGTGCACCAATAAGCATAACATTTTTTGAGGATGATGCTTTTGAGGATGAGGATTTTGAATTGATTTTTTAATTCTTCACAATAAGAATAAAGACAGATTTTCAAATTCAGAGAGGTACGATCAAAAATAATGAATATTTGAGAAAATAATACAAAAATGTGATAAATCTCCGAAGAACAGAACAACTTTACAATGTGTCAGATGCGGAAGTCAGATCGATTTCGGTCTTCGCGGGTTGATTTATATCTTAGAGGACACTAGGAATAGCTTCATATCTACGCCATTTTCCTGTGGGACAAACCATCCTTCCAGCTCTACTTTGAATCCATAAGGGTGTTAAATAAATCTTTGCAACCCCCTCTAACCTCCTTCGCCACTGTTCAATCTTTTCCATTTTTATATCCCGTCTCGTTCTTCAACAGTTAAATTTCCACTTCGATAAACTCGTAGAAGGAAATAAAAATCAACAAAAAACTCTAAACGTTCGTTTTATTCAACAACCGTATTTAAGGCTTGTAACCGTCCCTTTTATTTCTGTATTTATATTTTTTAATGGAGGTTTCAGTTCATATTTAAGCTGCCTTAGGAAAGAAATAGAATTTGAAGAATACTTTAGTATGATGATTCATTCATAATTGGATATTGTTAGAAGCGATTTAGTTACAAAAGTAATTTATTAAAATCTATTTTTTGTCTTAATATAATTTTATCAGCAAATAGTTAATCAAATTTTTGTTGAGTTTATAATTATAATACCAGAATATTGTCTTGGTCTTAGGATTAATTATGAACTTAATTAGTATAAATCTTAAGTATCCTACCCCCTTCCTTTATGAAAAATAAAACTAAACTTTTCGATGCTCGAAAATATCACCTTGAAGCATATTTGATATCATTCCATTTTAAGGCTTGCTCTTTTTTTGTTGTGGGTTCATTTTTACAATGGAGTAGTTTTTTGGGAGGTGAAATTAATTTAAAGTAGTAAAAAAAAATCAGAAAATATTTATTTGAAATTGAGCAAATTTGCAGAAATGCAACGCCTTTGTTTTGACAGTCACAACCTGCACCGCTTCAGCAGTGAACCCCTTGTCCCCATGCTGGAGTGGGAGCTGGTGCGCGTTAGTGGGGTACTGCCAGCCTATATTCGCAACTTTAGCACGCATTTCTTTATAACAGCTAATTTAGCGTACAATTGTTAATTTAATTTCGTATTCATGTATAAGTTATTTATTTTCATTCTAACAATAAACTTAAACGTAAAAAAAAATTATATTATTTTTATTTCGCAAAATGTGCATCATTAGCCCTTCTAAAGCATTCTAGTTGTTTTGGAAATTATATGCTTTACACTGACTTAGTCGGCGTAGTATAACAAAAAAAAAACTGAAGTATAATTATACTTGTGACGGGTATTTAAGTCGTATTGTTGAGTTTGAGGCGCCGTACTATTATACTATCCATGAACCGCCATTGCTTCTAGACATTCATTCGTTATTCTTCCTCTATTAATTATAGTCAGAATACGATTTAGATCTAAAAACGAAAAAAAAACAGGCGGGATTCGAAGTTGTATTGAATTTCAATGATGTTGCAGTTTGGGACAACCTATTGGATTTATTATGAGTTTATACACAGCGTAAATGAGCACTAATTATGTAGCATATCAAGTTATGTCTACACGACGAGATTTCTTTCCTCGACTGTAGCTTTGCACGAGATGGAGATCAAACAGGCCCCTTTTGAAGCTTGTTTGTCAAACGTTACCGGAAAAAATCCTTGGTAAAAGTTTAAATAATTTTAGGGGATGGAGATGTAATACACGATAATATTTTAAGGTAGACTGGTAGCCTATGTAAAATGTAAATACATGAAATTGATTCAAAATCAAATCCAACGTTTGTTTATATTCAAGTAGTGTTGCATATATATTCAATGATTAAAATTTATGTTGGATTTTTATCTCTGATTGCAATGTGGGCGTCATTTTTATAAATCGTGAATTTGGTATGACTGAATTGGTTATAAAACAATGTTTCAATAATTCGTTTGATCAACACTGTACTTGACAGGATGATTTTTTAATATTTTTTTTTGAAAGGGAGGTGCAAATATGAAATAGAAAACAAAATCAGAGGAATAAATATTACATTTTTTTTTTTTTTCAATTTTAATGACAGGTTCTTAAACCATTAACAACAATGCAAATATATATATATATATATATATATATATATATATATATATATATATATATATATATATATATATATATTTTTTTAAATTTATCATTAGTAACCCTAATAATAATAATAATAATAAAAAGCTTAGCGAACCCGGAGGTTCGATGCCGATACCACTAATCGCTGTCTACAAATCTCAGTCCACCGACTACCTTCCAATCCCAAATTTATTAGATCACTCCTAATACTATCCTCCCACCTACGTTTCGGTCTACCCCTCGGACGTACCCTAATAATACAAATTCAATATTAAAATTATTCGTCTTAAAAGCTGTAAACTTTATATCTCGCACAGGCCAAATTTTAATATACTATCTCATGGGACATTGTATTCAATTAAATGAGGGAAATTATCGATCACAATATCGATAAAATTCGATTAGTGTTCACATTATTAATATTTGTATATACATATTATTTAAATGAATAATTTTCAGGCAATTTTCACAACATAGTTTTGAGAAAAATATATGAATAAAAATTTATATATAGTTGTGTGTGTGTGTGTATATATATATTGTATTATATATGTATATGTATTTATATATATATGTATTTATATATATATATATATATATATATATATATATATATATACATATATATATATATATATATATATATCATTATTATTATTATTATTATTATTATTATTATTATTATTATTATTCATATATTTTTCTCAAAACTATGTTGTCAAAATTGTCTCTGGAAATTTACTAACATTCCGTTCAATGAAATAATTTAACAGATGAATGTATAATAACCACGCCATGGCTACGTCCTAAATAAAAAAAAAATAGCATCTCCAGCTTTTTCGATATTTCATCTAAAATAAAAAATATCCCGACATTGTAACAACAATTTAACTGACAAAACAACCAAATTGTTTTGTCAGTTAAATAACCTGACCCTTCCTTCGCCAATTATATTTTTTCACTCACCACCGGTTTTAAAGTCTTTCTCTAATATCTGAGAATTGTGCCATACCCAATTACTTACATTCAATCTACTCCAATGAAGCCCAGCTAAATCCCTTCTTCTATTTCTCTGAAATACCTCTCGCCCAACGTAATGTATTAAATTTGCAACTTTTTTGTTCAATTCACTTTGATGTGTTTTCATGGTCAATGCTGTATCACTTATTCTATTGAAATCTATAAGGAATATTGCTCTCTTATAATACGAAGTTTGAATCGTTCACAAGACCCATCCATAGATCAATCTTTCGCGCTATTTAAATTTTAGCGAACATAAGAAATAGCAGCGTGCCTCCGCGTGAAGTAACGTAACAATAAATGGAGGTTCACCGGCTCCGTAACGTGCTACGCATTGTCTGTTATCTACATAATTTTCCAATATATCATTTTTAAGGAATATAATGAGTCGACGTGTAGCACATTGTCACAAGTTGAATGGAAGCTGAATATTAACAATAAATTAAACATCAATCACAAAAGTTGTTTTGTATAGATCTCAAGTATAAATAACAGGTAAGTTTGAGGATGATGTAAAGTGGATACTGCAACAATTTTTTAAAGAAATGGCTACAACTCTTGTCACTGAAAATATCTGAAAATATCTGAAAAAGACTGAAAAGGGCCTGGATGAGAGATCTACTACTCCTGTAATTGCGTGAGTAAAGCAAATGCATGAAAGAAGGGGGTTCCGCTGGGTACTGTTTTCCTCATGTTAATCATGTGTTTATTTTATTTTATTTATGACAAAAATTCCGAGAAAAGATAAGCTTATCGAAATAATCATCGAATTAGGCTATTCTCAGTGATTAAAATTAAATTATTATATTTAATTTGAAATATATTTAGGCATAAAGAATTAGAGAATTTTTTTTTCTTCAGAAAGCAGACGAACCTGACATACTAATAGTTGCCAGTATTGCTAAAGCCAACTCAAGCGAAATTCGAATGTATAGAGATTGCTTGTTTTTAATTTTATCTAGACTAATGCATTGAAGGACGTTATTATATGCATTAACGTGAAACCAAAATCATTTTGAGACTTTGAAGAGAATGGACTGAAAAAAAAATCGCTAGAACGCAAAGTACATCCCGGCTAACCAAGTAACCAGCCGTGGTATGTTGCGCACTGGCAATCTTAAATTTCAAGAGCTCCAGATAAAATATCTCATTCTAGCTGGCTTAAAATAGCCAATAGAATTTTACATTTATGTGTTGCTATGCAGTGATGTTGATGGACATGGCGACCGTTCCAACACGTTACAAAAAATGCATTATTCCAGTTATTTCATGCCTGTTCGTGTTTGACACGTATGAATATAGGTGTAGTGCCCATATAAAAAAACTCACTCCGCCGTGCTTGTGAAGTGCGGACGTTTGTCAGACTAAATCCAAAATCCAAGTTTAAAAACTCGAATTTCGGGTTATTTCATACCTCCTCGTTTTTGGCTCTTATAAAAATAGGTGTAATATAATTATAAACGAACTCCCTCTACCATACTTGTGAAGTACTTTAGGCAGACAAAATCCAAATTAAAAAAGTCAAAATTCGAGAAATTTCATACCTGTTCGTTTTTTTACTCATATTAAAATAGGCGGCAGACAAAATGCAAAAATTGAAGTTTGAGAAATCGAAATTCAAATAAAATTCAATTTAAATACTCATGAGTGCCTAATAAAATATATGTCTAATAGGTTTGTATACCAACAAGATATCGTATTTACTTTCAAAAATTTCAATTTTGGCATTCATAATTAAGTATATACTGATATTGTATATGGCGCCAACTTATGTTGTAAATTTTCGCTTTTTCTTTCCTACTTCATTAATGAAACTACAAAAACATGATTCAACCACTTAGACGAATAAAACGAAACCAAATCCTTTAGGCTGCAAACTTTGCGAAAATGTAAAGAAATTGCGGGGTCTTTTCCGTTTCGAGTACCGCAGTTACTAACCGGTGATTTATGTCATCACTAATTTAACATATGATGCTAAGGTTTAGGTTATTAATAATGCTGCGACGAACAAAAATAAGCATTTGTTTACATTGTTAAGCCATAAAATAGATATGCAATAAAAAAAGATTTATAGATCCAAATCTTCAGGTTTCATTTTTTAATCCTTTTCGCACCACTTAATTGTAGAATACTCGTTTGCCCAAGAATATATAGACCATAGTGACTTCTTAAATGGTAACTTATAGCCCTGAAATCACGTTTCAGTTTATAGAAGTATAGTAGTAGTATAACATGTTCTTCTTCTATACCTCCAAATTAGAGACGAAACTCCGTTGATGGAGAAGCTCCATATCGTGAACATTTGGACACAGCTTTCTATATCCATATAATAATGAACACAACTATCCTCGGTATTAAAATAAGTAACAAATGTAAAGAAATTTATTTTACCCGAATTTAGAACTTTGTAGTGTAAACAAAGCAGGTAACGAGGTTTTTTGATAATAACAAGAGACATTATCACAAAAATCACCGGTTAGTAACTACGGTACTCGAAACGGAAAAGACCCTAATTGCGTTCTGAATTGCCTGAAAACATGGGCTGGATTCACAGTGATTGCTATTCCAAATTTACATCGTTCAGATAGTCATACAAATGATCGGTGCCCCCTGAATGGAATTTTGCACCGAATCAGTCGCAACATCAGCAGCAGCTCCTTCATCATCACCATGAGTTCTGCGAATGAAAAGCTTCTGAAATTTTGCCCAGGCTGTGTTTTTCGTGAGAAAATTCGAATTCGATACAAAAAAAATAAACAGTGACTGATAACCGCTGACACAAAGAAATTTAAAATGAAAATTCGATGGTTTGATGAAATCCTTATTGGTTTGGCCTTCTTGGTAAAGATTTGTCAGGAAAATTTTATTGCGAAAGAGATAAGATACCATCAACTTTGTGCTACAAGATATTGAAATAAAACAGAAAAGCATTTGAACACTTATTACATATACAGCCTTATAACCTTATAACATTCGGGTTCTTTGCTAATCGACCGAAGTGAAGCAATGTATTTTTTTTTTTTAATTTATTCCAGATCTAATCCTTTACCCTTACTCAGGAAACAAACGTTGCAAGAAATGAGCAGCTCAAATTCAGAAAAGCGGCATTAGTTTGTACTGAGGAGAGAAATATATCTCAATAATATATCACTGTGGTTGACATGGTTCTGGGAGAATGTGAAAAACCTCCCACTCTTAGACCTTCTTCAAATATCTTGTTACAGGATAATGTAGGACAATGTTCTAATTATGAATCATTGCTCAACTGGGGCATTAAGCGCATTCATTAGCACAAGATGTTTACTACAACGAAAGGATTAAATCCGAAAAAAATTATCGCCAGCCAAGACCATGAAAAATGTAACTGGAAGTAGAAAATCTATGAAAATATTGAACTGATTTGGTAACAGAAATTGTTATCCGACCACAGAGGAATTAGAAACAAAATTCTGTTATTCGTCGTGCTAAAAATCAAAAATAGTTCATAGGTAATAAATCGCATATATAATTTAAAAATTAGTGTAGCCCTCGACAATTATGATAGATTTGTGGAAACTTTGTCAGGAAAAAACACACTGCAAGATACTGTAGGCATCGTGTACCAAAAGTAAATACTACTCTGTCCGAACTGTAGGAGTAGGTAAATACTAGCCCCTCCATCTGTCCAGAACCTGTACCAGGAACGTCTAAAGTGGGAGATGATTCGTCGCGAAAAAGGAGGTGCTTTCAAGGCCTTTTCAATGGCGTAGAATCCTATTACAAAAAACCAATGGTATACTTTCAGGTCAGTAAGAATCTAGCAGAATATCTCAAGCAAAGGAAATATAGCATTGTTGATTTTGCGTGACAAATGAGCTTCTTGCACACAATCAATTCCACAAATATTTGAAGATCACCTTCCGTTATAGAAAATCGCTTACCTTCCTGAAATTAATGTTTTTCCACATAAAATAACTCTGTTCAGCATACGTTAAAAATCGCACAAGTAGCGGAATAATCTGGCCAAAGCTATATTATATGTGTCGTACGATCTTAACATAGCAAAGATGGTCTCTAAATCCCAGACGCAGAAAAACCAACTTTCGATAATGTTTTCACATTTGTATGATCTTTTCTCATTGAAATGGAATACTTCAAGGCTCTCAGAAAGATAATTGATGGATCAGATATCACAGACATGCTTAATGATACTCACCTTTCATAAATGGTTTTCTTAGTAAGGACTCATTGCAATAGATGCCGGAGAATATGCCCAATGATCGAAGTTGCCATGAAAAATCTAAATTTGCTTTTTTTATAAAAACAACTGAGCTGGAAATAAACCTGATACACATTCGTAAAAATTAAACAAAATGATTCGTGTCAAATCTTTATGGATAGTTCACTGCAAAACTACATTCGCTCATATTATGAATATGATGAACAAGAAACATGTGAAGGTAAGCATTGAGCAATTCCTCACTTCTGGACTATAGTCATCAGTCTAATTGATTTGCATCATGACTTGAATAGCAATGCATGGGAGATGTGCTACTCTTCATTCATTCCTTAGAATTGAACATCGACATTTTTTTTAAATATGAACCATCAAAATTAAACTCGATGGCTGTTGTAAGGGAGAAAAAAGGGAAAAATATTTTCCCAGGTTGAAAACAAATTTCCGGAAATAATAGTAGTAATAACGATGTATAATATACCGATTAAAACCTAAAGATATTAGAAAAATTAATATGTAACCTATAAAGTCATATAAGGTAATGTAGTGACGAAAAAAAGCATAAACTTTGATATAGTTGATAAATTCTACTTTTATATTATTAAATGGAAAATAAATGTTTCCATGGAAACTAAATGGAATTTCAATAGAAATCAAATGAAACATTTTAAATTTATTTTAAGCTTAACAAACCAAAAGTATATAGTTCACAGAATTGTAATACGAATCGCTTAAAAAAATATTTAATTGTACTTTTGTGAGAAAAGTTAAAATGAAATGGATGCTGCTGAAAATATTACAAGTAGCGTTTAAGTTAATTCCTTGAAATTATTATAGAAAATGTATTCCTAATTATGATAGAGTAGTAAATGAAAGTTGAGTGGTTTATTCTTGTAATAATAATAATAATAATAAACAAAAATAAAATATTATCGAAAGCGATTTAAGGGATCGGTTTATCAAAAACTTTCAAAGTATATTGAATACGTTAAATTACGGTTATCCCATTACTTTCAAATTGCAGAGAGAAAAACCGTCAGTACAGAGCCTAGTGAACCTCAGGGTTTAGTAAGCCCTGTTATTATTATTATAATACAATAAGATTGTAAAGAAGAAAAAGAAAAATCAACAATGTATTCCATGGTAAATAAATATGTTTCCAGCTAATGCTGCCTTGCCCTGACACCAATTTTGCTAAATAAAATTTTATCTCAGAACATTATTAGGATTTCAGAGCTACTTGTAAACGACCTAATCAGATATTTGGAAAAATATCCCAAATGTCATGAAGCATACCTTGAGTGCTGCTTCATACTTCGGTCCAAGCACGCCGTCACGGAGGGGCAGAGGGAAAGGAGGAAAATATCTGGGACCCGAGTTTTCGAGGGGAGGAGGGGGAGAGGGACAATAAGAGTTGACTTAAAAAAATTTATTAAGTTAAAAAGTTTGTTGAGCCTAAGCGTGTTGATCTAAATGTCCTGCTTGGTTAGTAGACCTGATTTATGGAAGCAGTGGCATGTGTTATCCCAGCGCACTACCCCACTGCTCCAGAACCCCGTATTACCGTAAGATCGGGAAGAGGAACAAAAATAAAAAAAAATGTTAGTAGACCTGAGTTTATTTATTTCCAGGTATTTCGGTAGCCTCTTTCCAATTATTCTTTCATAATCTTTGAAAAATGTGCTTGTGAGTGAAACTGGCCTCAATTTTTGGGTATTGGAACAACTTCTGCTTTTTGCCATTTCACTGGTGTTAATGTTTCCACACTCAGTTGAAAAACTTTAGGATTGTGTCTTTGGCATTTGGTCCAAGAAAGATCGGGAACTCGAGTAGGATTTCATCTGGGCCGGCACTTTTTCCTTTCTTTATCTGAGCCAAATCACACTCTAATTCGTGAGATTTCAGATCGCCCCAGAAGAGACTGTTTTCTTCTTCTCGTTCACATAATGGTGAAGCAGTAATTGAAGGTTTTTCATTTTATTTTGCCGATTTGAAATTACTTATTTTTATGTAATGTTTGCAGAAGTAATCGGCTCTTTTTTTTTTTTTTAGCTGAAAATAAGTTTGTTACTTTCCTTAAATGGAATATTTTGTCTACATTTTGGTTCTTCATTCTTGAAATGAATTTAAGAGGGCGAACTCCATCTCTGCCAAAATCGAGCTCTCTTAAAAACATTTTAAAAAAGAGCGTTTTGCTTTAAAAAAATTCTTCTTAAAAATTTCAGAATTCAGAGCAACAATTGTGAATGGATTTCTATCTGATTTAACAGCTGATCTTGCTTTATTTTTTTAAGCTAGTCTGACCAAAAGGGAGTATATTTTTTCATTGAACCACGTGGAATTGGGCTTTAGCATGGCTATTTGTATTTTTTTCAGTTGTACGATCAATGTTTGTTTCATCCACGAGATCTTGGGAATTGGTAGGCTGTTTATATAGGGCCTTCTTTGCTTTCTTTGTATTCCATCGTGTCCTGGATTTTCCACAATTTTGGTAATGTTTAATATTTAATAAAATATTTGACAATTTGATCCGTAGATGTATAAGCCCAAATAATGGAGTGGATGTTTAAATCTCCATACTGGATGCTGTTTTTATTCCATGATGTTTCCAACCATGTCATATCGGGTTTGTTTCTAGGTAGATTGAACATGGCAAACGTCCGTTTCCAGATGGTAACTTTGTTTAAATCACAGTTCATAAGATTCTGACTTATCCTGTTCGTTTTGTTCCTTTCTAATCAGTAATTCGGTAGTAATAGTTGCTTTAACAGCTGCAAAGATTCCAGAAGCCACCTGCCTGGTAACCTGATAATTGGTAAACTGGGATCTAGAAAAATCAAAGTTTGTCACAAGCTGCTCCACCCTCCACTATCCCACAGATGTCTGCATCGATGCCAATATTTATTTATTTAATTAATTTAAATAATATTTATTTATTTACATTTGTTTCCAGGGAAGAACCTATACAAATAGGGTTTATCTCTAAATTATCATTATCATAATTATCATTACACTTCTTTTTTTTCCATCCTTCAAATATTCATTCTACATTTACTAAATAACATACTACAGACTAGAAATAACAATTAAAATCTATTACACTCAAGAGCATGCATAAACCTTAGACAAGAAATAGACCAATAAAACCATTTATACTATATTCTGGTTTAAAATTAAGTTTATAAATACAGATACAAAAGCTAAGACTTAAAGAATAAAAGCAAGGCCAAGAATCACTTTCTTAAAATAACGCCAGTTACAGTGAGAAAAGGCATTGTTTAATCTGATCTACCCAACCAACTTTCTATGATTTGATCTAATGTCTGTGGTTCAAATATTCCGAGCCCTTTAAAATTTTCCATTCCTTGATAAAGTCTTAATCTCAAAGAATATATAGATAATATAAGAATATAAGAATATATATATAGTGCACTTAAACAATATATGATAAAGATTTTCTTTCTTTTTTCTGTTGCACATTTTGCACTCTTGTTGTGGATCAATTCTGACTACTGTATTATTTAATAAAAATTGTATCACGCATTTACCAGATGGTCTAATCTGCATTAATATTCTGGTGTATTTAAAGTTAGCCAGCATTAATAAAATAATAAAAGCATACTGTGGGATTTGGTAACCGTTGCAAAAAAAAATTCAAATTTTCACTGTAACCTAAAGCCAATAAATGTTCCTTATCCTTTTCCTGTAGATTGCTTTTATATTTATTCATAATGCCATTGATATCGGTCTTTATTTTAGTAGGATCGTTTTCAAAAATCAAACCTCCCTCCTCAATCTTGTTCAAGAGACCCTTCAGTTGGGAACACCAATTACATTTTGAATGTAAAGAGTTTACCGGACTCAATTTACTTCGTAGCTTGAGGAAGCATAATTTAGGGTACCGTTCATCCATTTCTAAAATTCATATTAGCCAGATGAGCGTATATTTCATACTATGGTATCCAATGTGGGCAATACCTGTTTACAGACGGATCA
This sequence comes from Rhaphigaster nebulosa, assembly GCA_948150685.1. Taxonomy (NCBI): domain Eukaryota; kingdom Metazoa; phylum Arthropoda; class Insecta; order Hemiptera; family Pentatomidae; genus Rhaphigaster; species Rhaphigaster nebulosa. Next base: position 49,975,365 of record OX411308.1, on the reverse strand, counting down.
AAAAAGCGGGGGTGGTTCTACAAAGGGAAAATACTCTTTTATAGAAACTCATGTTAACCCTTTCTAATTGACCTACATAGCGGAGGCTCCATACCTGGGAACAGCACAACGGAGAAGTGTTGATGGCGGTTTTTTTAAACTTTTCTCATGCCTTCCATGAGTTGGTCTTGGCTTTAAAACAAAAAGCAATTACAGTTCCTATATTCGAGCCGGATTTTGCTAGTTATAATATGTTTTAGTTCAGAAAATTTTGCATTTGTCAGGCCGCCAACATTACAAAAAATGGCTTTCACAGAGGCGTTTTCACAGTCATTAGAATGGCCGTTTTCATCTGGCTGAGGTAGTTATACTACTTTTTCGTACATTTCGTGTGGAGTCTGAGATATATCTCCCTGATCCCTCCCTCTCCGTACTTCAATGCTAGTTATATTTATTACTTGAAATGTAACAGACATCTTTAAAAAAAAATTAGTTAAATATTTACAAGAGGAAGGGGGTCCTGGGCCCGGGCTCAGGGGGCCCATGGGATAAAGATGATATCAGTTAGTGAATAATAATTATTCAATAATCATAGAACAATTAGTAATAATAATTATTGTTTTTAATAAAAAATAGTTCAAGCTCTGCTGATGTTATCATGAAAATTTTACTGAAGTAATTATTACTAAATTATGCTAATAATAATTTAGAATAAAATAATTAATAATGATAGCATCATTAAGTAATTATAATGATGGCATAATTTAGTAATTAATAATGATACATTCATGGCGTCTTTCCTTCACATTGAATAATTAACATTACCGGTTGTACATTAATTTACTCTATTTACTCTGCAGTATGATAAAAAATTGTAAAAACAAAATTCACAGTATGTTAAAAATATTTATTTTATCGGGTTGCAAGAACTAAATATTTTATTCACTACGATGGTATAACGTACTAAGTTATTAATTAAAATATAATATTGGGATATTGGTGTTACACATCTATTAATAATATAATAAAACGGCATACAGTAAAAGTTTAACTTTTAAGAGTAAAAATTAAGGATTAATTTTTTTCCGTGAAAAAACAAAAACTAAGCCGTTTAGCATAATTGGGGACGGGATGGTGGTTTTAAGGTGAGCAAGAAATGGTCAGGAGAGTTGTGTCCCGGACCACTCAGAAGAACTGCAGTTGTCACAGCTGTTGTATTCTTGGTAATGAAAGGATTTAATAGGATAATCATTGCCGATCATAATATATTGATTTTTATCATGATTAGAGAAAGTATGCTTAATAAATTAAGAGAAATTTAACAATCTCAGACCAGCAACATCTAATAGAGATAAAATTTTTGTAGGTATAAGCAGGTTAACCGAATTCTTACGTAACCATGGAGGATTTTGTTGAGAAAAACTTGTGGGTAGTCCAATTAGAGTTGTCCAGAGATAGGAGATACCAGTGTACATTCTACCAACATATGCTGCAAGGGTTCCAGTAAGGGTTTCAAATATGCCATTGTGAGCTCCTAGGAATATATAAGAATTTCTCCAGTCGTACCTAGCACATTCTTGACCTTGGTTGAGCTGACTGGCAGTCTTTGATATAATGTTGACACATTTCTTCCTCCATATTCTTAATTATTAATTAAATTATTCCTCATTTACATCTTTCTTCCATATTTTTTGTGTTTCTCAGAGCAGTATAACAAAACATATTATATTTCGGAGTTATGCAACCTATCTATGATTTTATCCATTTATCTATAATTATTTATTTAGAGCTATTATCATTCATTATGGCTGAAATAAAGTGGGAGAGGAGGTTCATTGGGTCCTTAGTCTCATTCTTTATGCGCACTATCATTTCCTCGACTCCTCGTTCTTATCTGTCTTGATGAAGGTTTATAAAGTGGGCCGAAACTTCGGATTGCATTACATAGTTTTTGTATCATTTTAACCATCCCATGGTGGTCTAGCATTATTTATGTTTTTATCTTAAATAACTCACTTGTATTTTATTTTTTTATCAGTAATTATATTTAATTTATAAATTCTAATTTATGCAAACAAGTTATAGAAAAATAGTGTATACATTTCAAATATTATTAAAACATATAATGTTTTTAAAATACCTCATCCTATTAGCACTGAAAAATATGCAAGCGAAAACTATGATACTTTTTTAGTAATCATACTTACAGCCGAGATATCTAATCTGTCTATTTTTGGTGGTAAAGTTTAGGTCGATCATTTCAATCATGTGCGTTTTTCGGTATTTTCTCTTATCTTCATTTTTATGTAAGCCAATCTTTATTTATTAAATATCTGTTTAGAAAAAAAAAAAGAAAAAATAAAAAGAAAGGTAGACATGTCTTTTGACCTTACGTCTAAAGTCAATGTTCTCTACAAAAGAAAATATAAATACTGGAGGTAAAAAGAAAGAACGAAATATTCATGAACTTCCTCTGAAGTCAAACGCAAAGAATGAACTACTATTCTACAAAGGTTCGTTATAAAAGAGGGCGAAAGCGATTTCCATCTACTAAATGGAAAGAAAGGAAGACATTCTGATAATTGAATGTTATCAACTTATTTCCGATATTATAAAAGAGTGATATTATCTCAGAATTACGATTTAAATTCTGAAATAAAATCAAGCATAATGGAATGAGCAGGAAATCAATGTAATTAAATAATTGATCCTCTATCCTATGAAATTGAAATTATGTCCTAACCAATCAATTCGACCTTAGTGAGTGTGATGGGGTGTGAACCTCGTTTCGCAATATTCACTCAGGACAGAAGTAGTCTGCAGTGTTGCCAATGCTCCAGCATTTTCAAATAGGTTGGACTTGCCGGATCTTTGGCAATTTTAAATTACATATTTTGAAAATTCAACGCAGAATTTTCACATACATGATATGTTCAGAAGAGAAAATATGGGAATATGAAAAAAAAAATAGTAGTTTATCATATATCCTTCTTAATTTATCACAGAGGCCCTAAGAGATCCGAACAGGGTACTAGTTCGTCTCCAGACTAATTTAATCACACTTTTATACCAAAATAACTTTTTAAAGTCGTGTAAGAGGGTAAGATATAATGTTGAAGTGTCTTTGCGTTCTAATTTAATGTAGATAGCGGGCTGCGAAGTGTGTTTCAGCCTCATTACTACATTTTGCCGGCTAGACTGTTAAAACAAAAGCGCTACTGTGTCGCAAGGAATTTCTTAGAAAATGACGTTAAATCAAGATAATTAAACTGGAACATGTTCTGAATTCCATTGCAGGAGTCCCGTTCAGCGGTTTTCTAGAAATGTATTAAATTAAATGCTACCTAAAACATTGTAGGACTTGTCCAACACGGCATCGCAAAATCATTTGATGGACCTGCTAGTGTAAGAACTTAATATGGAGGTGTTTCAGACATAGTTGTTAAGATGAATCATGGCAACGATTCGGAGGTTCCGCCCGATTCCCAGTCTAAAATTATAATAAAATTAATTATCAACAAATTTTCATTTTTCGGGCTTAACACAATTTTATATGTTTACAAAATTAAATAATAATTCTACATTATTTACTGCTTAAATTGTCATTACGTTTATCTATTGCATCTTACTTGATCTATGAAAAACAGCCAAATTATCATCATATTTTTTTACCTTTTGTATAAGATAAATGTCTATATTTTTAAAAATTAATATTTCCGATCAAAGATCCTCGTCCATTTTGATATTTTCCTTTCTATTTTTACTCATCTAGCCATTATATAAAAATGGTAAAAAAAAATCAATCACACCATGATAATTTGGCTGTTTCTCAGTTATAAATTTAATAAGTTTAAATAATACATGATATTTAATCATGTGATAATTAAAGTAATAAATAATGTAGTATAATTATTTGATACTGTAAATATATAAAGCATAAAATAAAATAATTCGATTAATTGTGATTAGTGTGAAAAATGAAGATGTGTTCATAATTAATTGATGCAATAAATAAAGATGAAGTTTGGAGAATTATTGTCATTCCATAATGTCCGAGATTGATATCAAATAAATAATCTGAAACACACATCCGTGGAACTTCATCTCAAATGTATAAGGCGAATTGAAAAACGCTTGGAATAAATTCCATGAAGTAGTGAGTTCTTCACACAATTTTTTAAAGATTATCACAGAACTTTTGAAAAATAAATTTGAAGAAAATTCATCTCAAAAGTCATAAAAACGCTTGGAATAAATTCCATGAAGTAGTGAGTTCTTCACACAATTTTTTAAAGATTATCACAGAACTTTTGAAAAATAAATTTGAAGAAAATTCATCTCAAAAGTCATAAAAACGCTTGGAATAAATTCCATGAAGTAGTGAGTTCTTCACACAATTTTTTAAAGATTATCACAGAACTTTTGAAAAATAAATTTGAAGAAAATTCATCTCAAAAGTCATAAAAACGCTTGGAATAAATTCCATGAAGTAGTGAGTTCTTCACACAATTTTTTAAAGATTATCACAGAACTTTTGAAAAATAAATTTGAAGAAAATTCATCTCAAAAGTCATAAAAACGCTTGGAATAAATTCCATGAAGTAGTGAGTTCTTCACACAATTTTTTAAAGATTATCACAGAACTTTTGAAAAATAAATTTGAAGAAAATTCATCTCAAAAGTCATAAAAACGCTTGGAATAAATTCCATGAAGTAGTGAGTTCTTCACACAATTTTTTAAAGATTATCACAGAACTTTTGAAAAATAAATTTGAAGAAAATTCATCTCAAAAGTCATAAAAACGCTTGGAATAAATTCCATGAAGTAGTGAGTTCTTCACACAATTTTTTAAAGATTATCACAGAACTTTTGAAAAATAAATTTGAAGAAAATTCATCTCAAAAGTCATAAAAACGCTTGGAATAAATTCCATGAAGTAGTGAGTTCTTCACACAATTTTTTAAAGATTATCACAGAACTTTTGAAAAATAAATTTGAAGAAAATTCATCTCAAAAGTCATAAAAACGCTTGGAATAAATTCCATGAAGTAGTGAGTTCTTCACACAATTTTTTAAAGATTATCACAGAACTTTTGAAAAATAAATTTGAAGAAAATTCATCTCAAAAGTCATAAAAACGCTTGGAATAAATTCCATGAAGTAGTGAGTTCTTCACACAATTTTTTAAAGATTATCACAGAACTTTTGAAAAATAAATTTGAAGAAAATTCATCTCAAAAGTCATAAAAACGCTTGGAATAAATTCCATGAAGTAGTGAGTTCTTCACACAATTTTTTAAAGATTATCACAGAACTTTTGAAAAATAAATTTGAAGAAAATTCATCTCAAAAGTCATAAAAACGCTTGGAATAAATTCCATGAAGTAGTGAGTTCTTCACACAATTTTTTAAAGATTATCACAGAACTTTTGAAAAATAAATTTGAAGAAAATTCATCTCAAAAGTCATAAAAACGCTTCAAAGGAACATACCGATGTGAAATAAAATGTCAGATGAAGGCCCAGATGAAACAATATTCGAAGATGATTTTCGGGATAACCTTTTTAATGTAGGATTTTACGGTAAAACGTAAAACGTTAGTAAAATTTTTACCAAATCTGCTACGAAATGTAACCAGGTGTACTGATCCATCAAGGTTATATAAAGTTCCATTTAAGCTTATTTATAAATACAATACGTATTGTGTCCTGATTACGAAGTTCGGCAAAGCTGATAACCTGATGCCTCATGACTATTCCTCCCAATCAGTATAATGCGAGCGAGCTTTTAGAAAGCCGAAACTAATCAAAGCTCGGCTTCGCTTTTGTGATGAATGGAAACATAGTGGCTCTTTTCATGATTCAATGGGAACGGGAATCTCCTAATGCAGCCCACAACAATAGTATAAATTAAGTTAGTTGCCTTTATGAAAAAATCACATTAAATTCTTAGTATCTTACTGACTATTATACAATTATTTTGAAATTATAATTTATTTTAGCTTTTTGGTATATTTAAGAGATTTTTTACCAGAGCCTAAGGTTATGTTTCAGAGAGTTTTCATTTCTCGTTTTATTTTTGTGAGACTTTTGACGATCGACATGAATTTTCTTAATAAGGCTACATCTACATTGGATCGGTATTTCTCTCAATCTGACCCGAAAGCTCCTGATCTTTTGGAGAAAAATAATCACATAATTTCTATGATAAACCTACATTAGATCCTTATTTCCCCAGATCCGATCCGATAACGTCCGACAATAAAAAAGTGATGGAAGACGGCACTGAGTAACATAACCTACAATCGCAGAATATATATAACCAACTTTTCATTTGGTCCCCCTTGGCAGAACCATAATAATGTTTAATAAACCTAATTACATATTGTCGTTCAAAATGTGTACCTCTGCATTTTACTCGATGGCATATTACTTACTAATACTTACTATTTAAAAAGATAACATATCTCAATATCAATACTGAAAAGTTGGGCCTTGACAGTTATGTGGTTTTACATTGTGTTCTGCGATATGTGGAATAAATAAAATAATGACCTAGGGAAAAAATTCATTTGTTATAAAATATAAAAAAAAACATACCAAATTGATTGTAAATTAATAAGTAGATAATTAAAAAATATATTGTAAATTAAATTAATATAATTTACATACTTCTGTCTAGTTGTTTTTCATAGGATAGCCAACTTTTATGCGATTTAAATTTACTATTTTACTTTCAAAATCTTCTCAACTTCACGTTGTGAGTGCCTACACAAATCTCAATCTGGCCCGATACGATTGCGTAATAGTTGTAGTAATGATATACAAAGATTTATATAATACCTACTATTAAGAGCATATGTTAATTAAATTTAATTGATTTCATTCAATGATTCAATAAGTAAAGTAAACAAATTTAGAGCTCATTCTTCGCAGGAGATGCTCGGAAAATGATGCAAATAAAAATCCGATTATTGGCTCTATTAATATATAATAATATAATATTTAAGTAAATATATATATATATATATATATATATATATATATATATATATATATATATTGTTTAAGCCGTTCCATATAGTTTTAGTTTATCGTTACTAAAAAAAACAATGTTGTCCGAGAGCTGAGACCAAAAAACGTGTCTGATTTCAAGAAAATTTTTGATCGTCTAGGACGAACGTACTCTCATATTAGACTGGAAATATAAACGTCTGTCATCTTAGGAAGGTTGCAATCAAATTTTATAGGTCAACTAATTCATTTTCGTTTTTTTTTTTTTTTTTCAGATTTTCCTCAGACATTTTAGGTAACTTTAACATTTCCAATTTTAAAGAACTTTAAATTTCCCGTAAGTTTTATGTTTAGTATTTTTTAAATTCGGAACTGCTATTGAGATACGGAGTCGTACAAATCTGCGAAATGTCAAAAAACGCAAAAAGTTAGATATTTAGTGGTTTCGCCCTAATAACTATTTCTAAGTGCACTTAAGTGCAAAATGCATAATGGGCAATCTTGTAGAGGATTAAATTTTCCACAAAATTCGTACAAAATATTTGTATGTACGCCAATACATAATATTTAACAGACGCCAAGAAATACTGAAATAACAATCTTAGAGAATGTGGACTGGAAACTAATAATATCATCCGCAAGTGGACATTTTTTTAGATTGTCCTCAGTAACTCGCTTCCAGAGCATTTTAGGCCAATCTTTGACATAATCAATTATAAAGTTAAATTTTCTACAAGTTTTATATATTATATTTTTTTAAATTTGGAACAGCTAATGAGACGAGGAACCGCAAACATTTGCAAAATGTCAAGAAAACGCAAAAAGTTGGATATTCAATGGTTTCGCCTTGATAACTATTTGTTGGTGCAATTTAGTACAAAATGGTTAATCACCATTGAAATATTGAAATTTCCCTTCTGTAAAATTTTGATTTCAATATCACTTTTGAGGGTAATTACAAATATTTTGTATGGATTTCATAGAAAATTTAATCCGCTACAATATTGGTAGATATACATCCAATAGATAGTACGACCCCGTAGCTTAGTAGGTGTTCCCGATTTTAAAAAATACAAAAATATAACATACAGAAAATTTAACGTTCTTTAAAATTGACAATGTCAAAGTTTTATCTAAAATGCACTGGAAGCCAATTACTGAAGAAAATCTGAACAAAATTGACGAAAATGGAAAAATCATTGACCTATAAAATTTGATTGCAACCGTTCTAAGATGGCAGACGTTCATATTTCGAACCCATTATGAGAATACTTTCGGCCTAGACTATCAAAAATTTTCTTGAAATCAGACACATTTTTTGGTCTCTTCTCCCGGACCAATAGTTTCTTTTTCTCCCAAATGTTAGTATGTTTATTTTAATGAAACGAAAGAAAGTTGTTTATTTCGTAGGTCACTTGAATTATATACCGTTTACGGATTAACGCGAGATAGCGGCTTCCTTCCCCCGTTGCCTGCCCACTAGTTTCCTTAGGAATGCCGAAGAGAGTGGAGTTGTAACTATTTGACTAGGCATCGATCGTCATTTCTTTGGCTTCGTTACTCTTTCCTATGATCGAGGTCTCCCAGCTACCAGTTACAGCTCTCGTCAATGAAAGTTTGGATATGCTCTCTGTCAGATAAATCGATCCCAGACCTATCGAGGTAACAAATGCTTGTTATTTTTTGTGATCGGCACCTGCTTGGTGGTATAGCAAATTCAAATCAAGTGAAGAAATTAATGAGCAAAATAAACTATTAATTGAATTCATGAAAGAGGTTATTAACTTATCTCCTGAGTCAATTTATCATAATAAACCAAAACTATTTCTTGGAACAATTATCTTGTTTTTATTATATTTGTTCATTAGTTGATATCGCAAATATTCCAACAGAAATTTTTTTTTTAATTGTGCACTTTTTATGTCAATGAATGGAAAATTGGCATCTTTCCCGCAGCATAGAATTTAAGTATTTAGGAGTGTGGATCAATAATAAAGAAACCCTCAATAAATATATTTCATTGAAAATATCTCGAGGAGGAAAGATTATTGGGATCGTAAACTCGGTCCTTTGGAATAAAAGTATATCATTTGAAACAAAATAAAGACTTTACCATTCCTTTCCACTAGGAACAGAAATAATAAGTGTCGAAACCTGGATAATGAAACGGCAAGAGACCCAAAAATTACTTTCTCAAAACATGGATTTCCTAAGAAGAAGCTTGAGGCATCTCAAGGCTCCAACACATATCTAATAGTATTATTAGAAACAATATAGGGCAGGAACAGGAGGCTTAACGTCAAACAGGTCAAACCATTACCACTTAATGAGGATGAGAGATGGCAGATGCTCATAAAAGGTTTTCAGATATAAGCAAGTGATATAAGGTGATAAGGGGTGAGCAGCCAAGAAAGACATGGATTGAAAATGTGAAGGAGGGGATAGCTGCAAGAGGAGGAGTGGTCTGATAGGACAGAATGGCGGGAGGAAATACTAGGGATCGGTATACAGCAATTGTAATAGGCCGAAATAAATTTTAAAAGTTTATACTACCTCAAATTTTTATTTTCAATATAATTAAGTTAAAAGCTGCATTTTTATCTGTTGTATGTGTTAAATCTGTCCATTCGAAAGTATCTAACGATTTTTTGAGCGAATAGGTTATTTGATGGGTCAAATTACTTGTTGTGATCCAGTGAAGGTTTTGAATTTTGAGCCCAAAATACTGAAAATATATTTAATTATATTTTAAGTATTTTCGACTTTTTGTTAATGTTTCTTAAAATATCATTTGACTCGTTTATTTCCAAAATGAACCCTAATCATCATGGCAAATTTTCAGATACGGCGAAAAACTGTTTTTTATCCCGACCACTACTACAGCAAGGTTCAATATTCATGGGCGCCAACTTCAACCCACCAATACACTTAAGTATATATGCAAGTACATTCCATCCCTTAGGAGGGATGGGTTTGTAAGATATAAAAGTTGTTTCCGTAGTCCGGGTTTTTATTTTTTATTAAATTAAATGTTTTTATTTTTTATTATATTTAGATCCAATTTTAAATCCGAAAGGAAAATTTATTTTATTTTTCATAAATAAAATTCTATCGATTATGCGTCGTTTATTTTTTACTATACAATCGCCAACATATTAAAAATAACAGGAGAAGAAAAAGTAAATATAAACAAAAAAGAAACTCTTAATAACAATCATGCATTATCTTTTAAATCTTTCCTTGACCTGAATGGTCATGATTTAAACTTAATAAATTATAACTTTATCCCGAATAATTCATTTTGTATATAAGCTATATATATTGTATATAGCTACCTTCATGAGTAATTATTACAATTAACGCCTTTCATTTTTCTAAAATCAAAGGTTGACTATCTTTAAAATACAATTATCTAATTTTTTCTTTCCTTTGATTTATTATTTACCTAAGACATAAACCAAAGGACTAATGGTGTACCACCGAAGTACTTCAGGTTTTTAATTAATGGTTTAATTCGTTTTGTTTCTTAGTACTGTCTTTTTAAAACATTGATTAGGGGAAAAGATAGTAAGCCTTCATAATTCAGAAAGGGGTGCTTTTAGTTGAGTGGAATTGTTAAGCGAAATTCTGAAACAGCAGCGGTTTAGGTTATCTTTAAAGAGGAATTCATGTTTTTTTTTCCTTTCTTATTTTAAGAGCTTTAATTTATCAAGTTTCTATTGTTTTAATATTATTTCTTCTTTAATAATAACAAAGACTGATTGAGCGGAAATCCAATATCTTTTACTAGATACAATTCCATGTTTGAGGTGGTATAATTTGTTTTTCTTTCATTAAATTAATTTGCGGGTAGTCTATTGCAAAGATTACGTGTATTTATTTAATTGTGCTAATTTCGCTGAAACATAGCCCTGTCAGTGCCCTCGCCGAGTTTGTGCTACTATCAAGTAACCGTTATTATGAAAGCAAATTAAAGAGCTTTATTTTTTCACCGTGTGGGTTGGCTGGACAGTATATCAACGTCTTTCGCCCTCGTCCAAGAGATATACCACTAAACTCAAAGCACCCTTTTCACATTTTAAAGGTTTAATATTCCCTCCCCTCTGATCAATATTCAAAAAAGACCAAAAAAGAGGAAGTAATAATGTTGTCGACGATTATATAAGCGGTGGAAATCCCTTATTTCGGTAAGGGATGATAGCTATATCTTGATTATATTTCTCATATTAAGAGGGGCTTGAAGTTTGATAAATAGAATCCTAAGAAGTTTCAAGATTAATATAAAAGAAAGAAGAAACGGCAAAGTTGACAAAACTTTTCATTTTTAATATAAGTTATAACCCTTTATTATGGAATGAAGGGTGCAGTTACTGGTATGCCCTTATATTTCTATCATCATGACAAAAATAAAATCTCTTGATTATAATGACGTCTCTGGTAGATTTCTTTTTTATGTGAACTGTGAAATGTATACATACTGATATGAATAACACCAAAACAGTAATAAGAAAAGTATGTAAAACACAGCCTTAATAGAAAAGGCTTTTATTTTCCTTTAATATAATTCTACTTATAGAAAATCAAAAGTAAGTGATGATACAGTTATACTTTTTTTATAACAACCTTTCCTATAAAATATATTCAGTGCATAATAAAGAACAATTCTGTGTCGTATGGGTAAAGAATCACAAGTATTTTTTTGTGACAATGGCAACCCATTGACACAAAAAAATAACTTGCAACCCGTTACCCAATCGTCAGAGAATTATTTAAAATAAACCCAACTAGTATTTGACATTCCTGGTTTCACTCAAAACATTGCCTTGTGTCCTACTAGGTTGTAAAAAAGTCTTTGTGCATTTATTCATTGCTGACATTAAAGTCTCCATTTTAATCCTTATTCAGCACTGATGTAAACAATGTATCGTTGTTTATTCTGACTAATCCTTTATTTAATTATGTATACTAAACTGTTTCTACATTTCATTCCATTTTATAAATTTCACTGATAATGCTGGAAGAAAAAAATGTCATTTCCGATCTTCTGAGGCACTACTGGAAAAAAGGAGTTCGAAGGCAGCTGCTGAGGAAATTCGTACGTTGGAAGGTGAAAATGTGGTGCATCGTAATACAGTAGCGTTTTGGTTCAAGCGGTTCAATTTAGGACACAACAGCTTTCAATGTAATATTTTGTGTTTGACGGAATTATGAGGATGTTTTGTACTTTGTTCTGGTTCCAGATGGCAGCGCTTGGCGTTTAGCTTTACTCTGAGCAACTCGAAAGAGCACATAGAGTTTTAAAAGAGGAGTCCCCTTCTTCGATCAATCATATTAAAGTGATGTTTCACCAAGCCCATCGTTCACTTCTAATCAAAGAAAGATTCACCGAAATGGAGGGTGTTAGCATCTTGCCCCACCCTCCTTACAGCCCGGACATTGCACTTTTTGGCTTTGGCCTTTTACAATCAATGGCACATTTTGAAAGAAACTTCAATAGCAACCGGAATGTCAAATCAGGATGTGAGGAGTTTTTCACCTTGAGAACCAAGGACAACCAAATTCAACTTTAGGTAGAAAGATGGGTTGAAGTAATTGGCAATGATGTACTATATTTTGAGGAATAATTTTAATGTGTAGATTTTATACTGAAATTTAAATAAAACTTATTCTATGCACAAAGACTTTTGTAACAACCTACTATATTGTACCACCCAGGCAATGTTTTCTCATATCAATTTTTATTAACCACAAAGATCCTAAAACTGCTTCCCTTTATCTTCAAAGACACCTTTCCCAGTTTGAAGACTGGTCCTTCCTACTACGACCATAATAGCCAATGAATGGAAGTGCAATCGGGTTACTCTTTCCCCTTGTCCTGTCCATCAATCTTCTTCTATGATATAAATTTTCTCAAATGAACCTCTTACAAGACTTAAAAAGAATAGAGAAAAACAGACAATTCAGCTAGCTAAAATACTTTTAACTAGAATCTCTAATATTTCTATAAACAACAAAGATCTCTAGCCATTACCACCCAAAAACTTAACTAGGTCTACAGAGTTGAACTTTGAGAGATAGAAAAATAATAGAATATCTAACACATCCAATCCTTCCATTCCAAATAAAACTGTTACCCATAATTCATTATAGGAATAGTATCTTTAAAAAGTGAAATTAATAAAGAAATTTAAAATTTTGCCTGACTTACTATATTACTACATCCTCGAGGACGGATTCAGTCAGCTTAGAAAGTTGATAATGTCTGATGGACTGTAATAGAATCATCGTAAATCACCTGAATTATTATCCGCCAGAAGTCACGTATTTCTTTGTCTGAAGAAGTGAATCGAAATTTTTGATCGTCTCAAATCCGATCTTCTTTGACAGAGAAAGGCCTCCCTTACTTTCAAGGAATCAACCTTCACTGATTCCCATAAAAGAAATGCATGTAATTTGGGGGTTCACCGAGAACCTCCATTCGCTCTTCTCTTTCCTCGTTATTGATTTTCCTCTTTGCGTTGATTTGAATGGAACATATCAACATAAAGAGAGAAAAACAATATTTATTTATTCTTCTTAGAATGAACTTATTACAATTAATGAGTTAAATGACTGTATTCTAAATTTAAAAAATCAAGGAATTATTTTTAGAAAAAAATCAGGGTAAAAAAGATGCTTAGGACAAAGAAGCGTATATTTAAATAGTAAATCCAACAGTAATTAAATGTATACAGTATTACAGTTATTGTTATGTTAAATTACTTTAAAAGTTAAAAACTGCCTTTTGGGCTTAAAAATTATTTTATTTCAGAACTTCTATATTGCTTGTTCTCTATTTGTTGACATCTTCAGCCATGACTGCCTACAACACCCAAAATGTGGTCCGCGGACTCCCAATGTTCCGCGAAGGGTTTTCAAGGGGTCCGCGTGAAAATAAATTTTAAAAGTTTTAACCGCTATTAAACTCCTTATTTTTATTTTCGATCATCACAACTTTTTTATTGTAGCCCATTATGTATTTAGATAAATAAAATAAACTGTATGCCAGATTAAATTTGTAGTTAGGCCTAGCTGTAGTTATACAAATGGAAGGTGGCCTACGGAGCTCTGCATTCAGGCTGAAGTAAGCAATCGAGCTCTGAGGATTTGTTGCGTACGGCGCACTTATATGTGAGCAGGCTTTTTCAACACTATGTTACCCGAGGAACAAATATCAAAATCGCCCAAATTCTCATGATTATTGGGTATGTAAAGGTTTTCAAAAAGGGACCGAATAACGAAAAAATTTTGGATCTTCCATCTGAATAGGATCAGTTAGAGGAAATAAAACGTTTATAATAACTAATTATATCTAATGCATCAATTAATACATAATCAGTTTTGCTTTGTAAAATAAAACTAGATTCTGCTTAGAAAAACTTTATAATTTATTTGATAAGTCATTATTAATTTTTTAAGAGTAAGGAGTTTAATAATAATCGTATACATATTTATTTCCAAGTGAAATATAATCCTTTTTACACCTCTTCTTCATATATTCTTCATTGGTCATGATTTCGTACTCTTGTCCATTTTCAATTTCTTTCTTTCTTTTATTTTATTGTTATAATTATGAAGTCATATTGTAGTGTTCCTTTTTTTTTCTTTTACTTCTATATAAAATTTTGTCATTTTTTTCAGAATCTTCTTAAGAATATCTGTCGTCATTTTTAGTACTGTTCATTTCATAATATGTTTACGAAACGTTAATCAAGGAAGCTTATAAAAAGAAGAAGAGTGAAAAGGACTACATTACAATTGGAGATGATTATATAATTATTATTTGCAATTTACTTTTCTCCAATATTATTCTCTTTTTTACCTGTAATTCGTTATAACAAACACTGGTGGTAGTAAATTGAATGTCGAAGGTATGATTTTAATTTAAGCACATATTCAGAGGTTCCTGATGATTTAAATCATTCTCTGGGAGTCCGCGACTATCATTTGGGAGCCATTGCTATAATTTGTTCTTTATATCCTCCCATAAAGGTGTTATGAATTATTTTCGACTTCTAGTTTAATCATTTTTCTTATTAAAAGTGTCTTTATTTTCTCTAGATTTACGTTTTAGCAATATTAAAGCTTTTTATTTATCTGGTTTATAATGAGTTGCAATACAAGGTCATGACCCATACAACAATCGGCCCCGCGATGAAGTTCTTACGTTAATGGCACTGTTTTTCCATCTGCGTTGTACAATGTGATTTATATTTCTTGGATTGTCAATGAATCAGTACGATGGCCACCTGTACTGAAGAATAACTTTGTGTAACGATTTAGACTCCTCCATCGTCATAGTGCCTACTTTTGATTACCATCACTGCCCGAATTCATTTATTTTAAATTTTATTCATGGTGTGGCTTGCGAAATGACAATCGTCTGATTAATAATTTTGTTTTAGATAAACTTGAAGATTTTAGGCAAACTTCGTTCATTGTCTCCAAAAGTTTTCATTATTAAATCAATTACAATGTTCAATAATTCATTTAAAGCTGATGAATTCCTAACTCGATTTTAGAAGTAACATTCGAAGGGTGCGTTAAAAAAAAAGAATTGGAAAGTAATCAACAATTTTGTTTCTGTAGATTAACTATCTGAAGTTTTGTTTGTCTAAATTCTTTTTTAGAAATGTGAGAAACTGTAAATAATTTAAAAATTTTCGTATCAAAAATTCTCACACACAAGGTTGTATCAATTATTATATAAATAAAATTTCCTGGGAATTTCCATTTCCAGGAACTCTTTGAAACATCTTTCTTTCTTTTATTGTTTAATTTATTAAATTTCAGAACATGTCGGTTAAATATAAATGGTATAAGCATACTTCATTAAAATAAAATAAAAAATGTGCATTTTCAGATGTTCTTTAGTTAAGACAGTTATTACTATAATTTTTTTTTAAATATATTGTCAAAATTTATTTATAACAATAATTTAAGTTGATAAATAATTATCTTTTTTAAATTCAATTTTATGACACATAAGAAATTTATTTTACAAAAACTGAATATTTTTTAATAAAAAATTTCTTTTTTAAATTAATGACTTGTGTAACATGAAAATGATTAAATACCACCAAATTAAGGTAATCGACATTAAATAGTACATCTTTTAAATTGTCAATTTGGCCTTTTCTAAATTATTTTGTACTTGAATACATTATGTTTCTGCCATTTATTTATTGTAATAGCATATTGATATGGTATTATTAAATAATAGTTGTAGATTGGTTTTTTGGATGTTTATAAATAAAAAAATTAATGTGCAATAATTTTTTTTATAGAAGATTTTAGGCCTGAAAGTAGGTCCGAAACGTTTTCAAATTTAATAAATGAAAGAATAAAAGAAAGAAATAAGTTTAAAAGGGTTTAAATTTCCTATAAATTATAATAATATAATGTTAACAGTATTAATTTATTATCATACCCATAACGCCAATGAGCCAGCCTTATTTAATGCTACTGATTATGATTAAATATAACTAAAGTTATGTACGTTATCATTATAATACTGTATTTATATAATTAATTTAGTTTATAATTGATTCGCTGAATGTTAAAAGGGCAGTTCTCCAGTAGACCCAAATTTGGGGAAAGAAAATCAAAAACTGTTTAACTTTTTCTACGATGTATATTTGCTAACTTAAAATATTGTACTTTTTTTAGCTTTGTCAAATGCCATTGAAAATTAAAAATCTGAACTTATTAATCAATCCACGTGACCTAGAAAATTGTTTATGAAGGTGGAGCACTGTCCTTTTAACGTGCAACGACATTTTTAATGGACCTTAGGTTGTATTTCCTCTTGAAAGTGACAAAACTTAGGATGTTGAAGTTAAAAAAAAAATAATAGTATATTCCAAAACGTCTTTAAAGTAAACTTTTATTCCCTTCAGTAACATAAAGTGTAAACTGCAAAGAGAAAAAAGAAAAAATGAATAGGGCTTCTGAGCAAAACTATTACACAGCATAAAAGATTCCAGGGCTTAGCACAGCTAATAATTTCAGAGATCACTGGGGTTTGGGCCAATGGTTAATTGTTCTCTCATAGGTAAGTCTAGCTTTATCTGGAATGTAGTGCTGGAGTTTTCGAAGGTCCTCTACTTTCTTATGATTTATAGGGACTTTGTCAGAGGGATAAGCATATGCTGGTAAAGCAAATGGTATTCTAATACATACGAAAAGTACCATACGATATAAAGGTATCGTTAGCCATAGAATTAATTCAAGGAGAAGTTGGCAGGAGGATGTGGTCAGGAAAGAAAAACCCATAGCCAATATAACAAAAACATAGCCCATAAAAAACCCATCGGTACCAATGTGTACCGATTATTTTGAAGTTTATCGTTATCTTCTTACATTACTGTTTTATATCTTCTTATTTTTATTTTTATTCTATTTCGTGTTCCTTGTTATCTTTTTTTCCATAGGCCGAAATATCGACACATATTAAAATAAGTTTATAATTACCTGTGGGTTTTTCATTCCTGACCGCACCCTCCAGCCAACTTCTCATTGATTATAGATATTTTGAATTTCTTAAGGTAAGAATTGGTAAAAAAATTCAAATATGGCACCACACCAGTATAAAGTTGGATTTTGATAACGCGATTCGTGGGCAAACATTATTAGTCGAGGCATGATAGCGTGAATATATTAATTTTTTGAAATAAATTGTCACGGGATTTTCTCAACGTAATAATTAGGAAAAAAATAGTAAAAACAAATTATATACGTTTTAGATAAAATCGGTATGTAACAAAATGGTGAAAAAAATTCATAAAGGTGCAGAAAAGTGGTTTTTCACGTTTAAGATGTGAAAAAAAGTTGTTCAAGAAAAATTAAAAACCGCGAAGCATGGAAATTTTATTACATGACTTTCAATTATGGCAGGAATTTTTTTTGGAGCTTCAATTGTGGCTTTTGTTAGTGCCTATCTATAAAAAAAATTAATGCAAAAAAAATAATAACTTTTCCCGAAAATGGAGAAACAAGCGATTTCGAAAAAATATTTGAATAACGGCCATAGAGCCAGTTTTCAAAGCGCTACTTATTTCTGAGAACTTTCTCTACAACCCCATTTTCACGAAATATATGTGAGGTTCGATTAAAGACCTAACAAACGTATTTCAACATAGTCCTCTTTCACGCATTGCCCGCCAGTAGAGAGATAGAGTAGAAGTGATACAGGGCCCCTCGCCACAATTAATTACACTGCACTACATGTCTTCTTCCAGCTCTAATGAACAGGATTCTTAATAGAAGTTTGTCATAACTTCAGAACTAAAAACATAAAATAAGATAGAAATTTTAAGAACTTTATTTCTTATATAAAATGAGTTTCATTTTTTTGGTCGCCACAAAATTTAAAACGACCAGAGACTCACTCATATATACATTAGAAGCAAAAATATAAAATTTTAAAGTTAAACCCCAATTATTAGATCATAAACTAAATACTCTCCAATGTGCGCCAGAGGTAAATACCACGCCAATATTAAAATTCCCGGCAGACTGGCATTGGCTGCTCCCGCATCCGCTCAACTGTGTTGAATTGCCAAACCACACAGCATACCGGATCAATCGGATAGACAAGGGAGATTGATCCATAGAAATAACAGTGCAAATAAAATTGAAAGAAAAGAAAATGGGCCACGTGGACTTTTCACTGGTTAAATGATTATCCAAGAATGGATATTAATTCACTGGTTTTAAGGAATAATTTCAAAACCATTATATCCAAAGATCTTTGGGTAAATGGAGGCTCTATTGATATGGAAAACAAAAGGAAGAGGTTCCAGATAGGAGGTTCGTATGCGAAGGTCCAGAGGTTTAAATCCTTCCGAAGAAGCAGTACCGCGAAGGCTTTTCAAAAGCCATTATACTGTAATATTATAATATACTATATTATAAATATTATTGTTGAATTGTTTCGTTTTTTCGAATATAGATAGATTGATAGATGCCAAATAAGGTGGGAAAACCTAGTGAGAACCTCCTCATGTCTCTCATAAAACACTATACCCGAGGATCACTCATATTCTTAGTATGAGAGATTAATTAATGAAATTGGTAAATTCCTCGATATAAAGTTAACAGATATACCCGCCATTATTATTCTTTTAGTATTTTTCGAAGGATAGCAAAAAGTCTTTAGAACGATATAAGAAGCGTATACAGATCTTGACAGAAAAAGGTTAGAGGATCAGTTAGTAGTCACTCAGAGATAGGGAGAATCACCAAGAGCCATCTAGAAGAGAACCAACCAGAAGAAGAACAGCTGGTCATTTCTTAGCACAACCACAAGAGCATCAAAAGAGAGGCTGCTTCTTAATACTTTACTCAGGTTTAAAGGATGTCTTTTATCCCCATTAATGTTCGCTTGTAAATTATTAGTTCTCAATTGTAAATTTATGGTTTTCCTAAATCCAAAATTGACAATTGAACTCCAAAAGATACAATTTGTATCCCTCATCAGCCTATATGCTACCGTCATGTTTAGGTTAATATATTTATCTGTTAAAGTTAACCTTTTCCTGTAATGTGCTACCTGGAATACTAGAGGTAATAAGGGAGCTGCTAAGCACGAGGTTCAATCTGATAATAAATCCAATTTAAGTACAATTAATAGGTCAATCTATTACTTATTAGGGGTATTTGATGGTTTGCTATAAACATTAATAATATTAAATATATTGTGCTTAATTGTGGTCCATTGCGAATCAATTTAAATTATTAATAGAAACTAATGGTGGTAACTGGAATCCTTACCATTGTAGTAAAGAGGAAGTAGCAAGAAGCTGTACCAAGCCGACCACTAATGTCTTCTCTACCCGATATGACAGACCTTCTCAGAACTCTGCATAATCTAACCCCGTCTCCGCTTGCTTACCTAAGTGTCCTTAGATCCTTGCCAAGTTTCTCCTTTCAAGACGGACTAGCGGGCATCTTTTAGAATCATGTTAATAAAGCTGGATTTACCTGCATTAAGTTGGATAAAACTGGTTAATACTCTCTGACTTTCATTAGCTGTCCAATCTTAAACTCGTCCACATCGTCGTGGTTTTACCACCCGCCCACCACTTTGTGAAAGTCGACGATACAATAAAGATACGATTTTCATCTAGTTTTTTAATCCCCTCTCCCTAATAAGATCCATAGGTCCCATTAACCATTAAGAAAATCTCAGAAATATGACAAAATTGTCGAAAAGTTAATCCTATTACCATCTACGTAAACGCCATATGGCTTATAAACCGATAATAACGTTCTTACTGTAATCATGACTAGAGATGTATAAATCTTTGTGACTGAACTGCAACACAAAGTTATGCATGCATTATTAGGGTTTATTTAAAATACAAATCCCATGTTGTTAGTAAAGATAGTAAAGCATTATGCAAAAATAATACACTATATTGCTCAGCATTTACATTACATTACATTACATATCACATCTCAAGAAAAAGTTTTTCTGTATTTGATTTTAAACAGCGGATCTAAATTACCTCAGAAGTTGATAAAGTCCTTTAGGTTATTAATGCTAATAATTATGGTCAATAATAATAAAAGGCTTAGCGAACCCGTTCCATGCCAATCGCTGTCTACTCGCCTCCGTCCACCGACGTTTCGGTCAATACCTCGGACGTTTACCAGACGGAATGTTAACTTTCTAAGGATTTGTTTGTTACTGAGCCCTATATCACCTTTGCATGATCATTTCAACCGTCGCGATGCTATTGCTTTAATTATACTGACGGATATGATAACGGATCTTATTTCCGCGTAGGGGAGAGTCCCGCGGATGGCGGATGTGGGGATGGTCGGTGAACAGGGTCGGATTTATCACTAGACCCCGGCCCAGGGGCGCACGCTAAAAAAAATATTTGTTTAATTAACAATGAAAATGTTTATGATGATATAAGAAAAAAGTCTTATAAAGCCCTAAGTTATCATTTTATACTATAAAATTAAAATTTTCATCATAAATATTTCTTTCTTGAGAAAAAATGCCGGACCAACCGCCCCTCCGCTCCCTTTCACATTATGAAGAGTGGGCGGCAACAATTATTGGGCCCAGCAGTGCCTAAACTTTAAATCTGGTTCTATCGGTGAAAATTCTTTGTTACTTCTAGCCATATATGTATATGTAAATTCGATGGAATTGCTGTCCAACTATGATAACAAACTCCTCCCTACCTTATCCCGAAATTCCTTGAGGGTATGATGTACGTTTTAACGTCCTACTTACATACTTTATTTTTATTTATTTGTCTTTGGGGAAATCCCCTATACAAATAATAGGTTTTTACAAAAGTCCTTTTGGATGAACACAACCATCATTCTAACTCTTATAATTAATCTTATAAGAATGTTTTTGTTCCCACTATTTATGACGTGATTCGCGGTCTTTTGAGACAATACTGAAAAAAAGATTTTAGCGCAAAGGGAGCCGCCGAAGAAATTTGTCAATTTGGAGAAAAGGAGAGTCAATCATCCATCAAATACTGCCGCACTTTGGTTCATGCGTTTCAGCAATGGGAATACGAGCCTTGCATATGAACCCAAACCAGGCCGCCCATCGGTCGTTGATCATGACCTTTTTGAATGTGTGAACCAGGACCCACATGCAACTTTTCGTGATTTATTAGCCGTAGTAGGGGCTTCTAATGTCACAGTGGTCCGATCCACATGACTTGACTGAGTCCCAAGCAGCGAGTTGATATGTACAAAATTTTGCTTCAAAATCCGAAATATGACAGGTCTGGAAAAAAACGATCACAAGTGTCGAAAAGTGGATATTTAAAATTTAAAAAAAACCTAGCAAATATAAGCAGTGGGTACGGCAAGGTGAAGCTGCACAACCTAAGGTTCGCCAAGATCGGTTTAGGAAGATAGTGATGCTTTGTGTTTGGTGGAACTTCGAAGGCGTTTTGCATTTTGTTCCTGATGGTGGGGCAGTGGGCTCAAACCTTTACCGTCAACAGCCTAGACAGAGTTTATGCAGTTTTGAGTGCATGGTGTACTCCGTTTTGGACAACAGGAACCAAGCCATTTTGAAACACGACAATGGCTCTGCACATCGTTCTCGTTTGACCAAGGAAAAATTATCGGAACTGCAAGAAGTATAAGTTTTGCCTCATCTTGCATATAGCTCAGATCTTGCAACATCAGATTATGGTTTGTTTAGATCAATGGGTCATTTGAATCTTTGATAATTACGAAGACGTAAAAATTGGATGTGAAGAGTTCTTTGCCTCAAAACCAAAGGAGTGGAACCGGCCTCAAATCCAATTACTGGCAGAAAGATGGGTAAAACTAGTTGAAAGCAATGGACTTTACTTTGAAGAGTAGTATTCGATAATGTTTAAAATATGTAATCTGAAATAAAGATATATATAACGCACAAGGACTTTTGTAACAACTTAGTAGAGTTGGTCTCAACTCAACATGATAATGATTGGTTTACAAATATGTTTAGAAACGAAAATACATTTACAAAAAATAAACAGAATATAAAGTAATTTAAACTAAAAAAGAAACTAAATAAGAAATAAAAATTATAAACAATTATATATAAAAAATTGCTATAATAGCCTAAGCATAGTTACAAAAATGAAAAATAAGTAAATTAAATTAAAAATAATCTTATATACAGTAAGATAATATGTACAATTATTCTAGATAAAAAATAAGATCAATAAAAACAAAAATTCTTTCCTATTTCTGCCTTTATATAAATGAATATGAACATAAACTCACCACTTATTGCATTTAAACATTATAAACACAGTAATGTAGATTGAAAAAGTATTACTAGTAATATATAAAGATATAACAATAGGGAAGAAAAATAATAATTGTATACACATTAGTCAAGTGTTTGCGATCTCACTGTAATTTTGCAACTGATTGAACTTGTTTTATACTGTTATTTATACTGTTACTGATAAGGTATTCATGATTAAGGCTCTAATGTGGAGAATATTATGAAAATAAAAATAAATGTTCCTTAGGATAGAAATATTAGTGGATGCTAATAATTCTGTCAGCTGTGTTCAATTTTATAAGATAATAGTCGGTAAATAATGCAGTCTGTAATCTTTGTACTGACTAATAAATTAAATAGGTCTTCGGAAATGCATATGGTGGACTCCTTTAGTGGCTTAATTATGTAAGATTTGTTACAGAGTGTGATTTTTATGATATATTTACTAGAGAGGCTTAGTTTCACCGGTATTTTTAAGTATTTAAATGGGGAATCAGTTGACAATATGGTTAGGTATCGGAATTGGGTGTCAATATGTTATTGTATGCTGGGTTTAACTTTGATAATGTTAGGTGTTGCAGATCCTGATGATAAATATGTTGCTTAAAAGTAGCTAACACTTTGGGAATTAAATTTTTAAATAATATAGAGTTAAGTTCTGTTAAAATTGTTCTTCACTTATTTCTGAAAGCCATTTGTCTAACTGACTTACCCAATTATATTTTATAGAATGTTGTTTATTTTGATGGTACTCTATCATTTTAAAAAAACATATTTTAGGTATTCTGCTGTCATCCATAAGTAGCATTTATGAATCCATTTCAAAGCCATTTTCCACTCACATATTTTTAAAACTATAAAATAACTCTAAACTATGGATTTTCCTGAAGTAACCTCCATTCGGACCTCCTGGTGGAGATTGCTTCACGGCATTCATGGCAAAAGTTGAAAATCAGATGTTAAGGTACAGGAGCGTGGGACGTAAGGCGTGCAGCAGGTGTGTTGAAATCGGTTATAATAATTAAATATTAAGCTAAAAAAGAACCTCGAAGAGTCTTAGAGTCGCGTTTACCGTTTCTTGAGCAATGCTCTCACCAGCTAATTGGATCGGGATCACACTGAAACGCCAATTTTTTTCCTAAAGTGAATGATCAGATCCTTACTTTGTAGAGGCTCGGGGTGCTATAGAAGAATTTCTACTGATAATAAAAACGGCTGATAAAATATAAAATTTTCTTTCAGCCACAGCTAGGCACGGATATAGGATCCGTAGATAGATAAATTCTATTCTATTCGCCTTACCCACTCAGCTACACCTCTCCCAAACAATAATAAGTAATAGTACTTATTTATATGATATTTTATTCGTTGTACAAAAGTTTCTTTCTATTCCCAATAAATCTTCATATTTTACATTCAACATAAAAGTTAAAATTGTACATTTGGTGTCTTAGACACATCAAGTAGTAAATCTTAAAATATATTGCTTAATGTAGCTATAAAGTTATGGAGAAATTAAATTTCGAAGATAAGTGCTTAGTGGTGCTTCTTAAATTTTGTACAGCTTCTTTCCGCAGATCCCCACTTTACCGACTAAGCGGAATACCTGAAGGCGGAAAGTTGTAGTATAATATTCTTGCTTTCGTAGGCAAGAATTCATTTATTTTAGTATTTTCGTAAACCCATGCGGACAAAAGCTAAACTAAATTATGTTACAGTCAAAAAATTAATTTTCATAAATACAGATATATATTTTTGAGGAAAACACTTCTACTAGCATATCTTACGCGTCGATACATTCTCTTACGTTCGCAGCTTATAAGCATCCTTCACTAGTTAGAAGAACAAATTATCCTACTTTTACAATGAAGGATCTCAAAACAATTAATTAATTCTGAATCGATCAGGTGGTATTATAATTTAAAGCGAATACAAATTTTCTAAATAGAAACTGGTAAAATATGAAAGAAATGGCCTATGTTCGAAGCTTAGTCCACTCCAGCCTTCAAAATGACTTTGATTCGGTCGAAATGTTGGCTTATGAAAAATTCATTTGTTCCTTTGTATTATTATTCTCCTCAGCCGATCTCCAACAAAGTAACGATTTTTATTTACAGCCACAGACAATCATCCCCCATCACTTCAAAAAAATGACAAGCTTCTTGTCTTAAAATCCAATAAAGGAACATGAATATTCATTTAAATTAAATTAAAACTCAGTTTAATTTAATATCAAAACCTCCGAGGTCTTTAAAATAAATATATATATATATATATATAAAATCATCTCGCAAAAAGGAGTGTTGGACGCTATTGGATAAAGTTTTATTCAATACTTTTTTAGCGATGAATGAAAAAAAATTATGAAGAATCAATTGCTCATTTTTATTTTTTTCTTAATCAATATTCTAAATTTCTAAATGTGAATCAGCCAGTAGTGTTGGCTTTAGGTGTTTTGGAGTATTTTTCAAGATTTAAATATGGCGTAATTTAATGACCACAAACTGAAATTGAAACAAAATAAATGATCTAATAAATTTATTTTTATTCAATAAATATTCATTATTGATTAATTTATTTTTTTAATTAAATAATAAATAAAATGACACTAATCAGTTAATTTTTCAATGAATTATTAATAAATTAATCATTATTTAAAAGATAAAAGTAAAAATATGTTTTTATTCATTATTAGTTACTCGTTATTCGAGTAAATTTTGACCAACTGTGGCGACTAGTAGGGACTCACTTATATATGTATAAATTGTACCAGGAAGAATATTGCTGAAATATGTTAACTAAATCAAATGCCTTCTTTATAACTAAGTCAAAATCTTTTTAATTTATAATTTGGAAATGGAGGAGGGCAACGAATACTATCTATATCGTTTCTAGGATTGCCAAGCTTACTTATCATAACTTATTACAGTTAATGTTATCTTGTAGAGGTATACAATTATATGTTATGACAATAATTGATCACATTACATTTCATAATTGATTTTTTTTTTTTTAATACATTTTGGCTTGAATAATAAAATAGCTTCGCTGGTACCTTAATACGGTTGTTTTCCACACCATGGAACTATAACACAAGATCTTTTGAAGTCTGCTATGAAATCAGATCTCATCTTTAATTCATCACTTACTGGCTTAGTGAATCTGCCCTAGACGATTGATCAGATATTGGGATCAAAATCTGATTTATTAAGATATATTAAGTTAATTATCCAATATATTGATTGTTAATTAGTTGAGAAGTAATGTAGAAATGGGTAATTAACGTATGAAATCTCAAAAGTCAATTACTTTCTAATATTTGTAATATACAAATAATCTTTCATAAAAACGGATTCTAATATGTAATATGTAAGACCATTTAATTAATTTATTTCCTCTGGAGAAACAGAAAGATCTTCCATGTATTTTAATAAATTTATTAAAATGTACTTCTCGGGATTATGTTTTAATTACACTAAAGGGAAATAAAAATTTCAAACAGAAAGAGTTTATAAACAAATAAATAATTAATATTATTACTATGATGAAAATAGCTTTGTTCTCCATATGAAGTTTTATACAATGAATTTTATTTTTATGGTATATTTAGAATATCGAAGTATTTCCTGGTAATAATGTATTTTAAATAATGCAGAACACATTATATTGGTGAAATATTTTATATTTAGACCTTTACGAATTTGGAATTGAACCTCAGGTTTCGATGTGGATTTTATAATTTAAAATTACATAAAACTGTAAAAGTCGGGAATTAAATATATTTGGTTACTAATAACTTTTTCTAATATTTTTAAAAATGGTTTAAATATGTTGCTAAATTTCTGCTTAAATATCTTTAAATGTTTTTATGCGTAGAAATTGTGTGAACTAAAAACAATACTAAAATCATTATTTTAGCACTTCTTAATTACCTATGGTTGAGGAAATGCTTAAAAATTGTTTTATTTTTTTAAATATAATTTTAAATGGCCCGCAGTAATTCAACCTTCAGTAGTGTTTATCTGAATTCTTACATATTTTCTTGAATTGAGATTTGTTAAGATCCCAAAATTTTATATACTAAGTATTTTGAAATTTCGTCTTAAATTATTATAATCAATCAATGAGGAAGGAGAGCAAGATGGGTAAGTTAATATTTTCTTTTTTTTTAATACGATGAAGTACGATGTGATTACGTAAATTATTTGTAATACTTACAACGAAGTAGAGCATCCCATAGCCCAAGTGCTACTGAAGCTCTGGATGCTGTGTGGTAGAAGGTTGCTCGGAGCGCCTCACCCAGTGCGTCCCGGCAACTCCGCCCGTGCCTCACTCTCTTTCCTTAATCTCCACTCGAAGCCGAATTTAATAGTTAAATAGTTAAATTAAAATTTAGGCTAAAGTAATTCATAATTATCTATTTCCCATTGATAATCTTTTAAATATTACCTGTTTTCCAACGAGCGTTTCATGGGGGTAATATCAATTAGATTTGAATCGCATATTACTAAAAGAGGCTGTTTCATTATTGAGCAAATCTAAAATGGAGCCCCATTAAACGCAATACAAATCAATATTAATAATTATAATTATGATAGACATGACGACCCCGGATATATCGTCCCTATCAAGTTAACTGTTGAATGTGAAAAAATGCGATTTTCATATCGTCACTATGAAAACGCCCAGAGATTGATAAATTATTTGCCATTTCTATAATTTTTTTTTTATTGAAAACTAGTTTCGAATGTTATACATTCATCTTCAGTTCTAAAAACGCTCAAAAATTCAAAAATAAGCAATTCAAAATACAGTTTGGTATTATTATACATATTAAATTAAATGTAATATAAATTAGTATTATAAAACATTTGTGAATTATGAATTTAATTAAGACAAGAAATCAACACCTTGGTGAGTACCAACATGTAAAACCAAATTATAAAATTGGCAAATAATTTATCAATCCCTAATAAGATTGATCCTTCTATGCCATCATGCGAATGTAGAAAATATTTTTTGCGATTGGTGCAACATCAACTCAGGAGCCATTATTAAATTATTCCATCTGTACTTCTTAATGTTACTGTGGTTGTTGGCAGCAGGATTCAGTTGTGAAAAAAGTAGATGAATCCAAAAATTGAATAGTTTGATTAACTTAATAAACTACTGTTAGTAATAGTGATACTAAGGCCTACTTAGCAGTTTTGTTCGAAATTTCAGGTTTTCATTACAAGTTTTATGTTGTATCTATTTTTTCATATAGTACCCTAATTGATACAGTGTATCCTAATTTACAAATATATAAGTAATTTGTAATTTGGAGAGAAAATAAAGTGTTTTTTATTAGTATAGGTTAGCATGGACATGGAATTTTCGCAATCGAATCAAACTTTCGCAGAAAAGAAAGCAAGAAGAGTGTTGTAAAAAATTATAGTTGCAAATTAAAAATAGTTCAACCTCTAATAGTGTTATTATATTACCACTTTATTTAAGTAATTATTATTAAACTATACTATCATTATTAAGTAAATATGTAAATAAATTGTGTTGTATTTTATGTATAAGAATAAACTCTTATTATTATAATGTAGTAATAGTAAGATTTATTTTCATATTACCTTGATCAATATATTAATATTATTGAAAAAGATAAAATACATGAAATATTAAGTGGGAGGAGGCCCGCTATGTTATTTAGCACCGGGCCCGAACTCAGCTGACGACATCCCTGAGTAACGTTTTCATGTTTCGGCTGATCGGAAATGTTTCGGTTTTCATGTATCGGCTGCCGATCTTTCTTTTTGCTTTAAAGTTTTCACGTATATGTTTGATGGTGAGCTGTAGCTGGCAGCTAGAACATTCTGATGGAGTGTACCTTCCAGCAAGTAGCTATGTCTCATCTTGCTTTCTGGTCTCCGTTCCAGATTCTGAGGTACTGCTGTATATCTAATTATTGTTAGTGTATTTCTGCTCTCGACTCGGAGCCAACTTTCGTTCTAATCTCTTTTAGCCATGTTCTTAAATGATAGATTTAAAATTCAGCAAAGAAAAATGAAGTAGGGGTATTTAGAAGAGGGTATAAGTTTAGCAGCAATATCTGCAAAAATATTACTATCCATTCCTGTATGATTCGAGATCCATATTATTGTTTTTATCGAGATTATTGTGACTGCTGTTGAGAGCTGAAAGTGATTCAGAACAGATTAGGCTTCAATATATCCACAATTTTATTTTAAATTCTGCCGAATAAACTGTAAAAGGTATTCGGTTATTGTTTATTTCTAATTATTGTTATAATTTATTTCTGGGAATCCATCAAAGAACTAATATCACCTCGTTAATGTTTTGATCCTGCAATAAATATTAATTGTGTGTATTCTCAACGGAAAATGGACTCTCAAAACTAATTTAATCAACAAACTTTGGCAAATATGATTTACTCCTGTATAATGTGATATTGAACTGATAGTGAGACTTTTTTTGCGATAAAAAACAAAACATGAGGCATTCCAGAACAATACAAAATAATACTCTTCATAGAATGTGCATGACTCCGACAGATGAGGGAAAAATTGAAAACAAATAAAATAAAAAAACAACTATTCGATCCATGGCCATATGTGGCCGGCCATTCATTGTTGTCCGTTGGAAAGACTTTGAGGTGACAACACGAAAACTAGCGGAGCGCTATCGAGTATACTCAATTCATCAATGAACTAAATTATTGTAACATTCAGGAGCGTACGCAGAACTTTTTTTCGACGAGGATTTCCATTTTTTTTTTCAGATTTAATAAGAAGTAAGTAATCACCTAAATTTCTATTATCGCCAAATTGAGAATGAGTTTTAAGGATAAGCATGACAATTGGATCAAAGCTTAACGTTAAAAATGACTACAGATATTACTTAAAATACAAACCTTATTTTTGTTTGTACATTCCGGGGGAATATCTTCCTAATATGGAAGGGAATATCTTCCTAATATTCTCCTCTGCGTGCCCCACTGGTAACATTCAGCTCATTTAATACATTTACTGTGAGATGACCTGGATAGCTTATATTATAGACGATTATAGGCCCAACTCATTTCTCCTTGGAGTGAAGGCGAAGAGAAGGAGGAACGCCGGCAGACGGAGATAGGCAGGAGGATGGTGGCCAAACCTAAGGAAAAAGAGCAAGCTTTGTGCACAGATAGTGGCTGATATTGATTAGTTTTACTTGCAGCGGTGGTTGTTAAGTAGGAATGCCGATCATCACACTGCTGCCTTTGCGTTTACACGTATTGCCTACCAGGCAGGATAGGATGGGAAGATAAAATAAAAATTAATAGTTAATATTACAAAACTGGTTGAGTAAATTTCCCGATAATCCTGCATACCAAAAGAAAGATTAAACGTAAGAAATGATTTGAAAAAATAACATTTTCATTTTGCATTGCCACGTTTTCATAAAGCCCTGTTATGGTGCCACTGTTCAGTTAATCTGCTCGTCATAAAAAGGTATAACTAATAACTAGAACGTAAATAATTCTCATAAAGACAATATGTCGGTGATGGTTTTAGGTCATTAAATTTTCTTTTTTAATTTATTCGTTTATGTTTTTATATATATTTTTCTTATATATCATTTCATAAGATTGTATTATTTACCATTCAAAAAGCTCAAAATAATATTAGATTATAGCGATGGAATAAATCTTATCAGTCAGTAATTTCCCCGATAATTAAAATATTCAGATAAAATCGCTCTCTTCTTCCTAACCGATCTTTACTTTGTTCGGTTTCGAATTCATATTAATATTCCATAATCTATAATTTTCTAAATCTTAGCTATCTACCCTTCATTCTTACTAACTCCTAACTTTTCATTAACTAATAATATAATCTGATATTTAGACATAGCCAAACTATTGTATAATGAGAATAAGAGAATTACAACTAGATGGATTAAGAAATCATCAGCAATAGAATAGCTAATTATTTACCTGATCACCCTATTTATAAAAAAAATATATTGTAAAGAATTTAATAAATAAGGCTTTCTGATTAACAGATAATTAATAGCATGGCAACAAACATTTGCAGTATTTTTTATCCTATAAAACTATTGAACAAAATAACAACGCAATTTATAAACTTATTAATAAAACAATTAACTATCCAATAAATATAAATAACGTTGCTTAAAATGATGAAAATAAAAAGCTGAAAATTATTGAACTATGGTTAGTAATATTGAAAAATTATTTAATTATTTTTTTGCCTTCAGTATAATAATTTCAAAATACTTTATATTTTTCTTCTATCTTCATAAATGGCCAGCACGTAAAATAACTCTAATCTGCCGCCATTTTGGGACAAAACGCTAATGGTAATGTCGAGTTCCCAGCCTGGAGTGACCTGTGACTTCGGTGCCAAATCAAGACGAAAAAGCAAATTGGTGCCAAATCCAGGTGAAGAGGGGAGACCTCGAAACGTTACAACAATATGTAATTATTATAATCTTCCAGTGTATTGAAGTTATTGTTTAAAAATTATCTACCCTTTCCTCTTACTAATAATTGGCTTTTCATAAGTTTTCGAAAGCAAGCTTACTATCTAAGAATCATTATACATTTCCAATTATATTTTTTTAATTTAAATTTATTCTGAAAATAAAATGGAAAAGGAAGTGAAGAAGATATCAGAAAGAGGAAAAAGAGTACTCGTTTCCTTATTTAGCTCCTTTTGTATAAAAAATAAAAAAAAATTAACAGAAGCATATTTTTTTGGAAGGGTAAATTGGATTCTAAAGATTTAATGAGTATATTTTAACTTTGGCTGGTCCGGGAACACAAAATTTCATCATGGAACTGCTTACAATAAGACCGCCCACCTTTGCAAATGTAGACCAATTTACTTACTTATGTTCAATAGCTCAGGAAATAGAGTACCTCTAGAGACCGGTCAACGAATGTGTAAGGATCATTCCATATCAAATCAACCAACAGTCTGGAACCTGATATCTCAAAATTCAATGATTTTTTTGTTCTCATGTATTTTTATCAGTTAGGATAAAAATTGTTTTGTTGTTTTGATTTTTAGTTTTTGATTTATAAATCAAATCTTCGCCTTAAAAAGCACAAAATAGTATCATTCTTTTCATAATTACGTGGGCTTTAATTTGATATGTATCTTGAATTTACCAAACCTATATTTTAAGGTTCAAAAATTTCCTAAAACTTATTTTTTTTTTAAGCAAAATCGAAATTTTTTATTTTTTGAAAAAATATATGTACGTATCATGTATAATGTATGAGCTAAATTTCATGAAGGTTTTTTTTGGAGAAGAAGAGGGATTCTATTGAAAAAAAATGAAACCTTATATTTTAATAGTTTTTTTTTTTTTCAGACTGAAGTGGAGACACTATATATGTCAAATTTTAAACCATTAAATTTAATTTGCTAGAGGTCATTATCCGAACTGCATTTTTAAGTTATTTACCATACCCAACTAATAATATTGCATAATATTTAGATATAGCTAAAATATTGGATAATGTGAATAAGAGAATTACAATTATTCATGAGCCATTAATTTGTTGAATGAGCTTCCATAAAACATTCTTTTTACATGATCCCATTGATAGACCATAATAAAATTTGATATAAGCATTCTTATTTGCTTATTAAAACATCAAACATACATATATTTGTTTTTTTAAATTCGAAACCGATAAAAACCTCCTTGATTATTATTATTTTATGTGTTTGTGTGTTTAATATGCTCAATTTAAAATTTTTATTAAGAAGAGAGAGAAATGCTTTATTCACAGTAATGCTGCGCAAATACCTTGGGTTGCTACACACACAGCATACTCATCAATCTAATGCTAGACTTAATATATATAACATTTTTTTTTTTTCATTTTAACTCCAAGTACATTATTCTCATCGCTACATTACCACATTATATCTACCCTTCTTCTTATTTTTAATATTTCTTATGTTCAATTTAAAATATATGTTTAATTAAGAAATATAGGAATTGCCAAATTTTATGATATCGTCTCAAAGGGATCATATTAAAGAAATAAAATTTTGTGGAACCTCATTCAGCAATTAATAGCTAACGAATAATGTCAGGTATGGTAAATAACTAAATAACGAAGTTTGCATAATGACTTTTAGCAAAATAAATTTAATTGTTTAAAATAAGACATATCTCCTTTACAGTTTGAAAATAACTTGGCATAAAAATACAAAGTTTTATTTTTTTGTATAACAGAATCCAAAATTCCACATTATGAAATTTGGCGCATTCATTCTAAATGTAACATATATTTTTAAAAAATAAATGAAAAATTCAGATGTTATGTTTTTAAAAAAAAAATTGGAAATTTTTAACCATTTAAAGATAGGTTTGGTAAATTCAAGATGCATGTAAAATTAAATTCTATGTAATTTGGAAAAGAATAACACTATTTTGAGCTTTCTAGGGAAAATAGTTTTGGAGCCATAAACTTTTCAATAATTAAAAACGTGTCAAAAAAATAGTCGATTATTAAAATATCTATAAATCAAAAACTAAAAGGAGTAATATCTGAAAATTTTCGACTATATTTATGCATTGGATATAAATACTAAGTTTCATTCGTTTTGAAAAAAATCGGATCTAAAATTATATTTTTAATGGTTGATTTGCTAAGGAATGATCCGTAAGTGAGGCCAATTGTTGCTATTTTTGTTTAAGAAAAAACCTCAGCAGTAAGGCCCGATATCGACAGGCCAAGTGCAATCTTTAAAAAACACAAAACATATATTTCAAAGATGTCTTATCCTCGCCAATTCACAAGAGAAAGAAGTTCTCATATCCGAAAGAAAGATTTTGCGCAGTATGTTTTCACCATCAATGAAAATGTTGTAAACCAGTGCAGGAGGTGCTCTAGCGGAGATATTTGAACTCTTTGGGGAAGGAAAAGTCGTGGATTTTAATAAGTTTAATCTGAGATGGGAAGGCAAAATGGCTTGATTGATTAACGGTTGAAATCCACAAGAAACTGCTGGTAGGGAAACTGGGCCGGTCGGAAGGAACAGGAAGTTGAGATGGGAAGACGGTGTCGCCAAAGATGACCAGTCCCTACTGAGAATACTTGCGTAATCGGAGAGCGGCTGCCCTGGCCTGTGGTGAAGGATCGTTGAGAAAGCCAAGTGAAATAGTGTTACTTTAGGAAATGAATTATTGGAGAAAATGACCCAGTGTTCCTCGGCTTTCCCCGAAAAGAAAAAAAATAGAACGCTAAACAAAAATTAATATCCTCCACAAGATCGTATTAGCCACACTTTTCCGAAGTGAGGGCAAAAAGATAAAAATATAAAGAGATAAGTTGGAATCCGTTTGAAATAACAAATACGTTGGGAAAGTACTGCTTCGACTTATTTCCTGTAAAATGTATTCCTTTTTAAGTGCTCTCTTATACATTTCCTCTTCCATTTTTTGTTATATTAATTTTATAATAATCCCAAAACGGTTCATTAGCGGGACTACTCCTCTTTTTTATCAATTCCAAATCATTTTGGCCTTCTGCCATTAATAACTTCTTTTAACGCAGTAAAAGAAAATTTTCTGTTTTCAGATTTCAACGAAAATATCCATTTTGAGTATCCCTGAATCCATTTTGACTAGTTTCGTTGTGACGTCTGTACGAACGTTCGTGTGTATTTCGTAGAACTCAAAAACGGTTAACCGTAGAAAGTTAAAAATTGTCACTATGTAGCTACCGGAAGTGGTACTTTATTTGAAGGTCATGATTGATTTACATCAAAAATCATATTAAAATTAAATGCAGAAATATGGTTCGGTGATAAAGGTTATAAACGCAATTTTTTTCCAATCTGATTAAACAATTTTATTACTTGTTTTAAGTGTTAAAATTGAGTGTAAAATACTCGTTTTCCTCCCCATTTGTAAGCTGAACAATTAGCATCAGAAGAATAGGTCTGCAGCGGGTACTCCCGCTTACAATGTCGAAACTCGTCGATTTCCAATGTTTTATCTAATGACGTACACAGTTCTAATGTTGTCATGAAGCACGAAGAAATCTACTGAAAGAAAACGACAGATAAAAAGGGAAAGAGACCCCACGTAAACATCTGAATAGTGGTAGGTACTATTAGTAATCAAAACGAATTCGGATCCTTATCAAACCTAATAGACGACTCAGCCAACAAATAAGCAGCCTGTTAATGCTTAACCCCCACCTATTTATTTAAACGATGTAAAAGAATATGCAAAAGAATATCATATTTGTTGCATTCCTTCGTCATGACAAGGTCCTAATGGCTTCAGGCTGAAAATATCTATGAGAGGAATTACCGTGTATGCATATCGCAGCATAGTTTACGAAGAGGGGGTGCAGACTTCCACGCATACCAGCTTCCAGAAGATATAACCTCCTGAGTTGTCCCAACAAATTTGCACTACGCTACACCTATATATATTGTTCTGTAGACTAAAAATATACGCTTATCTATATCTTCTCTATAATGTGCATCTGAACTAGTAAGAATTAAAACATATATCGTTGAATACATTATTGTATCCGGTACTCTACCTTCGCGAATAACTCAGAATCCTGTCATTTTTGGCCAACAGAGAGTAAAGCACAGAATGACAAAAACTAGCTCTCTGCACAATTTCAAAGCATTTGAGTGAAACCACTTTTCCTATAAATAAAACACTGCGGGGTCCTTTTGTCCGATTACAATGCCATGCATGGCCCAGTTAGTTTCAGAGCGGTAAGTGAACACCGGTAGCAGAAGCGTATGCTTGAAAGTTGGAAGTTGTAAACGGACTAAAGATATGACTCAGTAAGAACAATAGAATCAGCTTACAGGAGGAGAAGGAGATCAGAAATACAAGTAGCACAACTAAACGAGTTCCGCTATCCACCTCGATGCACACAACATTACGACATTGTTCTTTTCTTAAATATTCGGTTACAAAGACAAGTCATTCGGATTTAATGGTACGATTCTCATTTTCAGTTCATCTTTTTCCTGGGCTGATAGTGCGTTTCGCAGATTCTAAATGCTATTTAATACAGAAATAAAAAATAAAATAAAAATGGAGGAGTAAAATGCACTTCTGATGGAATCTGTATAAAAAAATAAATAATTTTAGACCTATAGTATATTGGAATAATTTCTACTTATATAAGAAAATGTTTAGGCCTGAATTATATAAATGATTACATAGAAGATAATCAAAATTAATTTTGCTTAAATTTAATTTAATTATCTGTTCCATTTAGTAATATATTTAATTCTTAAAATATTACTTTGTGTACTGAGAAAGTTAATGTGAATGGTTTCCTATTGTTTTTTTTTTTATATTATATTCTTCCTTCTTCTATAACTTCTCAAATTTTTATATAGCATTACTGTTATGCAAGTCATTAACCACTTTCTCAACTTTCTAGTCTAACTGAGCTAAGAGTAGTATTGCCTCTTAGCTCAGTTAGGCTAGAAAGTATACAAGTTCATACTATTTTAAAAAATACATCCCCAAAACTTATAATTTGTTTTTCTCTGTTTTAAATGACTAATTCTTTCTGTGAAGCATTTTTGGTTGCTTTATCTAAGAAGGTTACAATAATTGTAACTAAAACACCTCCTGGAACTCTGAGAAAATTCTAATGGGTCAACTTTAACATGGTCCCTATTGTAGTACTTAGCCAAAAGCTTACAAGGGCTTTCCAGTGTGTCCATTGCACACCGAATACACAATAGTTCTCTAAGGTCCTTCCCCCTCAAACTACTTGATCCATTAAAATCCCACCTGTCCAACTTAGCCTATTTAACATTGAAACACAGTATCAACAAAAAAACAATAATAGAAATAACATTAAACAGATGTAAATTAAAAAAAAATCCACAATCCTATAAAGACTTTATATATATATATATATATATATATATATATATATATATATATATATATATATATATAAATTTAGAAATTTAAAAAGGCTATTATCAACACCTTATACAATAGATTAAAATGTCTATATAATAATTATTTAATACATAATATATATATATATATATATATATATATATATATATATATATATATATATATTATGTATTAAATAATTATTATATAGACATTTTTATCATTATTGTATAAGGTGTTGATATTAGCCTTTCTAAATTTCAATAATCTTTTCTTTTTTTTTAATCACTAATTGTATTTTGTGTCATCCAGAAAGAAGAATTCAAAGCAAGAAGAATGCAAAAGAGTTCTAAGTGCCTTTAGAAAAAATCTCCAGAATTCAAGGCTCAACTTGAAAAATATTAAAGAAATATGACTTAATTAAAAAAAAAAACACATTTCGTTATGATAACCTGTGGTTGAATAAGTAATAAAATCACATTTATCATATAGTAGTTCTAGCATCACAATAAAAAAAAATGATTTTTATGTAAAAAACTTTTTTTTCTTTCTTTCTATTCAATCCACATATCCACGGCAAAGCAAGTCAGGGTATTGAATTCTTTTCACGGGCGACACCGTGCGGGTACAGCTAGACTCTTATAGAATATGGCAATTTTCTCTTTCAAGAAATTTAAAAAAAAACGTATGATTGAAGAAATTAAATAATTATTAAATCTGATTTTCAGTAATAAGCCATTTTAATGTGTACGGAAAATCGTATTTCCTTTTTTATCCAGATACACGTCGTCTCTCTTCATTATTCGTCTGTAGGTTTTTTCATTTCTTACGGTGTTCCAACAACCAGCATAGTTTTATACGGGATCAATTAGATTCATTTCATAATTTCACAAACAGTTCGTTTCCCAAATTTCGAAAAAATATTAATTAATTAATCACCTAATCTGATGGGCAATATTAATTTTTTTTTTTATTCTCTAAAAACTAATAAACAATTTTTTTTTTAGTTCACAGACACTTTATTTCTGCCGATTATTTACAAAACAAAATCAAATTTGAGAGAATCTTTTTGTATAAAACCAGCCTGAGCATGTAGCTATTGAATCTATATTTTTGAATTGATTGGTTGTAACAATTGTTGATAGATTTGTTGTTAGATTTGTTGTTACAGCCTAATGAAGGAGTTGAAGATGTAACATGTTCTTTCAATAATAAAAAGTTTTCTTGGTTTGGTTTTGTAAATATTAGATAGAAATGAATTATTTGTAAATCTATAATCAAAAAGAATTCCATTACCCGAAGAGGTGATTGTAATGCTTTACGGTCAACGCTGGAGGGAAAATTGGTTGATGAAGAATGGCATCCGGAACAGATAGACCAGACTGATGATCTGGATTACAGAATGACCAGAATGACTTTTACGCCTTTTACTGATGGGACTGCACTTTTGAGTCTCTTTCTTCATGATTACTGTACTCAGGGCTGGCTTTTGCTGCCATATTATTTTTGCGCTGCCCACTAGCTTCTTTCTGTAGATCCTCTTTAGGCGGTCTCCGCGTCGCACAGTGAGGCCGATAGCCGATCTAGGAGGACAAAAACAACTTTCAAAATGTGATAAATGTAATACAGCATCCTTTCTGTAAATAGTTGGTGACTTTAAAAGTAACCCAGTACAATCTCAAAATTTGATTATGCTCTCGATGTAGGGTTTGGATTAGGCAGGCATGACCAAGCAGGCCCACAATCATTTATAGTTGTAACTAGAGTCAGTGTGTGGCTAATGTTAAATCAGGTAATTATGTTTATTTCTTTCCAGATTAATATAGCTTCTACCAATTTCATATTGATTACAATTGGTATTCGAAAATGGCTATGATCAATGCTTTGAAATAGATAAACAATACTTCTATAATCTGTAAAATACCCTTCCCGGTATCCTAATGCAAAATTTGTTTTTTCATTTTGTAGTATTTTTTGCATTCTTTCAAGAAATGTTTTGCGCAGTTTTTCGCTAAGCACTATTTTTTTTTTAATTGAACTCAATTTCTGAGATCACATTTTTTGAACTACGGGAAAATTTGTCTTCTCATGATAGACCTCTGAAATTTTAAATGAAATTATTAAAAAAATATTAACTCACAAAATTGACGTTTTAGATTATAAAACTTAAACAGATTTGAAAGACAATGTAGCCGGATCAACGTACAAAGTTAATGAGCGTTTGAAAAATACTCAGGCAAAGAAATCGGCTTTTATGAGATAGATAAAATAATATAATTAAATAGTTTCTTGAAGCTAATTTTCTGGATCGTTCGGTAAGGAGCCACCGGTCTTATCGAGGTTTCGCGGGACTAGGAAGACCAAAAAAAAAAATGTTCACATGCTCCAAAAAAACTAAGAAGCGGAATATACTGCAGTCAACTTCCGAAGGAATAGCTGTTGCAGCACAGGTTTTATTTCATAACTTCGGTCAACGTGAAGCGAAAATAGTTAAATTGTGGTGGACCCACAATCATCATTAACAGCTCCTAACATTAAGAAAATTTGAAATAATCACAGATCAAAAAATCGAAGATAGTACAGCTGTGAAGAAGCCTTGCGGGAATTGTTGTTTGTAAGTTAAGCTTAAAAAACGTCAATAAAAGTGAACAGTATTTTAGGCAATGTTTTTCGAAACAAACATCATCATTCCATAACATTAACTCATTTTATTGACAGAATTAGTTTATTTAAAGCTAAGATCAAAATAAGTAAAAACAATTTTCAAAACAAGTAACAAATATTTTTTACTTGACCTAAAAATAAAATTTTGCTTGAA
This sequence comes from Rhaphigaster nebulosa, assembly GCA_948150685.1. Lineage (NCBI taxonomy): Eukaryota > Metazoa > Arthropoda > Insecta > Hemiptera > Pentatomidae > Rhaphigaster > Rhaphigaster nebulosa. The sequence goes on along the minus strand of OX411308.1, from coordinate 49,935,805 downwards.
ATTTGCCGCCATCTGAATTCTGTCATCCCGGGCAAGTGACCATTTTGTCCACCCATCTAATTCTGGTCCTGTGTATTCGGTTTACAGAGGGTTTCACTTGGTTCATCACTTTCTGACTTATTGCTAGGCGGTTATGACGAACTTTTGTCAGAGAATAACTTTTCTACGGATGTCGATCCTGACGATGAGGACGTAGATTAAATTAATTTTAATATGCTCACGTTGTTTTTCTATTCAATAATGTTGTTTCATGCTATTTCTTTAAAATTCTTTGAATTATAAATATAAAATTTAATTTTCACCATAAAATAATTTTATTTATTAATTAAAAACCATCAAAGGTTTATTTTTATTTATTTATGACCAACACGTGATTTCTAATCGAAAATTATGGTCATTGAATGTTTTCCTCCTAGATCGGCTATTGGCTCCACTGTGCGTCTGCCGCATCTATCCAACCTCCTTTTCTCCGGGCGGTCGGCCCCTATTAAAGGTTTAATGTACTTACAAGACACAAAGATATTTAATGAAATTGTAAAACTTGAGAATTTTTCCACAGATGCTCTTTGTAGCATTCCTAAGCTTTGTAAAAAAGAAAGAATTCTGTCATCAATTCGGTTAGAGCTAACAATTTGAAAATTGGTACGAAACTTTTTTAATGGCTAAAAAATTGAGATTGAAAATGTATGAAAACAAGACAACCTGAATGAAACTGAAGAATACTATGAAGAAGACGATTTAGAATCTGAATAAAAACAAAATGAAAACTTTTATTAAATTTTCGGTTTAATTTTAACACAAAAGTTGTTTAAGACACCATATTCTTTGGAAGATTTTGCAGAGGAAAAAGAATATCCCCGGATCCCTCCTCTGACTAGGAAGTACTACGGTTCGAGGAACTCCCTAATAAAGGATGGTGCGATCACAATCTAGGCAAGGGAATGACTGACAAGCGATGATTGAACAATCAGGATTAAGACTGGGCGATTCCACGCTGACGTCGTGTAAACTATTAGTATGAACTGCCGAACGGTGTTTCGACAGTTGAGATCCGTGGGAAACTAAAATTGAGAAAGAATTGGCGGAAATAAACAGCTGAGACAGCCAAAATTCGAGAAACATCTTGGATGAGGTGACACAAGCAACAGGTCTGGATAAAAACAATTGTCTCTTGATTTTAGAGAGAAATCCATTTAAAATTATAAAATCCGGTGAGACCGAATCACTAAAGGTAAATTGGGTGCAATCAATGCGTAATATCTCAATTCATCCTGGGAAAAACCTCTTTCAGAACATGAAAGTTGGGAAGATCGGGCGACTAAACGATTGTTTAAATATTTTTTTCTGATGAAAGAATTGATTAATCGGAACAATGAAAAAACCGTTTATGGATAAAGTCTGATTCAATAATAATAATAAAATCTGGTGCGGTGCGCGCATCACACAACTTTCTCTTACCGTCCTATGATAATTATCTTTTTAATACAATTTTAAAGAGTTCACATAAACACTGCTTCTAATAAACTCAGCAGCATACACATCTACTCCCACTTAAGTGCAATAAAAAAGTTTTTTAAACAATTTTAGTACAACAATCCTGTACACTACCTATATAGTTTAACTTTGTCAAGTTGCAAATATATTTTAAAAGTTTCTGGTTTAATTTCCATCGAAACATTTTCGTTCCATTAAATAATGTGAAAGTAGAAATTATTAATAAAGTTAATTATTATAAAGTTAATTTCCGCTTTTGTATTCTTAAATTACTTTGTTACAGAGCGTATTGTTTACAACAGATTGGCGGATTGGTGGGAAGAGGTTCGGTCGCATCTGTCTCCTTTCGGATGCGCTTGTTTATCCATCTAGGACCTAGATTCTAGGGTCTTGTGCTCCTCATAAAATACACTGCATCTTTGCTAATATTGGTCCGATTTAGATGATTCTTTTATTGTTTTTTAGATAATTTAATTACCTTTCATACAATTCTACAAATAATATACCGTAAAATACATACTTTTTAAGCTATGCGCAAATAAAATATTCTTTTCATCATAACTTTTTTCCCTGCCATTCCTCGGTGATTTACTACATAAATGAAAAGTGAAAGGCCTTTATGAAGAATAATTTAGGCAAGTTTCATCAAAATCGTTAGAGACGTTTTCGAGAAAATTGTAAAAAGTGTAATATCCAGGATATAATAGCTTATTCCGGTTAGTCCGATACGCTGTATCTTTGCTAATACTGGCTCGATTTAATGATTCTTTTATTCTTTTTTAGACAATTTAATTACCTTTCATACAAGTCTATAGGTAATTTACCATAAATTGCACGCTTTTGAAGTTATGAGTAAATAAAATATTCTTTTCATCATAACTTTTTTCCCTGCATTTCCTCGGTGATGTATCACATGTATGAAAAGTTAAAGGTCTTTATGAAGAATAATTTAGGCAAGTTTCATCAAAATCGTTAGAGCCGTTTTCGAGAAAATTGTAAAAAAGTGTAAAATCAATTATATAAAGTGGCACTTCCGGTTAGTCGATTTTGACGAAAATGTTGCTGTAACATCACATGCATGTGCCAACCTTAAATACGTAATTTCAGTATCGTACAACTTTTCGTTTTTGAGCTAGGCTGTTCACACATACACACACACACACACAGACCATTTTGCGACCCGTGAGGATTTACTAGCCTCCCATCGGGCGCCTACCCAGGTGGCGGATAGGGGAATGCTCACCAGATATGGTGGGTACCAGAGAAATAAAATACCCGGGGTGGACCAAAACTAAACAAATCCAGGCGCGACGGTTCCTAGAATAGGCGGTGACCTGGTCAGCGTCTGTTCCTCATGTTAGAGGCGGCTGTATTAAACCTGGCAGGAGGTATAAAATGCAAATTAAATTTATGAAATGATAGAGCAGGAGATTAGCCTTACGGTGCAGGGGCTCGGAACCCCAGTACCGGCGTCGGAAGAGGTTGCGAAAGCGGGACCCACGTCGTCATCATACCACCGCAAAACCACGTATAGAAACCCAACTGTAGCTGAGACAACTTCAGGTACACCTTTGGAGTTTTGCCAGGCGGAGTGAACGAAACTTGTTAAAGAAGTCCAGGATTTACAAGCATACATCCAGTCGCGACATAATGTCCACGGTGAGATAAAGGAATATGCCTGTAGAATCCAGAACCACCTGATCTCACTGGAGATCAAATTAAGTGAGGAAAAAGCAGAAAGTTTAGTGGATGCTGGTACCCAGACCGTGACGCCAGCACCAACAAAAACTACGAAAAAAAGAATCATTTGGATAACCAGCGTTCAACTACTCAAGAGGAGGACTTGAGAAAGAAGCAAAAAACAAAGGTGGTTGTACAGGGTAAACATACCAAGGTACCTAGGGGAGAAAGAGCGGAGCAGCCTCGGCAACACATGATGGCTTTTTTTTTTTTTTTTTTTTTTTTTTTTTTTTTTTTTTTTTTTTTTTTTTTTTTTTTTTTTATCCCCCTACCTGACCTTTCGGTCATACGGGGTCGTGGTGGCAGTGGGGTATTACGCTGGGGTAGGGTATACCACTGCCACCAATAATCAACACATTTATTTACAAATTCTTATATTACATTTTCTCTGAGGGTATTATATTTCTGGGTACAATTATTATAATTTCCTGCTACTGTGGTGCAGCTCGGTGTGCGTTTGCACGCCTTAGGGCTGCACCTTGTCTGCTACTACGGAGCAGCCCGGTGCGCAGTTGCGCACCTTAGGGCTGCTCCTTATCCTCTCCATCCGTCCGGCACCGTCCAGCCCTCCTGGTCAGCCGCATCCGTCCGGATCCCTTCTTCAGCTCCATCCGTCCGGATACTGGTCCAGCCCTCCTGGTCCACCGCATCCGTCCGGATCCTCTCACTGACTGCATCCGTCCGGAAGCCGGTCCAGCCTTCCCGGTCCACTGCCTCCGTCCGGGTCCCATCAGCCATCCTCAGGCTCGCCGACGTTGGGTGGTCTGGCCCTTCCCAGTGTGAAGTGCTCAGGACCCACCACCTCCTTCCACCCGTACACGAAGTCCTTGAAGAAGGGGTACACCTGTTCCTCCATCAGACGGGGGAAGTCCGACTCGGCGAGGGCGAAGATCCCGGTACTTTTCGACAACCTGGCTCGGTGTCCTTCTACTGCAGTGCAGGACACGATCACGTGCTCTGCAGTCTCAGGGACTCCACAGGTGGGGCACCGGGGGTCTATGTCCTTTCCATGTTCCTGTAGTTTCCCCCGGAAACCTCCATGCCCTGTCAGCATCTGCGAGACCCAGTAATCAGGGAGGACCCATCTTGCCTTCAGCCTTTCTTGGACGGTGGGGAAGAACTTCCTTAGGGTAGCTCCCTTCTGACTCCCTACCCACCGTCCATTCCACTCCTCGATGGTATCCTCCCTCAATATCTTCTTCCATTGGTTGGGGTTCTCGCCGATTCTGGTACGGAGTCCCTCCGGTAGCGCGTCGAGCCCCTGCCTCTTCACATGCCAGAAGGCACCACCTATGCAGATACCCTTCGTAAGGTTCGGGCGGATTCAGCGTTGCAAAGTATGGGCTCAAGTATCACCAGGATTCGCAAGAATGAGGCCGGGAATCTTCTGATACAGTTGAACCGAGAATCAAAAGGGGCTCTGGAGAGCATGAAGCAAACCCTAGAAGGAGCGTTGGGATCAGAGGCCGAAGTAAGGGCTTTGAGGCAGGAGTCATGGATTGAAATCAGAGACCTGGATGCCCTTACATCAGAAGAAGAAGTCGCTGAGGCACTCACTACCTTATTAGATGGAGAGCAGATTCAGAAAACTGCTCTGCGATCGATTCGCCTGGCATACGCTGGAACAATGACGACAGTTGTTGCTCTTCCAGTCCTACAGGCCAGGAAAGCAATTGCTGAAGGAAGGATTAGGGTAGGACTTGTTATCAGTCGGATTCGGGAGAAAATCCGACTACAGCGTTGTTTCCGATGTTGGGATTTCGGACATCTGGCCAGGCAATGCAAAGGGCCCGACCGAACGAAGTGTTGCCGCAAGTGTTCGGAAGAGGGTCATCGAGCAGTGGAATGCAGGAAGAGTCCTATTTGCGCACTATGCGATGGAGTAAGCGGTAACGGGCATCCCTGGGGTGCCTGTACAGCTGCTATGCCCCGCCGAGCACCACAATCCAGGAATTCGAGGATCAATTAGATAGCATAGTACGAGACGCCAGAGGGCGTAGGCCAATAGTAATTGCCGGAGACTTTAATGCCTGGGCGACAGAGTGGGGCAGCAGGTCGCCGAACCGACGCGGAGAAGTCCTATTAGAAGTCTTTGCCCAGATGGACGACTTGGTGCTGGTAAATACAGGGACGAAACCAACATTTGTGAAGGGGGGCAGGTCTTCCATCATTGACTTGACATTTTTCAGTGACAGCCTACGTCCAACTACTGATTGGCAGGTCTGCGACCTATAAACCCACAGTGATCACCAGGCTATACTTATCACCCTGGGAAACCGAAAAACAATTTCAGCGAGGCAAGAAAGGAGTACAGTCCGCTGGAAAGCTAGGACTTTTGACAGAGAGTCATTCAAAATTATGATGGAGGCATCTTGTGAGCTTTCAGGCTCCGCAGAGGATAAGGCACACCAGGTAATGGATCTGGTCACCAAAGCGTGTGACGCAGCTATGGTGCGCAGCAACGCATGCATGGGCCGAAACCCAGTCTACTGGTGGAACGACCAGATCGCTGACTGTCGTAGACGGTGTCATGCATCGAGAAGAAGATACCAGCGAGCAAAAGGCAGCCCTCAGTTCCAAATACTCCAGGAAGAGTTCAAAGCTACGAGGCGTGAACTACGGCGAGCAATCAAGATGAGCAAGAGGCGGTACTGGAAGGAACTCTGCGAAGAGGTAGACGAGGATCCATGGGGACGGCCTTACCGAACCGTCATGAAGAAGTTAAAGAGCAACTCTTCGAGATCACCCACGTGCCCGGTTGTTGTAGAGAAGATAGTGGCAACTCTTTTCCCAGAACAAGAAGAATTAATGCATTCAGGGTTGTGGCAGCCATTTGACGTACCATCCGTGACAGCTGAAGAACTCAAGGATGTCTGCACTAGCCTTCAGATAGGAAAAGCACAGGTTTGGATGGCATCCCAAATGTGGCACTAAAAGCGGCAATGGAGACTAGGTCAAATCTTTTTCAGGAAGTCTTCAGTTCTTGTTTAAGTGAAGGATCCTTTCCGCGGCCATGGAAAAGACAGCGCCTTGTGCTGATCCAGAAAGGCAAGGGAAACCCATCGGACCCTTCAGCATATCGACCGATATGTCTGTTGGACACAGCTGGCAAGGCTTTGGAGAAAATTATAGCTGGTAGGATACATGAGACCACAGAAGGTGTAGGGGGCCTAGCACAGACTCAGTTTGGCTTCCGGAAAGCAAGATCAACTCTGGACGCAATCACCATGGTGGTAGAAACGGCTCGGAAGGCTATTGCGGGGAAGAGAGGTGCGAAATGCTACTGCGCAGTTGTCACGCTTGATGTTAAAAACGCCTTTAACTCGGCTAGGTGGAGCTGTATTCTGAATGCCCTGCAGGAAATGGGTGTCCCCACTTACCTGACGAGCATTATTCGAGTTTATTTCAGGGACAGGACCCTGATTTATTCAACAGAGGACGGGCCAAAAAGGTTTAAGGTGACTGGTGGAGTACCCCAGGGCTCTGTGCTTGGGCCACTCCTGTGGAATGTCATGTACGATAGGGTCCTCAGGCTTAGCCTGCCAGAGGGTGCCAAGACGGTGGGCTTTACCGACGACATCGCAGTGGTGATCGAGGCAAAATACAAAGATGAAGTGACCTTGAAGGCCAGCCAGAGCATTTCATTGATCCGAGATTGGCTGGCATCGGTGGGGCTCCAGCTGGCAGACAGGAAAACAGAGGCCCTTCTTATTAGTAGTCGCTAAAGGAAGGAAGAAATAACCTTGAGAGTGGGTAGACAAGAAATTAGGTCCCAGTCTTCCCTGAGGTATCTTGGGGTTATAATCGATGAGAGGCTGCGGTTCAAGGAGCATATCCAACAAGCATGCGATAAAGCGGCTAGACTGAGCACAGCGTTGGCCCGACTGATGCCCCACATAGGTGGACCCAGAAGTAGTCGGAGACTATTGGTAGCAAGTGTGGTCCCATCTACTCTGCTCTACGCAGCCGCGATATGGAGTGAGGCATTGGACATACTGGCCTACAGGAGACCAATCTACCGCCGAAGTGTTCTCAGAGTGATCAGCGCGTTCCGCACAGTTTCCTACGAAGCTGCATGTGTGGTGGCCAGGATGCCGCCGATAGAGCTGGTCGTAGAAGAGGGGCAACGCTCATATAAGAGAATTGAACGCATCTCCAGTACCGAGGAAAGGAAGCAGACGACCGAGAGATGGCTACGTAGCTGGGATACGACATTGAAAGGGAGGCGGACCCATAGGCTGATACCTCAAATCCAACCTTGGCTGGATAGAAAACATGGGGAAGTAGATTACTACCTAACACAGATGCTCACAGGACATGGCTGCTTCAGAGCCTACCAAGTGCGGTTCAAGCTGAACAATACCGCTGTATGTCCAAGGTGCCCAACAATAGATGACTACTGTAGAGCATGTATTCTTTAGCTGTCCCCGCTTTCAAGAAGAGAGGGGAGAATTTCTAGGAATCTGTGGCTCAGGACCCACAGTAGACAGCATCGTCAGCCTGATGCTGCTTTCACAGGAGTGTTGGATGGCAGGCCAGCGCCTAGCGGCAGAGGTCATCAAGAAGCTGAGGAAGGAGGAGAAGGAGAGGCGCGCCTAAATAGTGGCAGCCTAAAACAATGAGGCGGCACACAGCCAATCACCCTCCATGAAGTAATGCCTAACGGTGGTCCCGTGGAGGGTGGGAAAGAGGTGTAGGGAGGTGGTTTTAATGGGTAGAAATCCCACACGCGGATAGGTACGGGCCTATCCGTGTCTTTTGAAGATTTCCATCTACCCAGGTACTTAAAAAAAAAAAAAAAAAAAAAAAAAAAAAAAAAAAAAAAAAAAAAGGCCATTTTGCGAGACTTGGTCATTTGGACTCAGGGGACCTTAAAACGTGTATTTCCGTCGAAAACTCGAATTCGAAAATTTTGACGATCGCTATACTTCCCCTTACTATAAACTTCGTATATACTCGTAGGTAAGGGAAAGTAAAAAACGCTGCAAATTATTACACAATGATTTATTATTTACACTTAATAATATTTCAAAAAAATCTATTCTGTCAAAGTTAAAGAAATTAAGCAGTAGGCACCAAAGAAAAAGAAATTTCGTGAGAGTGCCGAACTGGGAGTGCTAAGAAAAAACTGTCAATGCAAGTAGGCTGTGATGATTAAGACATGTAATCAGAGGGAAATATTGGATGTACACTTCAGTAGGAAAAAAAAAAAAAGGAAAAACTAAGGAAGCTAAAGGAAGTGCAGAAATAATCATAAGTGAAGAGGGAAATAATAATAAAGAAATAATAAAGAAATAATAATAAGTGAAGAAGGAAAGCGAAGAGATGCGAGGAAGTCAGAAGCCCAATAGATAAGGAGGCCTAGGGCCACGATGACCAGCCACGCCGGAGAATTATTCTACGAAGTTCATTAAGTTATATCTCAGCTAATACTGGTCCGATTTAAATGATTTTTTCCCTTTTGTAGGGAAGTAACTGAAGAGATATAAAGATAGAGATAGAGATTATAGAGATGTAGAGAGCCCGGTAGAGATATAATTTTTGATTGTAAAATGTGGAGATATTTTGGCATTCAGGTATGTTGTATGTATTGCCTCCTCGTAAAAAATCGAAGTTGTTGACCTCTTCCTTCTTGTGTGTTTTTCGCCATCCTAAAAAACCGCAAAAAAAGCACTTTTTTCAGTTATTCCTCAGTAAATCGCTTCCAGTTCATTTAAGGTTAAAATGAAGTTTTGTATGTAATATATTTTTAAATTCGGAAAATACGGGACCATCAAAAGATGCAAAAATGTAATAAAAAAAAAAAAAAAAAAAGATTAGATTTGGTTTCAACTTAATACAATTTTTTTTAGCGCAGTTTAGTGAAAATACATAATAACCAATATTGTATAGGATTAAATTACCACGTTTTTATCTTAAATGAACTGGAAGCGAGTTACTGAGGAATAACTGAAAAAAGTGCTTTTTTTTTGCGGTTTTTCCTCAGTAACTCGTTTCCAGTTCATTTAAGGTAAAAACGTGGTAATTTAATCCTCTACAATATTGGTTTATGTATGTATAGATTATGCATTTTCACTAAACTGCGCTAAAAAAAATTGTATTAAGTTGAAACCAAATCTAATCTTTTGGTTTTTTTTTTTTTTTTTTTTTTTTTTTACATGTTTGCATCTTTTGATGGTCCCGTATTTTCCGAATTTAAAAATATATTACATACAAAACTTCATTTTTACCTTAAATGAACTGGAAGCGAGTTACTGAGAAATAACTGGAAAAAGTGCTTTTTTTGCGTTTTTTTAGGATGGCGAAAAACGCACAAGAAGGAAGAGGTCGACAACTTGGATTTTTTACGAGGAGGCAATACATACAACATACCTGAATGCCAAAATATCTCCACATTTTGCAATTATAATCAAAAATTATATCTCTACTGAGCTAATTTGCCAAGTTTTATCGTAATTGGTTATATCGTAATTTTATTGATTGAATGTAACCTTCAGGAATCACAGGTGAAAAAGCAAAAAAAATCTAAACTTTCGTGGTTTCGTGGCTTTCAAAAGTTCTCTCGAGGTCGGTCATCCGTGCAAGCATTTTTATTTTTACATGTTTGTACCCATTCAAACAAGTTGAAAAAATCAAAAAATCTATCCCACCTTTTGCATCATATATGAAAAAACCTCTACTGACTGGTCCATTATTGAAAATGCACGATTATTCAACAAAAGTTAACAAATCTGAGTATAATCTCCATAGACCACAAAGAAGCTGCTCCCATAAACTATGACGAGATCATTAACATTTTAGCTGCAAAAAAGTTCGGAAAGTGAAAGTTTTGACCTTAATTTAGTCAATAAAATGTGTTAATGTTATGAGATGATATTAATTTAGAAATATAAACCTAAAATATGATAATAAAACTGTTGACTTTTATTGGGGAAAGAGGGTAAAAGAAGAGGCGACAGAATTAGGCTTGCTCCCTCTAGAAAAAATCCTAGATCCGGCACTGTGTGAATCGAAAAATGTATTTATCCATCAGTAATTTTCTGTTTTCTAAACATCACATAGTTTATTTTAATCCCTTAAATATATATTTGACTGTGAAATACCTATACCGATTATCAATAGTTCACTAACTTCGTTAAGAATTGAAAGTTATTAATAACCTATGGAATATTCTCCACTATGAAGGAAAATGTGTGATAATCCTGTTGACTACCCTGGTAAAGTAACAATCTAAAATTTCCACGCAATCAACAGTGGTTGTTCCTCAAGCATTTTATTTATTAAAAATAAATAAAAAATTTCCTCTGGAATCTTCCATCTGAAAAATTAACAGTCTGGAAATTTCGAATGGCCCAATATATCTTTCGGATAGAAGAAAATATACATAAATTATATTTATTATATTAAAATTCTATTTCAATGGTGTTTTGAAATTTTATAGAAATCTTTTACGAAATTCTCAGAATTTTAGCTCCCCCCCCTCCTCCATCAATCCTGTTTCTTTAAATGAAAGTGTAATTTTCATAAATTATATTATATCAATCGGTGTTGGCAGTATATTTTATTGTTCTGCTCATAGAATTTTAAAATTTCTTTTCTCTATTGTTGAATGTGGATATTTATGGCACTGCTTGGAAAATAAATTGGCCTAGCCGGTAACAAGTTCAACCCTGTAGACGCTCTAATTTTTATAACCATGAAGAGGTTATGGGTCCCGTTTGAATGCATTAGGATAAGCTAATATGATACCACACAAACTTCTTCTCGACCTATGTTTGTGTATAAAAATAATCATAGTTTCATGTTGGACGTTACCGTAGTTAATATAACGGATATTTGATGTAGGAGTGGGATTTATTTACACGTCATGAAGGTTTTGAAACCAGATTGGATCAACCATAATGGTAAGTAATTCTTTTTCTCATTTTAGGTTTTCTTCTTTCTGTTATCAATCCTGGCTTGGTAGTTTATCAGCCTTTAAATTTAACTTTTTATTCAGCTCAAGAAGTTGTTCATTAGTCAGTGAAAGGTTACCTTTGATTTTTCAGGCCGCCCCATTTACTCCATTGACATACACCCTGATGGTTCTCGCGTGGCTACCGGTGGACAAGGTAAATTTTTCGTTATTCATCTGTAAATGCAATATTATTTCATATGTTAGGAAGTGATGATAAATGTTGTTGATAACCTGACAGTTGTTATGGCATTCCTGATGATGAATAATGTTTATCTTCCAACATCAGTAAATTGTTTTGTGAATTTTCTGTTGTCTATAACCATAATTACTATGTATTGTTCATGAAATAAAAAAGTCTTAAATAAAATTATCAAGATAACAATAATCTTATTGTCTAGATTTTTAAAAATAGATTTATTTTAATATATTTTGAAATTATGCTGCATTTAAAACTTAAATCTTTTCAAAATGACTTATGCTGCTCAACAATCTAGTCATAAAGCATTATTGTTGTATTAGAAATTACTTTAAGTTATCAATAAAAGTGAGAGTGACCCATATTCTTGTATCTATTCTTAAATTGAAGTATTCTATCCATAAATTGAACTCAAATAATTTTTATTATAAGTGATTCATGTCATATTGATACTGCCTGCATTCTGCATTGTTTCCTACTCTAACAAAGTCTGCGATGCACACTAGTTAACTGTTTGATAAGCTCCTAATTTGATATGATATGGAAAATAGCGTTTTAATGTTTTTTATTCATATTTGTGCCCCTCAATCTACATGCTTGGTTATATTCAATTTAAATTTAAAAAAATTTCTAAGTGGTAAAAAAAAGCACTGTTAAAAATCCTTAACTATTCATGATAATATATTGTAAAAACTCAACATGTATGCATTCTCAAAGGCATAATAGTGCAAAAATTAGGTAACAGACAATAACGATTGATAAACAACTGCTTTCATTCAGAATTGTACACATATGTATAATATACTGATAAAAAAAACATTATTTGTATAGATTGTTAAACAAATGTTTTATATGATTGACTAGACCACTCAAATAAAAACAAATAAGAAAAAAATTGGTAAAAAGCCTGTCATTAAACAATATCTTTGTTTCCCATTTTAAATTATAATTAATCATAAAATAAATAATAGTGCATCAAATAACTTTTTTGTAAGGTGTTTTATTTGTTTATGCAGGCAGCAATTGTTGGTGGTTTCGGCATGGAATCTATGGATCTATCTATCTTAAGTGTTTTATCATTATTATTTTGTTGAGGAATGAAAATTTTTGTAAGGTTAAGTCTGGGGACCGTTTGTAATGCAACAAAACAAAGAAAACATTTTCAATTAGAATATTTTTTTTATTTTGACAAATTAATTATAAGCTGATGTGGTCTTTTTCTGAAGAATTTTTTATCCCTTTATCTTTCACACTTGATCCTAAAATAAATACTGTTACTGTTCAATTTATGTATTATTTCTGTCTGATTTTTGACAAAGAAAAAGAAAGCTTTCAGTACATCCTATTAATAACAGCCAGGTGCTCAAAGGTTCATTTAACATTTTAAATCACAAATTCGCATGTTAGTAATTAATTTGTCATTATCGACACGTTAATCCATTTTATTGAAAATAAATATGGACTAGGACCGCACGCTTTAAAAGCAAAGTAGAGATTAAAAATCTCCTCGTGTGAATGATGCTACACTGTGAGTGTTAGTTCCTTCTCCTTAATACGAACTTCCGAGGAAACTTTTTCTTCAGATAAGTCTCTTTATGTGAATGGCTCCATCTTGTTCTATACTAAATCAGTCTTCTCCATGCTGACATCCTCTGTGTAAATCCAGAATCTTCTAAAAATTTTACAAGATTTAATATGATAGTTAGTGGAAATCAGGACATTAGAGATTCCATAGCTTGCATATGTGTTTATATGTGTGTGTGCGTAGTAGGGTACCTTAGTCAATCAAGTTTAAAGGCTTCTTTCTTTAATGTTTTATTCTTGACATTTTGATCCCTAGAAATTAAAAGTATCACTGATATATATACTTACTTGTAGCATAGCATATCTATGTTGACATGCTTATTGTCCTGAAGCATTAGGGCTCAACTTGAAATTCTGGAGAGCATCCTATTTTAATTTATATCTGTTGTTCATTTTAAAGAAGTTGAGCTTTTGGGCTCTCTAAATCAATAAACCTCTTCTGTGTCCAGTCCTTACAATCCGGAATGATTCTTATGTTAAAAATAAAATTACCTGTGTCATCCCATATGTTGGAGATTTGGTCAAATATAGATATCCAACCTTCCATTTTAAACTCCATACTCACATAAATCCACCAATTTTTAACCTTGCTTCTCAATCAGTTTCTGGTAATCTTCATAGGCATCTGAAAAGAAACTGACCTTTTAAAACAATCGTTGGAGTGCTACTAATGGGTAGTTTCATCACATTTCATTGGTATGGCAATGATATTTCTCATTTACTTGTATTTTTTTAGTAAAGTTGCAAATTTTAATAAATACATGTTTTTTGTTTTTTTAAAAATACTTGAAAAATTTACTACTTAAAATGTCATTAACTTTTAAGGCTAGTTTCTTGGTAATCCAATTCAGAAATATTTCATGATATAGGTTTTATGAGTTTAAAATATTTTGTCAACTACCAAAAAATATCCTTTTGAGGAACAACACATTCGTTAATTGATTCCATAGTTGAAAATTATAACTAATAGTGTAAAGGATATCTTTGTTGATTAGTTATGTTTTTTCAAATAAAAAATAGGTTTTTTTTCTTGTTATTGAAAAACCACAACATTAATCAACAAAAAAAAATTATTTTCTTTTTAAAAAATAATGCAGATGTGGAGTAAGAATGGTTTCTGACGCCAGAAACGTTGCCACTATGAAATAATTTTATTATAAAATAGTAGAATAACAAAAAACATAATTTTGTAAGACTTTATCATTTTACAATTTGTATTTATTGGTTCAACTGCATCCATTTTGGAGAAAACATTGGTTCATTTGCTTGTTCACCACCCTCGATTGGGTCGTCATATTCTTCCTCACTCATCAGGAGCATCGGCTCAATGAGCTCATCATCCCACATCTACTTTGATGTTAAGATCATTAGTGCATGATTGCCCTCAACAATTTGCACAAATTACTCAACATTTTATTCCAGTTTTTCTACTGCTACAAGCTGTGTTGCACTTTTTTGCAAGATATTTTTGGTAAAAGTGACTGTGGAGCGGGTTCCAAGCTAGTGAGACCCAGAGACAGGCCATATTTGGTTGTTTGTCTACCTCAATTCATGAGATTCTTGTCGTTACCTAACGATATCTGTTTTTTTTTCCAAGTTTTGTGGAGAAAATCATAGTTTGTGATGAAGATATCACTGCAATTATGATAAGGAGATCAGTGTTTTCGCCAACAAGAGTAGTGCATTTATGCTCTTGTGTAGCTTCTATTAGTAGTGCTTTTTACAGGTAACTTTTCTGAGTTCCCATATAGCAGCGTCTTAATAATAATGGTTCTTTATCTATATATCTTATCTGTTGATAATTACTTCAAACGTTCTTCCAAAACACACGATGCTGGATGAATACTTCATCAATAATATAGCATGCACAAAGAAGGTTGAAACAGCCAGTTACAGTGAGTACAACCAGTTGACATGAAAAAATATTTGTGAGATAACGTGTATTTTTTCAACACTTTATTTTTATTATTATTTTGTAAAAAAAAAAATAAATCTTTTAATTAGTAACATTAAAACAAAGCTTTATTAATAGTTGCTTTCTTTTAACAGTATTTCATGCCACATGCGATCCATTTTAAGATAATGGAATTTTAGAAAGGAGAGAAAGTATTGACCACAAAAGACTAATAAATTTTAGAAAATTATCAACATTTTAAATTTATTGTTTTTATTAATCAACCCATTTGTTTCTCATTTTAGCAGTATTCTGTGTGTCAGAAATCATTCTTACTCCACTTCTGCATTATGTTTTTAATAGATAAACAAAATTTGTTTGTTGATCACTATTGTGGTTTTTCAGTAACAATTAACAAAATATATATTTTTTTTTTCTGAAAAATCACTACTTATTAACAAAGATATCCTTTAACGGCATAATTTTCAACTTTGGAATCATTAAACGAATCTTTTGTCCCTCAAAAATATTTTTTCGTAGTTGGCAAAATAGTGCAACTATTATAAAATGCTGTATATGATAGACAAATCAAAATAAATCTTATTATTACTTATTGTATGCATAATTTAACACTCTAAAACTTTTATTTATACAATTTTTTTGTTTATTGGATTTTCTAAGAGTTATCTTCGAAAAAAAAAACAAATTTTACGTCACCTTTTCGTTCCTATGAGCCACAGAACTCCGCAGAGGCAGAAAATGTAGGTTAGTATTATTGTGCCATAACTCAAGAGATTAAAATGATAAAGCCGTTCTCGTGAATCATTTCCAAATTGGATCACTTTTTACTACTAGTAGAATGTCATTTCTGTTTTCAGGACCAATTGTACAATATTTTTTTTTTTTTTTTTGTATTATAGATTCACAGAAATTAATTAAGTATTTCAAACTTCAAATGCATCTCCTGAAAAATGGTGAATTTCAAATTATAACATTTTTGTGAAATTAATACTTTTAATTTAATTTGATAATTTATATTATTATTTTGTGTATTATATTAAAGTAATAATTTCCTTTAATTAATTGTTATAAATTAAGTTGAACTGTTTATTTGAAGAAGGGCTTATATGTCTTATATGAGAGCCTTATATGATCTTAAGTCTTAAATTAAAAAAAGAAAATACCTGAAGGTAATAATTTACCAATAATGTAATCTAGATTTGTTAAGTTTTTAAGGCTATGGTGTTATTGTTCTATCGTCATATTAGAGGTGGTATTTTGTAGTATTTTTCTTTGCTACTAAAACCTTTAAGAATATTTAATAAGTAGAAAATGCCAGCTTCCTATTGCCTCCCTTTGATAAGTAATGGTACGGTGAGGCTTTCTAAGAGAAATATCTTAGCAGAATAATATGTACAAACTCCTCAGGTTTTTGTCTGTTAAAGGTATAGTTTTCAACCACCTTGTTAATTAATCAAAAGGAGTGCTAAACCATCAGTTTTCACTAAGCATGCACTCCTCCTGTAGAACTCAGGCTGCTGAATCAGTAATATGGTTTGCCCTTAAAAAATAAGATGGCCCATTTGGTTGGCTTACATGGTTGATAATTCATAGAGAATAGGTTATAGGTTAAATTTCTTTTTAATTTAATAAATTTTACAGCATCTGGAAATCTAAAGATGGGTTTACACTGAAATGCTACTAGTAACATTGTCATTAGCAAAATATCAATAACATTTTGATGCCTACTTTTTACACCCGTTAATAGCGAAATGTTATTAACATTGCTATTAACCATTAATTAATTCTTCTAACAAAAATGGTAATAACAGTCCATTGGGCTGTCTAAATAAGAAATAACGAAATGTTATTTGCAAAGTTATTAACTTCAATACTTGTAAACAAGTTAATAATATCATGACTAACGTTCTTTGATCCGAACTGCTCGCAAAATGTCTTTTATTGACAATGTCATTAGCATGTTACTGAAAAAAGTAACAATGTTTATAGCGAAGTTGAAAAAATGATATTAATATTTTCCATGAACTAGCTGGTGTAAATTAAATTGAACGTTATTAGCAAAAGTTTGAAAAATGTTAGTGGTTCATATTATTAGCAAAATTATCTCCGGTGTAAATCCATCTTAAAACTTCAAAAACAGTTTGACATAAAATTCTAAACTTACTGTAATTTTGTTTTTTATTCAAATGTGTTTCATAAAATTTAAAACATGATCAAATTATTTTTGTTTGTTCAAAACCTTGGCAAATCAAATGTGTTTGGCTTGTGTTAGTGTCTGATCTTGTAGAAAACGTCTCAAAAGCACTAATGTTGCATCCACACATTTGTGTATTTATATATATTTATATTATATTTTTCATTGTTTCTTCTTAAAATGAAAATAGTTTAAACTGAAATTAACCATCGACAAGAGTTCAAAAAGCTGAAATAGTAGCATGTGGATGGGTTGGTTTGCTAAGCTTCTGTAAACCCTCTTTACACGATTGCTGTTTGGCAAAGATGTGAGCGCACCTTAATTTTTATTTTATTTTTAGCAAACAAAATGCCTTCTAATTGTATTGCATTTTATATAGTACTTTTCTTTCTTTTGTAAGTAATGGTATTTATTATTTTTTAGGAGATGACTCTGGTAGAGTGGTCATTTGGAATATGGCACCAGTTGTTCTAGAAGAAGAAGAAAATGATGAAAGCACTCCTAAAATGCTGTGCCAATTGGACAATCATCTAGGTGAAGCAATGTTTTTATCTATTTCTGCACCATATTTTTTTCTTTGTAGGCATTAGGCATACCAGTTCTCAAAAATTCCAGGTTTTTTTATTTATTTCTCAAAATAAAAAACAATAGATTTCCCTCGAGATTGCTGGTGCATGCAAGATTAGTGGGTATAGCGTTTCTTATATTTAATAGCCTGATTCTAATCCTGGCATGAATATATCTTGTCAGAAAATTTGTGAGATTTATCACGTTGATTGCAGTGGTTCGGCAGGTGCTTCTTCGGTTCAGTCAGCCCTAAAATGTGTCCCTTGTATTAGTCAAGAGGTAATTCAGGTTGTTAGAGTATAGTGCTAATCATTTCATCTTCCTTGAATACTTTTAGGTAAGGTCCAGAATCATGCATTCTGTACATGCCTACAGCACTCATGGGCTGTTGTAGAATTCATTCATTTATAATTGTTAACCACAGGGAATAAAATAATGACCCTTGTTCTGAAATGATTATAGTAATTGTTAATAATGAACTATTTGACCAGCATAAATCAAAAAGTTGAATTGGCCAATAAAGGTGTAGTTCTGGGAGACTAAGCCTTGCTCAGAAATTATTTTATTAAATTATGGATAAAAAATACAATAGTTATAGGTTGTACAGTCATGTACTTTACAATAATTTTGCTTATTATTAATTCTTCTTCTTCCGTGGCGCTACAGACCGGTGTGGTCTCTGGCCTCCTCAATGAGCCTTTGCCAGGTGGCTCGATCTTATGAGGCTGTTTTCACTGGTAGGGTTGTAGGGCTGTTTCGTACATTCTATAGGGTCTAAGCATCCTTAGCAACAGTGTCCTCCCATCTGAGCCTTGGTCTGCCTCTACCACTGGAGCAGTCCAGCCTCCCCTCCAATAACTTCTTGGGAATCTGGACATCCCTCATTCTGGCGACATGGTCGGTCCACCTCAATCTTCCTAACTTGGTGGACCGTAGTACGTTTGCTTCACTGTAGAGCTCATATACTTCATTATTGTGCCGTTTTCTCCACTGGTCCCCTTGTCTAATGGGCCCAAAAACCCTCCGTAATATTTTTCTTTCGAAAATAAGGATTTCTTTTTCTTCTTTAGCTGTCAAAATCCATGTTTTGGATCCATAAGTAAGGACCGGCCTGATGAGCGTTTTGTAAATTATGCACTTGGTTCATCGAGAGATTATGGGCTTACCGAGATGCTTCCTTAAGCCAAAATAGCGTCTGTTGGCCATCATCAGTCTCTGGCTTGTTTCCATCAGAATCTTATTTGTAGAGGAAACAACTGATCCTAAGTACTTTAACTGGTCTACGCTCTGGTAGCTGAACGGACCAGTAACTAAGGGTCTTTTAACGCATTTCTATCACTCTGACCAACTCTCATGTACTTAGTCTTTTTTCTTCATTTATAGTCAGGCCCATGTCTGCAGCAGCTTCTATGAGATTCAGGAATGCATCCTTAAGTGTGTTGAGCGAGTGAGCGACTATGTTGATATCATCCCCAAAGGCAAGCAGTTGGACGAGTCTGTCCTAGATGGTCCCTGTCGTTTGAATACCCGAGCTTCTTACTACTTTTTCAAGGGCAAAGTTAAATAACAAACACGCTAGGGCATCTCCTTGTCTCATTCCTCTTTTCGAGTCAAATTCTGGTGACAAGTTTGACTGCACTTTGACTTTGCACCTCACATCTTCCATAGCCATTTTAGTGGGATTCTGAACTCATGCAATGCTTCGTAGAGTTTGGGCCTCTTGATACTGTTGTAAGTGCTCTTGAAATCAATGAAAAGATGAGAAGTGTTCATTTTGAATTCAGTTGACTTCTGAAGTATCGTCCTTATGCTGAATATTTGATCTGTTGTCGACTTTCCCCTTTTGAATCCCTTCTGATACTCTCCTATTTCTCTTTCTGCAAAAGGAAGTAACTTTGAGCATAATATATTCAAAATGACTTTATATCTATATTAGAATAGGGTAATGCCCCGATAATTTGAACATTCTAAGATGTTTCCTTTCTTGTGAAGGGGACAAATTAATTCCTTCGTCCACTGGTTCCCCAACCCATATATCCAATATGTATATATACAAAACCCATATATCATAAATAGCCTTATGGAGTTCCTCACTTCCATGCTTTAAGACCTCTGCTGGGATTCCATCTTCACCCGGGGCTTTGTTATTCTGAGTTTCAGGATAGCCTCTATGACATCTTCGTATTCGGGAGGGTCAATTCCTTCTTCTTCTTCAATACTTGCTGCAAAACTGTCTTGCACAGTATCTTCATCTTCTTCATTCAGCAAATTCTTAAAGTGTCGGGCCCATCTTGACAGGATTTCTGTCTTCTCTGTAATAAGTAAGCCGTCCTCTCTTTTACAGGCCTTCACCCTGGGATTGAAAGGTGCCCTACTGTTGTTTAGTTTCTGATAGAAGCTTTTAACCTCATTCAGGTTTCTGTGCTCCTCTATTTCCTCCAGTCGCTTGCGTTCCCATTCTTTCTTCTTCTGACGATGAAGTCTCTTTTATTGTCTTCTTCTGTCCCTATATTCTTGTGATACCAATCGTGTGTGTTTCTTCTGCACCATATTTCTATATGCCTTCTTAGCATCAGTAACCCTGGCACACTCATCGTCAAACCAACCTGGTCTTGTTGCCCGCTCTTCTTCTTCCCCTAACGTATCCTCAGCAGCTTTTCTGACCACCATTGAGCATTTGTTCCATCGTTCCTGAACAGAACTTCCAGGTAAGTAGCTTATAGTAATTCATTCAACCTTGACTTGTATGTAAGACTTATCTCCTC
The DNA here is from genome assembly GCA_948150685.1 of Rhaphigaster nebulosa. Classification (NCBI taxonomy): domain Eukaryota; kingdom Metazoa; phylum Arthropoda; class Insecta; order Hemiptera; family Pentatomidae; genus Rhaphigaster; species Rhaphigaster nebulosa. Next base: position 49,915,393 of record OX411308.1, on the reverse strand, counting down.
GTCCTTCAGTTTGGATGTGGCAGTCTCACTCAGTTACTTGGCTGGTAGTTTTCTTACATTCGAGATTCTAGCTCTAATTCTGGAAACTACCAAAAAGTGGTCTGTGTCTATGTTGACCCCTCTGTAGGATCTTGAACTAATAAGATTAGACCTGTGCCTTCTGCTGATGAGGACATGGTCTATTTGATTCACAGTGTTTCCATATGGTGATCTCCAAGTTTCTTTGTGAATCCTCTTTCCCAGGAACATAGTACTGCCCACTACCATATCCTTGGATACGGAAAAATTTATTAGTAACCGTCCATTCTCATTGGTCTCATCATGCAGGCTGTGCTTTCCAATGGTTGGAGTGAAGATTTCTTCTTTATATATTTCTTCTTTGCGTTAAAATCTCCTAGAATGATTTTAAGGTCGCTTCTAGGGCAATTGTCAAATGCATCATAAAAAGCCTCTTTTTCATCATTGGGCATGGTAACTGACAACACTACTCGTAGAATGTGTTGCCTTAGTCTCAGTAAGCATATTCGGGGAGTTATTGGTGTGAATCCAATGACTAGAGCTCTTGTTCTACCTCTCACCACAAAACCAGTTCTAAATGCATGGTATTGTTCATGGCAGCTATAATATGTTGTGTGGAAACGCTTTTCAAGTAACCCAGTACCCTTCCATCTAATTTCCTGGATTGCAGCTAGATCAATATTGTATTTGTCCAGTTCATTTAGGAGCAACCGAAGTGACCCCAGTTATGTTTTGTATAATAATGTTTTGTATAATGATAAAACATTCCAAAGTCCGAGTTTTAAGTCCTTTTTACGAATTCCAGGTTGTTTCCTTAAGTTCAGTCTGGCTTTATCTCGTTGAGGTCTCATAATAGTTTAATTTAAGGAGAGCGGGTTATTAGTCCACTGCCCCAAGTCAGGGAGGGGCTCCCTGACTCACTCCCCTATCCGTGGTGGCTACCTAGGGAAGGTAGCCCTAGGGTGAGTACTGTAATTGATCTTGGTCTGTAGTGTAGTGTGCTGTAATTAGTGTAAATGTGCAAGTGTCAGAGTACTGTTCCCCCAATCTGGAGGACCAGTGGCTATCTGGGGTACTCTGACCGGGCGATGGGGCCGCCACCTCCCTATGTCACTGATTATTAATTAAGAAGATTAATTATCCTTAATTTATAATAATTAATGGCAAATTGTTTATTTAAAAATATATAGATATTTCTTTGACTGGAATAACTGACTGCAATTTGTTAATTCAGTTTAATGGCAAGTGTTTCGTTCTTTTTCAGTCACCACCTGCATGCTTGGTTTTTTTTACTAAATAATAAAATCATCAATGTCTAAACGTCAATCAATTTCTTAGGTCCAAAAACCCATATTCAAGTTTAAGCGAAATCCTTGTTCAATTTCAATATCCACTTTGCAAACATACATATACCAATCGCTCTTATTAGAATATAGAATATAGAGCAGACTTAAGTTTTTTTTAATGTTTTTTATCTATTGAAATTAACAACTGTAACTAATCTACAAATAAATTTGCAAACTACCCATTGGTACCACTACAACTACAATTCTATATTAAAAGATCTTGTGGCCTTCTTTTTAGGCACCTCTGAGGGTTGTCGGGAATAGATTAAGATAGGTTATGTATAAACTAGTAAGCTTGTGTGGGTACAGAGTTTGTAATTAAAGGAGCCATTTCTCCAACATATGGAATATTTAGGTCTTAATGGATAATTTTATTTGTGGCGTTATGAGCAGCATTACTAATCAATTAATTTTAATGTTCTTTCCTCCATTGTTTTCATGTATTTTTACCATGTCATTTTCTGCTATAAATCGGTCCACTAGTCTTGGAGAAAAGTTACGGACTGACAGATTTTTTTTTTTAATTTGATTTTTGGGTTCTATGTATTTTGATATGTAAACCCTCAAATTTTGAGAGGGTCAACATTTTTTTTTATATTAAAAAGGCCTATTATTGAAAATAAGAAACAAAATGGAATAATTTTTACAAATTGCTCGAATCAGCGCAACGCCATACCATATTTTTAGAAAAAATTACTTAGAATAAATTTTATTATAAGGCCTGGATGAATAAAGTTATACAGGAGTATCCCATACTGTCATTCATGCATGAACATTCAAATAAATGATGAGACCCATTCTTGTGTTATATACTTTATTTTTACTGTTATCAGTATTTTATGAAAAAACAAAACTACTATTTCATTTGTATTATTTGCATTTTTTTTCTTTTTTTTAATGTTGTATGTGTTAGCAAATCATTTTACTTGTTTAATTTTGTATTTTACCTTTACAGCTTGTGTTAATTGTGTACGATGGAGTGGATCAGGAAAATTTTTAGCCTCTGGGGGAGATGACAAAATTGTAATGGTGTGGTGTATGTCAAAATCATTAGGTATGTTACTGATTAAAATTAATTTTTTTTTTTAACTGGAATAAGCAGACTTCCTGTTAAGAAGCATTAGCCAAAAACATCATAAAAGTCTATTTACAGGAAAATAAATAGTTAGATTATTGTTGTTTATTAAGTTTAGCGCCCTTATATGCAGGAAGGGTAGGTAATCCTACAGGTTACCAATCTAGCCAGAGTGAAAAGGTTAAAATTTATTCCATGGCTCCTAGGCTGTATTTAAACCAGCATCTCTTCTAAGACAAGAATGTTGAAGTCCTCTGTTTCTATGAAATTATCTGTACTTCAACAACTTGTGGTTTTGTTCATGTAGGGTTAAAATTGAGATGAATAAATTTTAAAAAAATAAATGGATAAAATACATGAAAAAATATAAATTTTATAATTACAAAAGAAAAAAAGAAAGCAAACTAACTTTTTTAGTAAAAGTGAATATTACCATATGTGTAATAAATGATTGATTCAAGCATTTTATTCTTTTATTATTCTCTAATAAGATTCATTACATCTTCTGTGATACCCTTCACCCTCCACTATAACTGTTTTTCTCTGTGTTTCTGCGAGGCTATGGTGGCCGAAAGTGTTAAAGCGTCACCTTAGCAACCTCGAGACTGCTACAGCACCTGTTCAAATCTAGTCTGGGCAGGTTAAAATTTATTTTGTGGCGGCCCCAAGTAATGAATCTCAACCTTTCTACTCTGGTTATAATAGGCTGGTTACCTGTAGGATAGCCCATCCTGTTTGCCTTAATAAGATAAGAAAGAAAGTTAAACCGTATTAAAAAAATAAAACTGGTTTTCTCTTGTAAGTTATCATGTTAGTTCATTCTTCTTCTCATGTCATTGTTGAGTTTTTGTATTGGAGATGTTCTATTCATTAATTGACATGGTTGAGATGTTTATTTATCTATTATAATTGACAATATAGTCCCAGCAAACCTTAACTAAACATAAATATCATCTAAGTAGTTTTTAATTATACTATATCTTCTATATTTTTTGCTTCCTCACTACCGAAGGTAAGGAATGTTTGTATTCATTCAGTAAGTGAAAAAAAATTGTCCTCAGAATCGAAAATTTTCAATCCTGTTTTTCCAAATCAAGGAACCAATTTTGTTTTATGCTTGTCATCAGTACTCAAATCCATGTGACAGGCATACATAACTTGCAACCGTTAATGGTCCCTAGATGGTTCCATATCAATTTTATCAAATTCCATCCTCTACTTTTGCTTATGCGTGCACTGACACATTTTCCTTGGCACCTATATTTTTAAAAAACTCATTTGGTTTGGTCCAAAGTTGAGGATTAGTGTAAAAAATGGTCCAGTATAAATTTTATCAAATTCCATCCTCTACTTTCACTTACACATGCGCAAACATATTTTCCTTGACATGCCCATATTTAAAAAACAGCTCATCTCATGGATTTTATTCTCGAACAATAAATCATTGGCCTTGAAATATAGGTAATTATGTATGCAACAGAATTAGTGAGAAAGCTATGTTGTCCTACGTGACAAATGCAAAGTTAACTCATTGTCTGTTTCAAATTTTTTTTTTTAGTCATATAAGTTATTCTCATGAATCTCTAAATAATTAAAGAAATTTGTTCCAAATAGTTCTTAATACTGTATCTGTTTTATCACAGGTTCCAATTCAGTGTTTGGATCTAAAGGAAAGGTTAATGTAGAAGGTTGGCGGTGTGCGCATACGCTAAGAGCTCATCAGGGTGATATTCTGGATATGGCTTGGTCACCACATGACCTGTATCTTGCAACCTGTTCTGTAGATAATACAATTATAATATGGCGTCCTGAAAATTTTCCAGGTAGTTTTTTTAATTCTATTTGTTTTCTTAACCTATCATTTAACTTTGTTAGATGCTGGTTTATTCTTATTATTTTCCCAATTCATACTGATATTTGGTATGGTATGGTCTGAAAAGAAAATTTTATAATACTGTTACAAATGAATCGTGAATTGCAGAAACTCCACATATCCCAGTCTATATGGGGTTTCTGCAATTTACGATTCAAATTAAGAAGTTAGCAGTCAAGAGATGTGTCTTATAAGATAAGATATATCTTATAAGGACATGTGCAATGGTTAAAGCTGTAACTATTTTGTAGTACTAATTCTCTTTTTCTACCATTTATCCCCTCGAAAGGAAATGATCTGAAACTCATTGCTTCATTAGATTTCTCGTTTTAGGGAGAAGGTCTTGGTGACTAAAATATTACAATGATAGCAATACAACAATCACAAGATCATCCTTAAAACAATCATCTCACCTACCTCTTGGTCCTTGGTTGTTCACCCTTTGGTTCAGTGATAATTAACTTTTTAGAGAATCATTCGTTATTTAACCCAACAATTCTACATTCCCATTTCAATCTCTGAGATGCTATTACTTCAATTATATTAACTTGGTCCATGCTATGTAATTCCTCGTCGTTTGGTCTCCCTAATTTCCCATTTGGCTTATCCTTTCTTGGGCCAAATATTCTATATAATACTTCATTTTCAAAAACCTTCAGGTGTTTGTTCTTTGTTCTTTTTTTCATGTAATACCCATTAAGAACAGTTGGAAGGATAATTGTTTTATAAAGTCTAACTTTTAGGTTTCTCAAAAGTAGGGACGAACCAAGTAATTTAGTAAAGGAGAAATAACAATAGTCACCCTTAAACATTTTCTTTATTTACGTATTCAAATATTTTCTCTGTTATATCTATGTCATCCCCATTTCTACTGCTAATCATATATATCCTGACAAAAATATCAAAGAGAATTTTATGGTAAAGTCTTGGAGAGGAACTGTGGGGAGGAAGGAAGGAGGTAGATATTATGGAGGGAAACACATGTTGGCCAAGATGTTGGAGTAATACTCCAGAACTCTTGACCCTGAAAATGATACCAGTTCAATTCTGGCCTGCAAGGTTAAGTTCTGTTTATTTTAGGACTTAATGATATAAATCTTAATACTCCATTTTATGGATCATAGGTAATCTAGTCCCCTCTGTGGGATCAAATATATATCAATTTTATAGCTATTTTAGGTTTATCACAAATCACCCACTGGAGTTCGCTAAGGTATATAACGAGGTGTAAAAATATCAATTCCAACCTGAATTGGATCTTTCATCTTCTGCTGTTCAGATGAATCAGTATTTATTCACCACTAGGCATTTTTTAAATTTTTTGAGTAAATGGAATCTGTAGAAGTTGTTCTTCTAACTACTTTGTTATTTACATTTCTTTTTGACAGTTTTCTAGTTTTTAAGCGATAGTTAGTTTTGTTCCAGTAAAACATGATAGTAGGGGTAAGTGCAGATTACTGTTGTGGGATAAGTGCGTGTGGTGAAAACTTGCCTCTATCATCATGTTTTGCCAGAGTAACTGGAGACTAGCCATTGAAATAAAAATCCTTTTTTTAAATATATTTATTCAATAATATTTCTCATCCCACTTTCATAACTTTTACTGAAGATTGAAAAATGTGGATCTCAGACGTTAAAAGTTTTTTCGAACATTACATCAGTATAATAATCATCCGTAAACAAACACTTGTGCACTTCCCTCACTACCATTACTGCTTGAATAATGAGCCTTACAGATAGCTTGTCTCCAAGGGCTAGTTCGTACTAGGTACTATTAAATTGAATTATCAATCTTATAAAAATAGGCGTGATTGATATGTGGACTTAAAATGTAATATTTTAACATTGTCTTCTAAGGAACATTTAAAAAAAAATAGAAAAAGTATAACTTAATAAATATTTATTTAAAGTCGAACTTTTTTGTATTTATTCTCTTATATTTCTTCAGCTAGTCCAGCACTATTTTTTATTTTTTTTGAAAAATAAAAATCACATCTGGAGTGGTTTAGCCCCATCCCTTCCAGTCACGCCTTACATCCCACTCTCCTCACGCTGCAATCAGCGGTTAAAGGGATAAAATCAGTCTACTCATTACTTTATTTTTACTACAGAAATTGTTGCTGTTCTAAAAGGCCATACAGGACTTGTAAAGGGAGTGAGCTGGGATCCTGTAGGTAAATATCTTGGATCTCAGTCTGACGATAAGACTGTCAGGATATGGAGGACAGTGGATTGGTCTGAAGAAGCTGTGATTTCAAAACCTTTTGAACAGGTGATATATTTCACTGTTTTGTTTTTTTATAATCTAGGGTTTCATATTAGGTGCAGTTTACAAGAAGAGTGCCATGTCAACATAATTTTATTTAACAGCCAGTATAATATATTATGTATATATACTACCAGTATGTATGTATAATATATAAAGTATAATATATATATATATATATATATATATATATATATATATATATATATATATATATACACACACACACACATACACACACATACAGTCAGTTCTCGAGTTACGACAGAGCTCTATTCATCAACCTCAGTCGTAAGTCAGACAAAAAATACAACAAAGTATTTACGTATTATATTTTTATATAACATTTATTTTAGGATATTTTCTTCTTCTTTGATAGTATTATCTTCTTGACAACCACCCTCAAACGTATTAATGGGTAACTGACTGGACATTAGCTGAGAAACTCGATGTATCATCTTTTTTTATGCCAGAAGCATGCAATTGATGACAATAACAAAAAAATTACATTTTTCTTTGATAATTCTAAATATTATACAGTTACAATTATCAAAGAAAAAAGTTATTATTATAACTATATATATAACCATATATGTATACATAACAATAAATATATCATGTATATAAACTATATATATCAAGAATACCAAAAGCCCAATCAATCCTGGCAGTATTGCTAATGTTAAAATAATAACTTTTTTCTTTTAATATTAATTATTCTTTTTTATTATTAGCTGATTAGGATCAATGAAAGTATTAAATAAAATTAATTTTGTTGGTTATGAATTGACTGACAGAAAATATAATAAAACAAAATTTAATTTATTAATAATAAATAAAGAAATACATTTAAAATTATGAAAATTCAATAATCAGAAAATTCTAGTAACTTATATATAACAAATAATTAAAATTATAAGTTTCCATATTTTTGCAAAGAAAGGTGGACTGGTTTAATACTGTAGAATATTCGAAAAATAATAAATACAATTTTATACACATTTTAGCTCTAAATGCAAAATATTTATAATTTTATATATAAAATAAGAAATTTATTTTTTGATACTTGATTAGAAGTCTTCTTAACTCCTGCTTGATGTTCCTCTTCTTTTTCATAATAACAGTGTTTCCCAGCTAGAATATGCTGCAAGTTAGTTTGGTATTTACTCACTGGTCTATATTTAATTTTACTTTTAAAGCTCATTCACTGACTCAAATTCACTTTATAATGGACTTGGCTCACTTAAAGATATTTAGGCCGACTCACGGTCTTCATCCTAGTGCGGTTCTGATCAAAAAGACGCTCCTTACTCTCCATTTCGCCCAACAATGACTTGCTAATTAGGAAGGGGATATCAAATGTGCTGAAATTTTTTTGTTTTCTTCATTTATTTTAAATTTCCATATTTATATTTTACTTTTTTGTTTAAACAAAACATGTTTTCATGTTTGTTTAAGTCCATTTCTTTTGTATAAAATTATTATATTTAATGACACTTTATTAAAATTTTAACTCTAATTAATTTTATCATTACAATATATACGGTATATTATACCTGCCGTCAAATAAAAAATTGATGACATTGTGGATGCGCCCTTCTTGTATGGAGTGCCTCATATTTCTTACTTATTGTTTACTTTTTTAGTGTAATTTTTGTTGTCCTGCAAAGCTTCCTTGATTCAACTTACTTGCTATTATAATTCAGATGTTTCATTGTATTATATTCCTTCAAAAATATTCCTTACTGCAATACATTAAAATATTGTTTTCATTCTATAAGATTCAGTTTTGGCATTATTAAAGGATTTTGAAAACACTAGAATATTCATTTTGGACAAATAATTGTTTATCATGCTTATTCTACAAAATCCACCATCATTTGACTTACCTTTATAATACAGTAATTAATATATTATCATTTTTTCTAGTGTTCTGGCACAACTATGGTGCTGAGGTTAAGTTGGTCTCCTGATGGACAATATCTTGTTACGGCTCATGCAATGAATGGAAGTGGCCCTACTGCAAAAATTATTGATCGAGATGGCTGGTCTTGTAATCGTGATATTGTTGGCCATAGAAAAGCTGTTACTTGTGTTGTAAGATGTGATTTCATTTAATAAACATGACATGAACTTCCCAGATCTAAAACAACAATCTCTGTCATATATATTCCTAATTGATTATAAAATTTATATTATTAAAATTCTTCCTTTTTTTTTTTTTTTTGTCTTCTGTATTTAGAATCCCTCTTAGCTGTAAACTATCATGACTGATATAATCATTTTTGCCTATGCTAAAGTTGTATGAACTGAAAGCTTTTTTTTTTTTTTATAGAAGTTCTTTTTTTTATTTAAAGAACAGCATGAAAGATACTTTCATGTTTTTGGAAAGTAAGCGCTGGAAACTGAGTAATTTTGCTATGGAGAAATAAAAAGCATTATCCACTTTTAACCTTACCTTTATTTCCTCTTTAATTTTGTTTCTTTTATTTATTCTAGACCCCAGATACTTAAATTTCTTTATGTATTCAGTTGTATTCCCTGTATTATATGTACATTATTGAAATCATCACCATTTCAACTAATCTCATTTTTCTTTTTATCCATTTTTTTTTTTTAATCCTAATTTATTACTGCCTCACATCAAAGTTCTTATATTTAATAGTTTCTGCATGTTCACCTAGCGGTACCATAGTAGCATAAGCAGGCATGGGTATTTTACTCTTCTTCCCCAGTATTGGATTGGTTTGTAATGGCACATTCTTCTGCTAAATGAAATAAAACTAAAGGAAAAACAATCACCCAATACCCAAAAATTAAGATCTACTAAATCTGCTCATCTTGGTTTTATTAAAATATAAAACAACTGGTTTTATTTTAAAAAAATCTTATTGCAAATAGTAGGGAAGAGTAGGCCTGGTTGGCATAAGGCCCATTCTCCACGAGCGTGTAAAACGCCGCTGTTAAACCGTCCACCTGACTGCTTAAACTTTTTTCCTATTCTCCATGAGCGGTTGAATTGACGCTTGTAAGGCACATTCTCCACAACCTTAAAAATCTTCGTCTGCTACAAACCCGCTTGCAGAACAAAACAATGAAGTAAAGCTGCTAATGGGAATAGGGTAAAGGGATATAACGAGAGGGAATTCTGCGAACTGTTGGTGGATGTAAACAACTGATTGTTGAAACACTATTACATCGCTTTCCGATTTCCGACCGTGTAATTTGCAATAAATATTTCACTTATGAACGTTTAAAAAGATTTAAACAAAAATTTAGTGAGATATCCTCTCAAGTATAGTAAACTAACAGGAATAAATTTGTTTACAAAGATTATTAAAATGTTTTTATTATTTGAAATTGATCTTCAGAGAATTAAAAAAAAATAACAGACAAGTGAAGCCAAATTTTTGAAACTAGTTTATATTTAAATAAACATATTATAGCTAGATTAAATATTAATTACCTCGTTCGTCCTCATTAGCAGTAATATCAATATCTTCCCAATCTTCAAGCATGTTCCTTACTACGTCGGACCAGCATCTAGAATTAACTTCTCGATTAGAATATTCTTTGGACTGAACATCAGTCTGAACAGTGCAGGTCTAGCCTCAATTTCATAAATAAACTTTTCAGTGTCGAACATGTTTTATGTTTATAATTATTACACTACTCTTCAAAAAGTTATCGTGCGACAGAGGCGGGCGAACAGCTCTCAGGCACTGCACTATGTGGAGTATGAGTCGCTGTTATAACGCCTCTGCTGGTGTTCGACCCGCCTACCCGCACATGAACGCCACCACCCGTGGTGTGGCGTGTAGACAGTCCTACATACTCCATTGTTCTGTTCCACAAGCGGTTTTGTAGCGGGTGAACAGCAGCATTTTACCGCACCATTCTCCGCTCGTGGAGAATGGGCCTAGGGTAGGTTGGCTAACTGTTTTTTATTCTCATCACCAGGGGCTCTGGAATGCCAACTTCTTACCATCTACAGGTAATTATTCCAAATTTATTAGTATTGTGTAATCTTCCATGGAATAGTGGTTTACGAAAGTTTGTTTTTCAACTTGACCAGTAAATTTTTTCTTTAGTTTTCCATTGTGATTATTGTAGTGTAAAACTCCTCGAATTTTGCTTTTCTGGATCTTGGCAGCCATTTTTGTTTTGAAATCCAGTTTGGGACTTGTTGGCTGTTATGTTTGCAATGAGATATTATTGTAAATATAAATACTTCGATTAAAAGACTGATTGTAAAATTAAAACAAAAGATGGAGAAATTGCCTTCCTAAAGCATACAAAAAAATATTTGATGTGAACACCTCATGACTTCCTTGTACGTCTATTAAACTATAAATCGGGGGCTGAAAAAGTGACTCTGAATTTGGTGACTGGTTTCCATAGCAGTATTTTAAAAATGACACTCAGTGTCGGTTACATGTGGTGGTGCACTAAGTCGTAATTCTGGATGTAGTAAACTCAGAATTTTATTTTCTAAAACATTTATTTGACGCTAAAATTAAAAGAAAACTATTTAAAAAATCTGATTAGACCAGCACATGACCTTCCGCCACTTCAGTATAAAATAAACAGTTTGGAATTAGAAGTAAAGTATCACTTCCGGTTACTGCATATTATTTCCAATGTTTAAAAGTCTAATACTAAATTTTAAAATTATTAGATTAAATTTAGACAAATTTTTCCACCAAATTCTATTTTGAGCAAATAGTAAAGTACAACTTCTGATTGGCATTTAGCAGCCGAAATATACTTTATTTGCAATGGCATAAAAGTCTCTCATGCCAGATTTGAAAATAATATGATTATATTTAAACATATTTTTTTTACTAAAATTTGTAAAGAGTTTATTAAGACCTTCAAGTAAAGTACCACTTCCGTTTTTCTAATTTTCACCCAAATCTAGTATATTATTTATATTGATATCAAAGTTTCAAAAACCAAATTTGAGATGTTTTGCATTATATTTTAATATAATTTTTTATGAAATGTTATTATGACCTTCAAGTAATGTACCACTTCCCGCTATTGCCAATTGTAACCAGAATCTAGTATATTGTTTATACTTACTTACTTCCGTGGCTCTACAGCCCTTTTAGGGCTTTGGCCTCCTCACGAATACCACTCCAATCCTCCATCAGCAGCTTGATTGCTCCATAGTCCAATTCCCATCCTCTACATATCGTCCTCTACAACATCAAAACATCACAGCCTGAAACTTTCTCTCCTTTTGCCTCCTGGTTTGTCATATAATTGTTTTTTTCGGGTATCTATCTTCTCCCATCCGTTTTTTTATAAGGCTTGATTTGACATAAATGACTATGTCTGGTTCATTATTAAGTTCCCGAAGTTTCCTATTATTTCTTATCTTCTTGGTCATCCATACATGCTGGCTCAAAGATCTGTCGAAGCATCTTCCTTTCTTGCATTCTTGGGTCAGGACCGTTTCACATGTATATGTGACAGTTGGCCTCAAAATCGTTTTATTAATAAGTAGTTTTGCTTTCCGTGAGGAGGAAGGAAAACTTCAAAGGAAACTTCAATGTTTTTCACACTTGATATCTGTTGCCTGCAGCGATTCTTGCTTTTATATCTGCTGTGATATCATTTTCTCCCGTCACTGAAGCTGTCCACTTTTTTAAATGTGTGGTGGAGCAGTTGCACGTTGTTCTGTCCTTCCTGCCCCTCATTCCTGGAGGAAATCATATATTGGGTTTCTTTCTTATTTATCTCAAGACCCAATTTTTTCCCAGTCTGTTCAAATTCCTTAAAGCTCCTGAAAGTGCCGCTTTTGTTATTGCCACGTCATTAGCATACATCAAGTGTTGGGTAAGTCTGCTGTATATCATTCCTCCTGGGTTAGTCCGGATTGATCTGGCCACTTGTTCTAGTGCAATATTGAATAATACAGGGGAGAGTGGATCTCCCTGCCTGGTGTAAACCACTCTCTTCCTCAAATTCTTCTGATAGGGTGTTTTGGATCTTCACCCTATGTCTGGTGTTTTATAGGGTCATCACACTTCATCCAACTAGCTTTTCTGGAACCTTGAGTATTTTCATAACGTTAAGGCAGTTCATTCCTATTGAGACTATCACATGCTTGGCAGAACTCTATGAAGAGGTGAGTTTGTCGAATGGAAATTATATGATCAACCATACATTTTCCTGGCCAGAAGCCATTTTGGTATTAACCGAAAGAATCTTGTTGACATTGTGGGCAGTATAACGGATACCTCAACAGTTTTGGCAGGTCAACCTATTTCCTTTCTCATGCATGTGGCACAGAACTGCCACATACCAATCCTGTGGCATTCTAATTTCCACCCATACATCAAATATAAAGTTATATATTTCCTCCACCATTGTATTTCAGAACCTCATTTGGAATACTGTGTATTCCTGGAGCTCTGATTATCTCAGCTATTTCCTCTCTGTCTGGTGGTATCTTTCTTGATTGCTATTTCTTCTTTCTATTTGGGATATTTTTTCTTTATTGATTGCTAGTTCCTTGTTCGGATTGAGTAATTCTACAAAGAATTACTTCCATCTTTCCAGAAAAGATCTTTTATCTCCTATCACATTCCCCTATCTTTAATGAATTCTAGCCTCAGTATTTATCCATCCCAAAATTCTCCCATACTTTTGTAGAACTTTCTCGTCTGTTTAGCTGTAAAATCTTCCTGATGCTTATCTGACCTCTTTGTTTCATGCAGCCTTTTCTTTTGCTTCCTTTCTTTAGATTTTATAAACTTCAGCTGTTTTTCGGGTACTTCGTTGGATCATTTTCTGCCTAGCTTAATTTATTTCTTCAATAGCCCTTCTACAGCCCTCGTCAAACCTGTCATTTTGGTGTGGTGCCAAGAATGTCCTCTTCCATACCTTTGAGAGCATCTTTAAGTTGTGTCCATTTTTCTTTGAAATTGTAGAGCTGAAATTGGAAATCTATCCTCCTTTAATTTTTCAACGTCATAAATGGTAGTGTTTCTTAAATTGCCTTTTTCTTGTATAGCCAGCTTCTGTTTATATTAAATCTTAACCAAATAATGGTCTGAGTCATAGTTCGCTCTGTATGAACTGCCAGCATTACAAATATCACTTAACTATATGATCAATTTGATTTTTGGTAAGGCCATCCGGGGAGGTCCGTGTTTTCTTATGGAGAAACAAGTTCCATGGCAATTCTCTATTGTTTTCTCATGCTTGCTGTGCTTGCCTTTTTTTTGGGCTAACTGTTTTTGAGTTATGGGAGATAGGAACAAACCATGTATGTACAGACATTACGAGGAAACTAGTCAAAATAGATGGTTATTTCTAATCTGAAAACCGAAAAATTTTGCAATTACAACACTTCTTTTACTGCATACAAGGAAATAATGTTTGGATATTGAATTTGTTTTATTTTTATACCATTGAATCATTGTTCTTTTATGTTTTCCAAAGCAAATCCTTATTCGCAGTTGTTATGCAGTCTTATGAGAATTTTTTCAAACTGTCCCAACCAACCCCGGGTTGGGGTTGGATGACACACCTTGACTATCCGACTTCGAGGTTCTCTTGAGAACTCGGCACTTCACATGAAGGCTTGAAAAAATTATACAACATAGCCTCATTGATGTTATTGAAACCAAGAGCATTTGCACACATCAACCATAGTTTGCATGAAAAATCATAATGTGAAAACTGTTGCCAACCAGCCTCGCTCTCCCCTACATATTGCAATATCATCACCTGTTATTACCCATACTATAAGCCTTTATTTGTAGTTTTAAGACCGAATAAATACATTTACTACTTAAGCTCAATATGACATTTTATTGCTGTGTGGTTTGGCTACTCAACACAGTTGAGCAGCACTCGAAATTATTTTTTTTCAAGTATGATTCTTCTACTAAAAAAGTTTTATGTAATTTCTTTAGTAGCACATTTTATTTACAAATATTTTAAAATAAAACAATATTTTATTGATATTGTTTTATTTTAATAATTTTTTTTGTTTCTTTTTTTTCAGAGGTATAGCCGAAAGCTTACTGAAAAAGAAAGCAGAAAGGGTAAACTTGCGCAGTCGAGTACATGTGCACTAGGATCTCGAGATCGAGGTATTTCAGTATGGATGTGCTCGTTGTCACGCCCATTAGTTGTTCTTGAAGATCTCTTCACCTCTCCTGTTCTTGATTTGGCTTGGGGTCCTTCAGGAACCAGGCTAATGGCATGCTCTGGTGATGGTACTACAGCCTATATCGAGTTCACAACTTCAGAAATTGGAAGGCCCTTGTCGGAGTCTGAGAAGGTATTTAATGTCATGTTGCCTTCCATTAAATGTCTTTAATGACTTGTTTTACATTTTTTTTATTTAATGTAGTCAATGTAAACATTTATTGATGTTTTAGCATTAAGATTTTGCAGTGTCATGCTTAATAGTTGAACCATGTGAGGTACTATCATGTCTTGTCTGTAAATAAATAGATAGAAATTTGTTGAGCATCTGATTTTGATTTTCAAAGTTTAATTGTATGAATTTCTTTTTACTAGCCCCTTTGGACTTTTCCTCATTCAAAATTACTAAAAGTATAATTTACTTATATAACTGTAAGAAATAAAAGTCTATACTAAAAAGTATTGTTAGATTATTAAAACACTATCCCGTGCTGATTCACTTCATCTAAAGCCTAGACTTATCATAAAACATTTAGCCATTAAAACATTGTCCCGTCCCAATTCACTTTAATACAATTTCAGAAAGAACTTTATATTCATTGGTCAAATCTTAATCTGAGTATTATCTGCAGAAAATTTAAATACGATGGCCATACTGCTGAACTTACTAAGCATACTGCGCAATAAATGAAAAAGTTCAGCTGTCTTTTAACATAAACTACTTTCTTCTATAGTTAAATGTAAGTTAAACATTTTTAAAACTCCTTAGCGTTTTTCACTAAAAATATGTGGTTCACTTACCTAAATTTTGAAGGCATATAATTTCAAAACGGTGAAAGGTTTCCAGAAACTATCACCTACTCCTGGTTTTCCAAAGATACTGAAGTAGTGAGGAAGGCTTTTCTTAAGGACTGAAAGCACCGGTGCGCTCTTAATCATTAAAAAGGAATAGAGAGAATGCAATAATGCGCTCTCTCTCACTGAAAAGAGATTTGATGAGCGCACCATTATGCATCTATGTTGAATGGGGTAGAGTCGTAATGTATTAACCCTTAGGCCGCGCATCCACTGGTACCGTTTTTGACCAAATAATCTTTGAGCCGTGGTCGGCCAAGATCCCAAACATAGGAAAAGTGTTGGAGCACATCCACTACACATGCCCTGTTTGGTCGGCACCGGTCGAACGATGGTCTAGGCTGATCGTCTACTAGAACCGTTTTCGACCGAATAATCTTCGAACTGTGGCCGGACGAACAATCCCAAATATAGAGAAAGTCCACTGAAGCACGTCCACTACACATGCCGTACCGGCCAGGGCCAGCTGAACAATGGTTCAATCCTATCAAGGTGGCATTTTCCGGCTGTGTTCAGCCGTTCAATGAGACAAAAGTAGTTTAGTCTAGGCGTGATAGTTTATTTTTTAAAATAAATTTCAAATTTACTGTAATAATGTTAAAATATCTTTATTAACTTGCCTCAGGTGAAACTAATAAAAAAAGTACCCAACTCATAAACTAACTAAAAACCAGTCCAAGCACAAAAGAGAATATACATTCATTTTTTTAAATAAATTTCCAATGGACTTTCTTGACGTGATAATTAGAAGAAAAATTATAGAAACAAATTTTATATGTTGTAGATAAAATCGGTATGTAGAAACCTAGTGGGAAAAAAAAAATCATAAAGGTGCTGAAAAGTGTTTTTTCATGTTAAAGATGTGAAATTTTTTTTTAGAGAAATAAAAAAATGGTACATTATAGCGTTTAAAGAGACAGAAAAAATGAGTTTCAAACAATTGAAGTAGGTCAACAACTTTTCTGAACAGGTTCAATAGCCTCTCTGATAGCCGGGCTTCGGGAGCTGGAAAGTGTTTGAGGGAGCCTTCCCCCACCCTTCGTCACTTCCCCTCCTCTCTCTAGTCCATAGTGGCCGCAGCAAGAAACAGCTCTATGTTCAAATGCGCTTTTTAGATATTTAATTGAACCTCACATATATTTTGTGAAAATAGAATGTATAAAAACTATTCTTGAACAAATAGCTCTATGAAAAATCGACTTAGGAAATATAAAATTATTAATATGTAAGTAATAATTAACTACGCAAAAATGTAATAGAAAATTTAGACAATTCCACGATAATGTCATAGGTAATATATTATGGTTTACCATAGTTTTCATTGATAAGAAATGTACAATAGAAACAATGGGATTAGGTATCTCTGGTTTAAATATACTGCAATATTATAGATGCTAAAAAAAAGTAATTATAATGTACATTCTTTCTAAAATAATGAACTACAGCCTTTAAACTGAGAAGTCCATGATCAAAAGTTTTTTGTAAATTGGGAACACAGCCACACAAAACACAGCGTTTTGTTTCATTAAATGATAGTGTTCCATTATGAATCCTGGGTATGCTTTTTTGTTGATACTATTGATATAATGGTATATTTAGGACCTACCTCAGCTCAGAAAATGAACTTAATGATTGAATTCAAGGATGATGAATTCTTAAAAACAACTTGAACTATAATGTAATTAATTTCATCATTAAGGGTTTTGTAGCTTCTAATTTGAGGTGGTTAGTTTCAAAACCGGCTCAACCCATTATCAACAATTTTAATAGGAGGTATCAAAAACATTTGAAAGATAACACCACGAGGTTGAACCCATTTTTATACTGGATTGAGATGCTTTAGGTTAATACGGATTTGTTTGGTGATGTAGTGCACTAAAAACTTGTGAAAATAAGTTTTTTTTTTAAATTGTGAAAAAAGAGGATTGAGCCATTTGGTTATGAAGTGCTTATGAAACTAATCTCTTCATTTGAGCTGTTTCTTCAAATTATACTACTTCGTGTATATTTAAGTAACTAGCACATGATAATTTGAAATGTTTAATTTATTTCTTTACTGAAATATCTTGCTATGTGCTATCAAGAATGTTTTAGATAACACTATCTCCAGAAATTCATTGAGATATTGCCGGAAATTAAGGTTGGGTTTTTAATGAACTTTGCCCTCAGTTGCTTGTTTAGCATATTTTTATTGTTTAGGGTGTGTTTACCACCTTTCTTGTATAATTGAGTATAGATTACACATTTTCTTTTTAAAATAAATATTCCTTTATATTACCTGCTATATTTTGATAGTTTGTATGAATAAAACTTTTTTTTTTCTTAAATTATTCTAGTAACACAGCTTCTTCTTGCAAGGTACCCATACCTTCGTGGTCAATATCTCCCAAGATATGATAGTATGTTCCTGAAGCTGCGAATTTTCTGTCTCTTAACATGGATGGAAAAGAAAAAAATCTGTGTTAAAGTTGAGCAATCAATTTACAAGCTTTTTCCCATTTTTGGGTTGGGGTAAACATCTGGCAGTTTAGTGTGCATGCTAACCATATCACTTTGTGTAGCCTTTGTTTAAAAAACAGTACTTTCTTGAAGTGCTACTAGTTTTTTTATTAACAGTTTTACTCATTAAAGATTCATCCTATGTATCAGCATTTTATTTTCTTGTGTAAAATAGATCCTAAGCATTTTTTAATCCAAGTTTACTTGAAAAAATAGGCTTAACTGTTCCAAAAGTTATTTGAAGAAGAATATTTTTATTTACTAACTATTAATATATTATCACTAATTTTTAGGATTCCGTACTGGAAAGGCTTTATGGGAAAAGTGATATTCTTGAAAGTGGTAATGCCTTAAATGTTGTTGAAAATCCATCATTTCTATCTGTTGTCCCAGCAGCTAAGGAAAAGAGTCCATTACCTGCAAACACAGTTTCAAATGGTTTAACTCCTACTATTAATAGTAGACCCCAAACAACAAAACAAATAGAAACCCGTACTTCTGATGGGCGAAGAAGGATTACTCCAATTTTCATTCCTCTTTCTCATGAAAACAAGTTTGTACTTTATCATAATATTATAGTTTTTCTTTATTTATTTTCTCATTAAATGGGAATTATTCTTTATTTATCAGAAAAAATCATTTTAATTAGTAAATCCTGTTGAATCATTCGATACGGAGTAAAAATGTCTGGCATAAATTTATATAGTAAATCTTTTAAGTGTTCCAATACTTCTGTGATGTGAGAATTTGTTTTGTTTTTTCAACATGCTAGTAGAGAAGCTTGATGAGTTTTTGTTACAAGATTGTTTTACAAAAATCTTTTTTGACTAAATAAAGAATTAGAATAATGAAAATGAATATTTCTATTAACAAATAGCATTAATCTTAATTTAATTATTTCAATTAATTGATAAAAGGCTGAATATATACTATATATTCTTATTATTAATATAACACTACAGGTTCCTTAAAAGAGGTATGTATTACATACTTTAATTATACTTTCTTCTGATCTTTACGGATGTGAAATATTGAATATTTGATAAAATGCGGAATTTGTACTACATATCGTAGTAAGGTCCATAAGTTTCTGCACTCTCCTCATTTCCCTAATTCAAGCAGGCTGAAACTTGCCCGCCGTGCATGTCTATGCCTGCACTCTCCATACCCATCACCCGCACTTCCTCAGCCAGTATCTAACCTTGAAGGAATCTGTGCTTTTTAACAATGTTCAAGATCGAATACCGTGCTGTTATTAAATGTTTGAGTAAAGAGGGCCTTACTCCTGTGCTAATTGAAGACCACTTGGTGTGTATAGGGAGTCCTCCCCCTTATATTCCACTGTAAATTAATAGAAAAAATTATTTAAGTTAGGGAGAGAAAGTCTGGATGATGATCCATGTCCTGGTCGCCCATTGAAACCTGTCATTTCTGAAACATTGCAACTTGTGGAAGCTGAATTGCCGTCTGATCAAAGACAAATTATTTTTTTCATGATATTGAAATGTTGCCTAAGTATTGTATGTAGAACTTAGAGGAGAATATATTGAAAAAAAAATAACACCAGATTTTTTTCTTTCAACTTTCCTTCTACCTCAGGCTGGAAACTTATGGACCTTACTACATATATAGCACATTCTTTAATTATACTTTCTACTGATCTTTACGGATGTGAAACATTGAAATTCATGTTCAGAGAAGAACAACAGTGCTTTAATGTTTTAAAAAATGAAGTATTGCATAGAACCTTTTCCCCAGTGGAGGCCACTTTTAAATTAGGCAGTAATAAAGGATGCCGCTATATTCCACTGTTGAAATTTATATTAGATTAAACATATATGTATATGTGTGTGTGTATATATATATATATATATATATATATATATACACATTTTTTTTTCTGTTGGTACTATATACCATGAAGATCTTTAGCTACGCGCCATGAAGATCTGTGGCCACGCGATTGAAACCATGGTTTGCATGGTGCAGCGGCAGGCAACCAATCGCTCTATGATAGGGTCCTTTGTGGCCATTTCGGCAGTGTCCTTCTTGCCGTTTCACTCGGGCTCAAGGACAGTGACAAATCTGTCTAGATCCACGAATTATGGCTGTTCGGGGTCAACAGGCGCACGAGAACTTATATTTCTTTTCCTCAAGCAGACTATTTCATGGACCGAACCTCCAGGCGGCTATTTGACATCCTGAAAAACCACAACGCAATTCATAATTTTGTTACACTGGTTAGGATCATCACTCCTGGTCCCGGTCCATGTGAAGCCTTAGGGGCCTCACATACCCAGGGGAGTGGTGATTACATGCCTGAGGAATCCCTGGACCAGGATTCGAACTCACAACCTTTAGGATTGTAAGTGCGTTAACCCGCTCTTCCACTCCAATTTCCTTATGTATTTATACCAGGTGTGTAAATATGAAACTGGAATTTTCTTTTAGAAAATACACGTTTATTGCATAAAAACGTTCAAAAATATTTTATTCGAAATATTGTCAATCGCTATCTATACATTTTCCCCATCTCTCTGGCAATTTATGAATGCCATGCCAAGACTGTTGCTCTTTTGTGGTGAAACAGTCATCAAGCCATTTTCGTATACTTTCATAAGAAGTGAAGCGCTGCTGAGCGAGTGCGTGCCCCATCGATGCAAATAAATATTAGTTACCGGACGAAGCCAAGGCTGGTGAGTAAGCTGCCTGCACTAATATTTCCCAATTGAACACCTCAAATCATTTCCTTCACTCGTTTTGCTGTGTGTGATGATGCATTATCACTTTTTGTTGTCTTTTTTGATATTCTGGTCATTTTTCATGCAATACTCGATCATTTGTTATCGATAGTGTTATTTGGTATTAATAGTTTCGCCAGGTTTTAGCAGCTCATAATGGATCACATCCTTTTGATCCCACCAAAGGTAGAGCATTATTTTCTTTCCATAGCGATTTGGCCTTGCAATTGATGTTGATGGTTCGCCTGAAGTTACTCATGATTTTTGATGCTTACGATTTTTAAAATATATCTATTTTTCATCAACTGTCTCAATTTGATGGAGAAATGGCTGTCTTTTGTACCTGGCGAGCAGCATTTGAGAGGTGGTTTTCCAGTTTTCTTGCTGTCTTACATTCAGTTCATGTGGAACCGATTTTCCCATCTTGTGGATCTTTCCCAATGCTTTAAAATGTATGGAGACAGCTTCTCGTGCTGCATTCAGTTGTTGTTGGGTTTGAGCATCATCCTCCTCCAACAATGCTTGCAATTTGCTGTCTTCAAACTTTTTCGGTGGTCTTCCACGTTCTTCATTTCTCAAGTTAAAATCACCACTTATGAATTTTTTAACTACTCAAAGCATTGTGATTTACCAAGAGAATGGTCACCGTAAGCTTTGACGAGCCTTCGATGCAATTCTGCAGCAGTTTTCTTGAAATGGTCAGAAAACTAATGCTGTCAGCAAATCGTAGTTTGTTGGCACAAAATTTGACATCTTCAACACTATTAAAATGATGCTATTATATGAAACTTGCTAGTTGAAAATATTAGCCAGCTGTCAAATTAACAATGACGCCAAGAATGCGGTTTAGAGGTAGCTGTATTAACAACTAAAGCTATCTATGGGTGATATTTACACATCTCACATACACACATCACACATATTTACACACCTGGTATTCAAAAATTTATTTATTTGTTTTCCTTGGCACCAAAATTTTTAAATTTTCTGACTTTTTCATTTGCCTTTCCGCTCATATCTCATGAACGGATGAATGGATTTTCGCGATTCTAACAATTTTCCGCATATATAGAGGTAGGCCAAAAGGAATAGAATGGAAATTTTTGCATTCGCTTTTCCTCATATATCGAATGTATTTTCGAGGTTCAAATCATTTTCCAACTAAATAAAGGTAGGCTAAAAGGAATAGAGTATGAAAAATTTTTGATTTTACATTCGCTTTTCCTATTATATCTCCTGAACGGGTGAAATGATTTATGAGGTTCAAATGATTTTCTGACTATACAGAGGTAAACTAAAAGGAAAATGAAAGAGAAAATTTTTCAAATTGTCATTCGCTTTTCCCCTTATATTTTGTGAAAGGATTTTCATGGTTCCAACAATCTTTTGACTATATAGAGATAGGCTAAAAGGAATAGAGGGTGAAAATTTTCTGACCTTTCATTCACTTTTCCTGTTATATCTAGTGAACAGGTGAATGAATTTTCGCAGTTCGAACTATTTTACGATCATTTACAGGCAGACTAAAAGGAAAAGGAGTGTGAAAAATTTTATACTTTTATTCACTTGTCTTCTTATAATAGAATACAAATTTTGAAAATGCATTTTGGTGGGCAGAATATGCAATTAAATTTAATTTGTCTTAAATTTAAATGTATGGAGATTATCTCCAATAATTTCTGTTTGCTTACATTGAAGCAGTTCGTTATGTGAGATATAAGAGGAAAAGTGAATGAAAATTAGGAAAATTTTCATTTCTATTCCTTTTAGCCTATCTCTATATTGTCAGAAAATCATTGGAACCGCTAGAATCCATTCACCCATTCATGGTCAAGAGAAAAAGCGAATTAAGTCAGAATATTTTCACCCTCTATTCCTTTTAGTCTACCTCTCTATAGTCGATAGATCATTTGAACTACTACAATCCATTCTTGAAATATAAGAAAAAAAGCGAATAAGAATTAGGAAAATTTTCTCTCTCATTTTTCTTTTAGCTTACCTCTATATAGTCAGAAAATCATTTGAACCTCGAAAATCAATTCCTCTTCAGGATATATAAGAGGAAAAGCGAATATAAAATCAGAAAATTTTCGTACTCTATTCCTTTTAGCCTATTTTTATTTAGTTAGAAAATCATTTGAACTTCGAGAATACATTCACCTATACATGAGAAATATGAGGAAAAGTGAATGGAAAATGGAAAATTTTCACTCTATTCCTTTTAGCCTACCTCTATATTGTAGGAAAATTGTTGAAATCGCGAAAATCCATTCACCCGTTCATGAGATACAAGAGGAAATGGGAATAAAAAGTTGGAAAATTTTTGCACTTGTTTTCCTTTCAACTTATTGTTTGTGGTTTCAGGATTTAAGCTTCGGCTTGGTCCATTTTTTTTTTTTTTTTTTTTCCCTATATATTTTATATATTCATATAAATAACTGAATGATTAATTTTTCTGTGTATCAAAATATTTTTTTCCTCATGTAGCCTGTAATTTTGATATATTTAATAGAGGTTCAAACTGATAAGTGTATATATATTTACATACATACAAACAATTGAATATATTTTCAATGTTGCTTAGGTAAAACTAGTAAAATAGTAATATTTTAGTAGCTTATGTCATTTAAAATATTAATAATAAGTATGTAAATTATTTTTTAGTGAAGAAATAGCTCCCTTTGGTTCAGATACAATGCCATCATTTTCTTCTTGCCAGAAGTCACGTATCATTGTTGAAAGGAGAGATGATGTGGTTGTTCCTCCTAATGTAACTCCTGCAAAATCAACCCCAACAACGAGCAGTCAGATCTCAAGCATTACTTCAAATAAATCAAACACTCCCAACACCAATCTTCTTAGGTGAGATTTATTAGCAATAACTGCCTATTAATATTATTCTTTTCATACATATTGAATCAAAGGTTTTTTGAGGGGAGCTGAAGAAGGCCTATAATATGGATGAAACATCTGTATTTAATAAATAGTTTCCAATATTTCATTTGTCTTGACCACCGCCTGCATCATCTTTTTCTTTATTTACTATACAGTCAGCTATTAATATATAATATTTAATAAATAATAGTATGTTTGTGTTACTATTTGGTGCTGAGTTTCCCATTTTGTTTGTCAGGCTAAGCCATGTATGGCTCATGTGATTTCAACTTCAAAGGCCCCTCCCTACTCCTGAGCCTATCATCAGACATAGTCTGGTGTGAAATTCACATGAAATGTATAACATATATATAATCAGATGTTCAATAAATGCATATAAAAACATTTTTTAAAAATACAGTGACACGCAGGACCTATTTTAACTTAGTCAGGTGGCAAGTCAAGGTTTTAATAAGGTGTGCGTTGCAGGGTAAAGTTACCTAATTGCTAAAATTTGAAGAGCAAAAAATAAAAATAAAGAAATTTCACACCAAAATAATCTATTTGCCATTGCCCATGTCGTTTCAACAGATTTAACTCCAAAAGTGACCTCTATTCTCTTGAAACAAACGCTAAATGATGGAGCTTTTCTGTATCTCCACACCTGTCTATTCCTTCCAAACGATCCAAGTATGTTTTCCATGTCCATAAATTTTCGGTACTGAGATCACTTGACCTTGCAATGCCTCAGTTATGTTTATATATAAATGATTATTAACCTAATACCTTTCTATTGTAAAAAAAAAAAAAATAATAAATAAAAATTTAAAACCTCATGTAGTTTAACTTATTCATTTCTTACCTTATCATTTGTGATTTTTTAGTAATATTGTATTGGATCATATATCTACTCAATTGTTTGCTACACTTGAGAAGTCAATAATTCCTAGTAATATTTTTAATGTTATTATTTTTTTTTTAAAGCAAATCATAATTAATGTTTTGTTATCAGTCCAAGTGTTACAGAAAGTGGAGGTTTCACTGGGCTTGTCAGTATGGTTGAAAAAATGGAAACTAGGAAAGAAAAAGATAAAAATGACTCAAATAAAACTCCAAAACTAAGTCATAAAGCGAAACGGCGGAAATTATCCGTTTGCCCTGAACCACCGGAGCCTGAAGTACATACTCCGAGATTGTTGTTGCCTCCACTCTCTGCCAGTACAGCCTCTATTGCTAGAGTAAGTTAAATAGCATGGTTATATTTCATTACATTTTAATTGTATTATTATTTAGCTTTAATTAATAAATTAAATCAAGTAAAATCATGTTTATGTTATCACTTCAGCTTATTCAACATTTTAGAAATTGTTAAAAAAAACTTGTAAAGGGTCACTGAATTGTAAAAAAGTTGTTTGAAGTTTTTATTAATAGCTGTATTATGCATTATGACAATTAACCTATGCTTTCTTGTAATAATTTAATATATATGTTTTTAGAAGAAGTTGAATAATTTCTATGACTGTATAATATATCATGAATTACATGAATGTATAATCATGTCAAATATGGAAATTTATTAGTTGTTTGTTTTAATGTTTCATTGTTTGATGTATTTTTCATAATAACATTTATTATTTCAGCTTTGGAGGAGTAATAATTACATAAAGATAGAAAATGGAGTGCAAAAAGGTCCTCATGGGTATATATCAATTATAAAATTTATTTCTCCTGATGAACCGAAACCACTTTGGGAGATGGCATTGGGTAAGTATTTATGTATATGCTTCGTGAAATATTTACACATTATATGTAGACAGGTAAGATTGTCGAATAAAAATGGGGAGGAAAAGATATATATATATATATATATATATATATATATATATATATATATATATATATATATATATATATATATATATATATATATATATATATATATATAGAATAAAGGCAAAAGATATTAGTTATTTCTAATTTTTTTATGTTTTTTAATTTCGTTTAATAGTTTCCGAGGTATGGTTTTTCAAAAAACATTTTATTTTTCAAAAAATGAGAAATTTTCCCTTTGTGACTTTATTTTGGCAAACATTATGGAAACTGCTTTTCCTGCAAAGAATACATTATAAACTACTTCAAAGTGATGTGAATTTTGGTTGATCATAGATATACTTAAGGAAAAAGTTGGTCGGGAGGTGTGGTCAAAAACTAACACTTTAATTAGTAATACTTATTTATTTTGTGCCTATGTTTTGCCCTAAATTTTAGGCCATCATCAGGGCTAAAAGAAAAAACAAAATAACAACTTTGAAAATGACAGACGCAGTACCAGTAACAGTAAAAAATTATTAATTCAGAAATTATAAGTGAGATTAAAAAGTATGAAGTATAAAAAGAAAAAGATGACACTATATATTGTAAAAATTTAAAGCATAAAGTGAAAACAGTGAAGGAAAGATTATGAATTACATGAACCAATAAAGTACATAATACAAGTAACTAATGAAAATAATCACAAAGTAAAAATTAATTGAAATTAAAATAATGCGTTATTTACATACCCTATAAATTTGCATTGCGTTATTTTATGTTACCCTGTGTAAATAACGCATTATTTTAATTTCAATTAATTTTTACATTGTTCTTATTTTCATTAGTCACTTGTATTATGTACTTTATTGGTTTATGTAATTCATAATCTTTCCTTCTCTCTTTTCACTTTACGCTTTCAGTTTTTACAATATATAGTGTCATATATATATAGTGTGTTTTTTTTTTATACTTCATACTTTTTTATCTCACTTATAATTTCTGTTTTAATAATTTTTTACTGTTACTGGTACCGCTTATGTCGTTTTCAATGTTTTTACATTGTTTTTTCTTTTAGTCCTGATGATGCCCTAAAACTTAGGCTGAAACGTAGGTGCAAAATAAATAAGTATTACTTATTAAAGTGTTAGTTTTTGACCACACCTCCCGACCAACTTCTTACTTTAAAATGAATTTATCAAGCTTAAATTTGTGTAGTTATAGATGTCTGTAGTCTAATAGTTCTTGTTCTCAGAAGGAACATATTCAACCAATACTTTTTTCCTTCTTCCATTTAACACTTTTTTTTCTAATCAAGTTCTTATTGTGATTTTTCTTTCTTCTCCAATTTTCTATTATCTTATTTCCTATTTTTTCTGAATTTCTTGTATCCTCCTTTATAATCTCTGTTTCTTATTTTCTGTACTGTAAACTGGAATAACTTTAGGATTGACAGGATAGCTTTGGATTTAAAATATAAATATTTATGCGGGCTTATTGTTATCGTCTTTCATGTAGTTTCCTATTTTAGTTAGCCTGTAACATAACTAGAGCCCACTATAAACAGTTCAACTACCTTTAGCCTCTTTGTTATCTTGTTGGTTATAGTTCATTAAGTGGCTGCTGTTTAGGAATTGACAAAATGTTTGTAAAACCTCAGTTGTTTTGTCTTCGTTATTATCAGAGAATATCATGTAAGTTATTAAACAATTATTAATGTCAAAATAACATTATAATTTTATCCATTCATATATTCAAAAGTTTTGAAGGCTAAAATAAAATAAATATAAACTTAAATGTTATTCAGAGTACCTACTGGGGAAACATTGAGACATGGCTCAAATACATTTTACACAAAACAGGTGGTTTGACAGAAAAATTGTAGAACATAACGTTTTCTGCTAGAATATGCCTCTTATTTTTAACATTGGTGCCAAGCACGCACCGGAAGTAGGACCAAACTGTGAGGTTCCTAGATGGTCCCTTTAAGCATATAATTTTAAAGTGAAATAAAAATTAAAACAAATGGTGCAAACCTAATTTTGATATTTTAATTAATTAATTTGCATTAATTAGTAGAAATACTGTCCTTTATTAAAAAGGGGGTATAACAATATGTCAGAATCATGTTCTTATAACTGACATTAGTTTGAACGCGCGTACACGGGCTCAAAATGTCAAATAATGGGCATATTCTGGAAGAAAACATTATGCTCTAAAAAAATGTCCTGCATTTTTCTCGATCATCCGTTTTTCCTTAAAATGAGAAAACTTGTCTGTCCTAATGTAACCCCGTATGGCAGGGTAACTGGACAGCAAAAAATCCCCTCTTCCTCCTTGTTAAAGATATCAGAAAAACCTGAGTTTTATAAGGTAACTAAAGGTTATAGCTTACATTTCGCATGGATCTAAAATTTCTGATCAGGATCATGCAAGAAAATATCTGTAAAATTTGTCCTAATGTTACCCAGATTTAGAGCATTTGACTCCAATATTCTCATTCTTTAGTTCTCTCTTTATTCAAACATAATGTTTGGTCCATTAGTGACATTTTAATTGAAAAGTTTTACCACCTCTGTTTTTCTTCATCCAGCTTAACTTTCACACTTTCTTTTTTTTTTTTTTTTTTTTTTTTTTTTTTTTTTTTTTTTTTCTTGGATCTATCCTCTAGTAATTGTTCTTTTTTTGTGTTCGAATTTTGCTGTTCCTGTCTTCAAAATGCATGTATAAGTTATTTGTTTATATCTATAATTTTTATTAACTTAATTGAAATTAAATTGTTTGTTTGGTTTTATTTTTAAGGTAGTGAAGTGGTTTCTTGTGTGGGAACATCAACAGTTATCGCTGTTGCTACTTCTGACCACTGCCTTCGATTGGTTAGCTGTGTTGGTGGTGAGCTGATGCTTCCTCCTATCGCCCTCGGTGCTCCAACCTCAGTACTGAAACTGTCTTCCGGTTACTTACTAGTTGTTACTACAACTGGTAGGCTGTCTGTTTGGTGCTTGTCTGGTTCTAGTGAACCCCGGGCCTTACTTTCTAATGAAAGTGTTTCCCCCCTTGCCCCGCAGCAAGGTTAGTATAACATGCTCAGTGCCTAAGAAATAAATATCTAAATAAATTTTTTTTTTCATTATAATTTAGTTGACAGATTAAAACTTTTTCAATCATTATAACATCGGTTTCTTTCATACTTTTTATTTTATCTCTACATTTATATTTTTTAATAGGTGAAATGAGGATAAAGGATTGTTCCGTATCAAAATCTGGAGAACCACTGTTAGCTCTTTCTTCAGGGAAGGCGTACTTCCATTCCTTGCGTCATAATTCATGGTAATTTACTTTAAAATTGATTCTATCACCAATAGATTTTTTTTTTTCAAATGTTTCAAAACATTCAAAGGAAATTCACTGAGTAATTTGCAATAAATTGCATTAAATGCCTTCGAACCGAAAAATTAAATATAATTTAACACTACATTTCTTTAGTATTTTGAGCTCAAAATGTTTCAAAACATTCACGGGATCACATCGAGTAACTTGACCCATCAAACTTGAAAATCGGTTGAGTCGTTCTCTCAATAAATATATACATACTAATGGTCAAGCTAACAGTACCCTCCTTGTGGCTTTACCATAGCCAGGTTGTTAAAAGTAAGTTCTGTTAAATGTTTTGAACTTTCACATCCTTACTAGATTTACTAATTTCTTTTGTATTCCCTGTTATATCAAAGTATTATTTATGCTGTTTTTGGTGGCAGCCAATGAAATAGTAAGCCTTTTTAAAATCAATGTCACTAAAGCTATTAAATAATACTTTTGTATTCTAACACCCATTTGCTGGAGAAAAAATATTAGATCCTTCTAAAACCTTATTAATTGTCTCCAGTTTTTCTTAAGTATATTAATTAATTTCCACATTATATTCAATGATTCAATTAATTAGAATTAGCCTAAAAACTTTATAGCGCGTAAGAAGTTTACAAATTGCTGTTGTTGAAATAGCATCTGTAATAATAGACATTAAAGCATTTAAAGATGATTTTTTTCTTTGGCCAAGATGCTCTTGCTTTAATTTTAAATTTATTTTCAGTAATTTTTTTTTACCCTTAATTTTCATTTTGAAACAAAAATATTTTCTCAAATATTTGCTTGACAGTTATTTTTGTCATTATTGTTGACTTTATATATATTTGCTTAAAAATTTAATTCTGTTTTTATTTTATTCACATCCAGTACTGAGCCCAAGATTTAAAATAGATAAAAATTTTATTCAACAATTTTTATGTTTACTAATTTTTGTAATATAATTATTTTCCTTGCTTTTGTGTTACATTTCACAGTGAAGTTATGAAATGAATTAGAATTTTAAATGCTTAATCCAATTTCATTTTTCCATAGCATGAAAAGGCAAAAGAAATAAACCTATATAATAAACAGAAAAGTAATAACCAAATATCAAATATATAGATATGTAATCCTATAAATAAAATATTTTATAGTTAGAATCTATCAATTGATTTAATTAATTTGATTTATATTAATCTATCAATTGATTAATATAAATCAAGACTTCATGAGTTATGGTACAGGGTTTGTTATTTATAATATAAATAATACTAGTATACCCGAGCGAGAAATCTCGCATTATATATCTTAATGAATCCTAAATGAATTGGAAGTATAAGCGATATTAGGGAAACATATTTATTTGTATAAACAATATAATATTATCAACAAAGTTTATTTAGCCCACACATTTGGTGAAGCTTTAATGACCATGTTCTAGTAATAGTTAATACTTAATAAGTAATTCGCTTGCCCTACTGGGCAAAACATTTAAGCAATAAGTCTCAGGTATATCATTTTCTGTTTGTAGTACTCTATCATTCATGGAAACATAAAAACAATATTTTATTTACAAAACATTTTCACAGTTATTGATAAGTTTTTTTCAAAACTGGCAAATAACAGTCTCAACTGGCTTTTACAGGTATAAAGTTGCCATGACAACGACACGTTCGCAAGATGGCATAGGCCCCGTGCGGACCTATATCGTGCGTTATCTCAAAAACGGTAGCTTTAAAAGGCTGGACCAATATGATCCAAAGCATCATATATGATCTTGATGCCCGCGTCAAAATCTTTAAAACCCAACTTATCCCATCTCGATCCGCGGACCCTCAGTCGTCAAAGCTTTGAAACCTCCCAGTTTTTTGATCACTTTTGTTTAAGCCCTAGTAAGAATTTAAAATACAAAATTGGAATACGTCACTTCTCCGTGAAATTCCCTTTCTTTTGATACCTCACTCGTCAAAATCCATCGCTCCTGAGAGCCGGAATAGAGCCGGAGGGATCTATACTACCGTAATAATATATAGTAGTGATTACTTAAAAGTTTACATTTTACCTAAGTTCACATTGTTTTGTTATTTTTATTATAGGCTTTTGATTGGAAACCACAATGACCCTGTTCAAAGAAATGCTCACTCAGGGTATAGAAATACGCAAAGGAGTTTATCTCCTACTGGAGAAAGTTTGCCCTTGAAGTCAATACAAGCTGCTGCTCTCAATGGGTAAGTAACTTATAATATGGTTAAATAACTTACAATCATATGTAAGTTTTTAGGTGTTATTAGAATATAAAATAAAATGTTTATTAATTTGTTTTTAATATACTTAATAATTATATAATTACAATATGATTAATAATAAGTCATATCTAACACAGACTTTTAATGTTATTACCAGGAAGAACTTTTCTCTAATGAGATCATTTAAACCAATTTTTATGTTTT
The DNA here is from genome assembly GCA_948150685.1 of Rhaphigaster nebulosa. Classification (NCBI taxonomy): domain Eukaryota; kingdom Metazoa; phylum Arthropoda; class Insecta; order Hemiptera; family Pentatomidae; genus Rhaphigaster; species Rhaphigaster nebulosa. The sequence continues at coordinate 49,884,073 of OX411308.1, read as the reverse complement.
GGCCCATGCTAATTTCCTCTTCATTAGAATAGGCTGTGAGTCTAGACAAATGAGAGTGAAAATAAAAATAAAGTTACTAAAGAAAAAAATTAGTTAAAAAAAAAAATAGGTGCAGTGGAAAATGAAGAAAAAACAAACTATTATTTCATTTTGCTCTTCATTAATTACTAATACAATTTTTTATATTGCTAAAGAATTAAACTTACAATTTTATTTTATTCACTTATTGAACAATCTCCAAATACTCTAATATTTAATAATAATATAAACCTGTAAAATAAAATAAAATATTAATTATTGTGATAAAAAAATTTGTTACACGTATGCAGCAAAACATAAATTGTCAATTGTCAATTGTAAGATTAATTTAGAAAAAATTTCGCTGGGTTGTAAAAACATTCTACTAGAAAAATTATTGTTTATTTTCAGAATTTTATTTCTGAATGATAACATTCTTTTCCAAAAATTATGGGTAGTAATTTAAAAAATAGATTTACTATATCAGAAGAAATCTAGTTCAGAAACTTTGAACAGTGCTAGATCAATGATTTTGCCGATATTATCTCCGCTACAACATGTTTCTAAAAGATTTTTATCAAACTTGTTTTCAATAACCTATTAGAATACTATTATTAATACAATTTCTATGGAAGCAAATGTAAAGATAATACAAAAAAATCCCAGAAATAACAGTGTTGAACAACTTGGACGTTATACATTGGTAGCATAACTTACCGCTTACTGTAAATAATCATGATTCATCAACTGTTCCAGCACTAAGATGATAACTTCCTCAAACAATATCACCAAGCTTTTGAATATTTTCTTTAGAATTAGTGATCGTTCCATAACATGGCTAGTCTCTGATATTATCTTTCCTCTTTAAATGTTTTTGTCCACTTAAAAACTTGAGTTCATAATAAACAGAAGTTCCTGAAATTGAATGCTTGGATTAATGGTTCATATTAAAGAGGCTGAATCGAAAACTTGCTGGTGACTTAAACGCCAAGGAACCAATTTATGCTCCAATTATTGGGAAATATAGCCTACATGATACCTGCAATGATAATGGTCAAAGGCTTGTTAATTTTTGCGCTTCCCAAAAGCTGGTCATTGGAAGCAGCCTGTTTTGTCATAAAAAGATCCATCTGGGTATATGGACGTCCCCTAATGGTAATATGGTAAATCAAATTGATCATTTTCTAATTAGTGCCAGGCATAGATCAAACCTAGATGTAAGAACATACCGTGGAACAAATGTAGATTCTGACTCTAGCCAAAGTGAGAGCCAGGATCTCGACAGTAAAGACAAAGCATGGGCAAAGAAGCAAAACATTCGACACACAGAAACTTATAGAGCTCGAAGCATGTGAAAGATACGTTAATAAAATTAATGAAAAAATAGCCAATAGATCACCTGCAATAGATATGGATGTTAACGGGATGTGGATAGCTGTTCAGAAAACAGGTATTGGTAGTCAGCATTCAAAGAGAACCTCTATATCAAGCGATGAAAGACCTAAATGTGCCAATTAAGCTTATTCGACTGGTGAGGGAGAGAGATCTGTCTGAGGGATTTATCCCAGATAATGGTGTTTGTTATACAAGGAGATTCCCTCCCCTGTCTCCTTTTCAACATTAGTCTGTACAAGGCTGTCAGGGAATCAAAGATCCAGACTAGTGGCACAATATTCAACCGCACGGTGCAAAGCCTGGGCTACGCTCATGACCTGAGGAAGATCAAAAGCTGCTATAAAAGAAGCATTCCTTGCCCTCGAGGATGTTGATAAGAAGCTGGGGCTGGCTGTCAACTCCTCAAAAACTATGTACATGGTGGCTGGTCAAACAAGAGGTCCCCATGAATTAACGGTCCAGTTCGGGCCATACTCTTTTGAAGGAGTCGTCAAATTTGTGTACTTGGGATCACAAGTGAATACGAACAATGGTGTTTCGTCTGATATAAGGAGGAGAATAACATCAGCCAACAGATGCTATTTTGGACTGCGTCGTCATTTAGGAAGTGGCTTGATTTCCAGAGCCACTAAAAGAAGACTGTAAAAGACGCTGATTAGGCCAGTGTTGAATTACGGATCTGAGACCAGTGCTTTTTCAAAGGTGGATGAAAGGGACCTTTTAATTTTTCTAAGAAAAATATTACGGCGTATCTACGGCCCTATACGAAATGGTGCAACATGGAGAAGGCGAACGAATGCAGAAGTATATTCACTGTTAAGTGAGCCTGATGTTGCACAAATGATTAAGCTCAGCAGGCTTCGTTGGGCGAGTTAACGAGATCCCAAGATAACTCCTCGATGAGGACTTGCACGGAACCCAGCCGAGAGGCCGCCCAAAAGTCAGATGGTCTGACACTGTTGGAGAGGATTCAATAGGTCCTTAGTGTTGGAGAGGATTCAATAGGTCCTTGGACCCTGCTTGGTGTTCGGAATTGGAGGGCAGCTGCACTTCACAGAACGAGCTGGCGGAAGCTGCTTAAGGAGACCAGGACTCAGTAATGGGTTGTCACGCCAATTGATTGAATTCTAAACTACAGATAGCTGTGCTCTTGCTGATGGCAAAATTTTCACCTTTTTAAAAGCAGATTCTGTATAATATATTTTATTTAGCCAATAAGTCTGTATTAATTCTTGATGAAGTTTAAATTGTAAGTTTTTTATAATTAATATTTGTAATTATTTTCCAGGACGGGGGTTGGTGCAAATAGAGGTGTGGGTCCAACATCTGAGCTTGCTCCTCTGTGTACACTAACATACCTCGACTCACAACTCTCAGCTTCTCTTGCTCTTGGTTCCCAGCAGGAGTACAAATTCTGGCTTCTTGCACAAGCTAGGTTTCTTGTCCAGAGAGGTAAATATCATATTATAATTAAGAAAATACAAAATCAATTTGTTACTTTTTGTTTTTGTTGTTTTCTTTTTTTGTAATTATACTTAAGTCAGTTCATAAAGTGTTTCAATCATCCTTATATTAGTCTCATCTCTTTTTGTTGCACGAATATTCATGGTGATACCTAACAATTCACCTTCAGTTTTATCATCAAAAATATTTTTATGTTCCTGAAACTTGATTGGTTGGTCTCCTCATATCTCTAAGGTGTTTTGGTTTAACTACCATTAACATTTTGACGACAGTACTACTGGAACAGTATGCATGGAGGTGGGTCCTGTAGACGATATACTGCTGGAGCAAAAGAGCACTTTTTCCTTATTTAGAGGTTGATGACAATATACTCATGAGGGAGTTTGACCTTACAGCCATTTAGTAGTGCTATACAGAGTTTATAGTAACTTCTCTAGCCACTATATAGGGTATGATTTCAGATTATAAAGCTGGAATAGACTCAGTTTTCTAGCACAGAATATCATCTACTGTCAAACCTTTTTAAACTTTCCATGAATCACCATTGGTCGATCCTTACTTGACTTTTGAATCATATAGTAAATAGAAATAGGTAGTTTGGTAGATTTTGTAATTTTTTTTTTAATTTTAAATTTCTATTAAAGTTTGGTTTGGTAGTTTGTATATTGAATTAGGTATGTAGATAGTTAAGTAGGATTGTAAATAATCTATTAATCATTTTTAGCTCTGCCATTGTCATGTCACAAATCAAAAAGGAGGATAGGAAATAAACTAAATTTAATATCATTTTACACATAATATTATGACAATTGTGTATAGTGTTATTACATCTTTTATAATGTTAATAAATTCAAGAAAATACATTTCATGAATTATGTCACAAAAAAAATACAGCATTTAATTTGTTTATTTAATTATATGAATTATACATAGGTTTTTATGTAAATTATATAATTACAATTTATAATTAATATAATTCTAAATTATAGTTTATTTAATAATATGAATTATAAATAGAGTTTTTATGTAAATTATACAGTTGTGCAACAATAGACAATGGCTTTAATCTTGAATCCAAACATTATCCCTGCAAAAAAAAAAGAAATTTATATAGTATTAATCTCAATAAAATAATTTATCAGTTATTAAAGCATTTTTTAAGCTCACTACTAGTAAAAATTTAATAGAAACCAGAAATTTTTCCATAAATTCTGTGAACATCTTAAATTGTAGGTTATTATTAACTGGGTCATTCCATGTCATCTCAACACAGGGTCTGGTTTAGAGGTGAGGTTTTCACCATCTCAGATTTTCTTGAAGGAAGAAAATCAGAAGTATTATTCGTAGACTAGAAAAAATATGAAATTTTACTGTGATATATCTACTCGATTTTGACTTTCACAACTGTAAAGTTCTCATAAATGTATCCAAATTTTTTTTGGAATTGCTACAGAAGCTTTCCTAATTTAGCTAGAGACCTGGGATTGATCTTATTTTATACACGTTTGCATGCCCTTTCTTATGATGCATAATACCATATTGATTCAGATAAAAAAAATATATTTCAAAAGCTAATTAAAAATTTTAATTTCATTTCTTACTTTTTTTTTAGGAAGCACATATTTTAAATTTTATTCCTTGAATAGTTTGTGTTGTAGTAACCTGCAAGGCAAAATATAAATTGGGAGTGGTAATGGCTTCACACTTTAAAAAATTGAAGACTGGATCTCCTTTTCTTGAAATACTCCTAACCTTTCTAACACCCAAATTTGAAAAGCACCCTGAAATGATTTTTATATTTTTCCGATGGGTCTGCTGCCTATGGGAGGGGACCTTAAATCTCTGCTTTCATAAGGAAGATTTTTAAAAAAATAGGGAAACAAAAGGCTAGGATTTAATGAAAAAATTAATAGATTTCATGCCTAAAAACTGATATATCTATACTGAGGGAATTCATAATTTTTAATTACAATTTTTTTTTTTTCATTTAAACTCTGGTTTTAAGTTGGGTCATTCAATTGTACAAGATCTAAACATCGCTATCTCAGATTTTCTTGAAATTTGGAAAAGGAGTAGTCTTTGTATGGCCTTGAAAAGATAAATGTTTTTATTGATATATACCAGCTCGTTTTTAACTTACACAGCTGTAAAGTCCTCACAAAGGAATCCAATTGGTTTTTTTTGTAATAGCTGTAGAAGCTTTCCTAATTTAGTTAGAGATATGGGTGTCATTTTTTGGTTTCATTTTATAGAATTTTTCATACTTTAAAATATCTTTCATTCATACATTGTATATCTTTCTTAAGATATACAACACCATATAGGTTAAGATAAAAAATAATTTCAAAATAATAATTTAATAAAATAATAATTTAAATAAAAAATAAAAGAATTTCTGATACATGCTCTTGTAATCTATCAATTATAACATGGATAATTGCCATTTACGATTAATAAAAATACTGTACTATAGAATTAGTCAAGATTACCAGAAAAATAGTAATCGTAGTGAAGATAAATCTCATTGACAACTAATTCAAGTTGGTGTTGTGATCACAACCACACAGAACATGTACTTGTAGTTGAATGTATTTAATTGCATTTGAAAACAAATAAAAATATCAAATATGTATAGTTACGAATCTGTATAGAAAATAATATTTAGTATCGTAATTTTGATAACTTTCCTAGAGCTCTTGCATCCGAGTACTTCCTCTAACAAAGTAAAACACATCCTCTTGCCCTTCTTTGGAATTTCAAATTCTATTCTGGTAAGTAAAAGTGTTGCTTCCATTGTGCTTATTATGCTAAATTAACTACGTTTTAATTTTCTTACATAAACCAAAATGTCCAAAGCAGGAGCGTTATTTAGTTCCATGTTAAACAGTTGGAGCTCTTTGAATTAAACACGGTGGTGTTTTTCCTAGACAGTACATTTTTTGTGATTTGTTCAATAAAAATGTATCATATGAAAGACATTTTCAAATTGGCCTGTTAAGGTAGGTACTTTTATGAACTATTCTTGGAATTTTTTGCAATAATTTGAGATCGGAATGAACAATAGTTTATTGTTTACTGTAGGTTTGCTTGTGAAGACTTCGGATAATTTTCTTACAATTGGAGATCTTCTCAGAACTGTTTGCCGAATTTGTTCAAATCTAAAGATACTTTCAATGAAGTACTTTGTTTTACATTAGTTGCATCTGGTATTCTCTTATTTAATCTTGTAAAATCACCATTTGCAAAAAAAAAAAAAATAATAAATATTGATAAAAAAAAAATATTTTACTATTATTTGAATTTTTAAGAATTATTTAGCTGTAAACCAAGTCTAGGTATAACTTTGTGAATAAAATTTGTTTTCCAATTAACCTGTATCTTGTTTTATTTATATTGTAAATTCTAAGTTTTATTTGTATTGTAAAATTCTTAAACAAAGCAATTTAGACAATAATTATAGCCTCTGCTTGATTTTTTGCACGTTTCTGACATTTATCATGCATATTTTTTCAGGTTTTACTGCATAGTATATGGCATATTTTGACCTTTTTTTATGCATATAAATCCGGTCTTTACTCATAACCTTTCTGAGACCCAAATGGTCTACTGCCCAAGGGAGAGGGGAGGAACCTTAAGCCTCTGCTTTCGTGAGAAAGATTTTAAACATTACCATCCCAAATTTATATTTTGCACTGTGATTTACAACAGTACGAACTATTCATTCAAGAAATAAATTTGAGAATTTTAAATTGGGTTTTGAGAATTTTTTAAATTTTTTATATTAACCTATAAGTTGTATATCTTAAGAAAGGGTATGAAAAAATTTATAAAATGACACCAACCCCATATCTCTTGCTAAATTAGGAAACCTTCTACAGCTATTCCAAAAAAAAAGTTGGATCCCTTTATGAGGACTTTACAGGTGTGTAAGTCAAAAACGAGTTGGCATTTATCAATAAAAAAAATTATCTTTTCAAGGCCATACCAAGACCTCTCCTTTTCCAAATTTCAAGAAAATCTGAGATAGTGATGTTTAGAACCTGTGCTGAGTTGACATGGAATGACCCAACTGAAAACCAGAGTTTAAATGAGAAAAAAAAAATGTAATCAAAAATTATAAATTTCCTCAGTATAGATAAATCAGTTTTTACTTTCCCTTACCTATTTACGAATTATATAGTAAGGAGAAGTATTGCGATCGTGTTATATTATAGGTATGAAATCTATTAATTTTTTCATTAAATCATAGTCTTTTATTTCCCTATTTTTTTTTTCCAGATTTTTGTGACATATAACAGGGCGTCAAGTAACCTTAAATTCCTTGAAGATCGGGAATTCTGCTTGGGTTTTTTGCATCAGGAAAAAATCGGGAATTATGCTTCAAAAGCAGCCAGTCATCGGAAATTTTTAGTTTAATAATTCTGTTTTTCCATTAGTACTTGGCAACAAGTGTTTAAATGTTGAGAAGGATTATTGTTGTAGTTTTTAATCTAATCGTATCTATTTTCAAGAAAGTTAGAAAAACGCTCTTTCCACATACTTCATCTATTAGTCCGTCTGTCTCAAACATGTTCTCATTCTTTTTTCTGTCCCACCTTACAGGGTTCGCTCTGTCTTTCGCAGAATTTGGGAAAATTAGGGCTCCAGGAAATTTCACTATCCCATTCCATCAGACCTACTCGTATGGAAAGTGGTGAATAAGCCCCAGACACAGGCAGGGTTCTATGGATGATAAGCCCTAGATAGTGATTGTTACAAGAAATTAGGATGGTTAGAAATGTTCCTCCAAACGAGAGGTAGTCGGAGGTAGGTAAGAAAAAGAAGGAATGGATCTTGCCTTTTGTATGGAATTGAAAGAATGAATTAAACAATTCTTGTGATATCCTCAAGTCTCCAATACAGCTTGGCTCCTAGCTTAGTTGGGCTTGGCCTAATGTTTCATTTGATTTGCCATATAGTCAGAAAAGGCAATTGCCAATATTAAGCCTTATAAACTTTTGGAACCTAAGACAATTGTGCACCATTTTTATGCAGAATCTAATTACTTGTTATATCGCTTTGATACTTTGGAAACACTTTTCATCTTTGAAGCTTGTTGATTTAGTTAAAAAAATTATTTACTGAAATCTTATTTGGTGATTATACATAGGGTAAACAACTATTAGTAGAATATACCTCCAGAAAAATTGTTAGGAGTTATAAACAAAATATAAAAAGAAATATCGAAGGGACTTATTTACCATACTTTCTTTCGATTTTTTTTTTCTTTCTTAAAATAAGGCTGTTCTGTAACTGATGGCATATTTAATTAATGGTTGGAAAAACATCTTGTATAAATCATTTATGGATGAACTCTAGATTTAAAAAATCTGTCAATATGATGAATTTAAAATCTTATATTTTTTAAATTAAATTTATATGTATTTATAGTAAGAGTTTTATCAAACTTTTTTTTTTTTTTTATTTAAAGGTCTTGAAAAACGTTTAAAACGTTTATGTGAAGAACTCCTTGGACCTACACATACAAGTTGGAGTCACACGAGTAATAACTGGGAGGAAGAAATTCTTGTAAGTTCCATCAAAATTTAAGTTTTTCAGAACATTAATAAGCTGCAATAAAATTAATGAAAAGAATTGTTTGCTGTGCCATTCCATGCCAAATTATCCAGGGACTATCACACACCCGTCACAGATTTTAATGCAAATTTGTATATATTAAGTAAATGCCAAAATTAGAAAAAAATCCAAATTTCAGCCAATTCTAACAAATAATTTCCGAATTATGGTCTTTGAAGAGATTTGAACTTCAGAAGACAATTTGCTGGAAACCAGCTTGTATGTTTTCAGTCTGTGGCTTAAATCTTTCTCCAGATACAGCCATCCATATATTACTGAAAAGAGCATTAAATTTGCTTTTAAATGATGAAATAATATTGGTGGGCCTTTGAATTTAAAGAGAGTTATTACAATATAAATCTAATAGTTTAATTTGCTTGTTGCAGATGTTTGTATGTTTAACTATGACAAAGTTTCTATTAAAAAAAGTTGGAGAGCGAAGAAGTTCTTCTTAAATATAGCACTATAGAGCTAAAATTTATTGAAAGTACAACTTAAAAGATGAAATATTTCCATAGAAAATCTCCAAATTAAAATAATTATTACTAATGGACATAGGTGTCCATAATTATTTACAACACTTCCTCTTCAACCAGTAATGGACAAATTAATATTAATTAAATAATAAATGTGATAATAATAATAACAAACAAATTATACAGAATAAGTGTGTACTTTGGAAATTATAAATTAAGTGCTCAGCCAAATGTTAACTGATGACACAGGTCACTATACTGAGCTGCAGATTGGAAATAAGTACTGAAGGTTGCAGTGTCCAGTATAAATTTATTAAAACTATGATGAATCTGTATTGCCTTGAAAAAGATTTTCTACTAAAAGAAACTTGGTTAAAAGAAGTGTTGTGAAGAAAAATCCAAAATCAGAAGTTTTCTTTACTTTTAACCTGCAGCATCCGAAGAAATCACAGCAGAAAGAGTGAGCTCAGACTCAGATATCTGTTTAGGACTTAGCATTTTTCTTAAAATAGCACCAACTGTGGAACCAAATATCCACTCTTTCGTAGACTGTGTTCATGAAAGCAATTGGTGGATTGGAATGATTCAGTATATATATGAGGCAGAAGGTGATTATGTTTTATTTATGCATCCCTATGGTCCAGCTGAAACTTTTTTTGGCCTCAAAAAGAAGACAAATGTCTTGTACTACCAGCTCGTCGACTTTGTTTTATAATATTTCCAGGAATAACTTCTTAATTGGTAGATTATACAACATTGATTCTGATTCACGGAAAGAAATAAGCAAAGCCTGGAACAACTTTAAATGGTTATTGTATTATCGACCATTAATTTTTAAATAGAAAATTTAATTATTCATTTATATCCTAGGCTACTTTTAAGTGACTTGATTTGGTTTGAAAGATAAATACTTGGGACACTTATCATCGTATTAACTTAACCAACATATGTCATGTTAGATCAAAATATAGCACATGCCCCCATTGAACATAACATTTTTTCAATTAAGGAAGAAGTTGCTTGGGGGATGCGGTCAAAGACTGAAACACTAATAAATATAACTCAGTTTTCATATATTTTAATATATCATGTATAAATAATGCATTATTTTAATTGCAATTAATTTTTACATTGTTTTTATTTTCATTAATCACCTGTCAACATTTTTAACATCATTGTAATCTTTTACAAATCTTATAATATCATAATTATACTTATACATTTTCCCAAATCTTCATACTAGTAGTCATTTACTAGTATACTTACTTTTCATATACTTTATTATATCATGCATAATGTACTTTATTGTTTCATGTAATTCATAATCATTCCTTCACTCTTTTCTCATTAGTTTAATTTTTCATTATTTACAATTTCTATATTAACATCTTCTTCTTTATACTTCATATATTTTTATCATGCTTCTCATTTCTGTTTATTACCATTTTTTTACTGTTTCTGATATTGCCTCTGTTGTTTTCAATGTTGTTATCTTGTTTTTCTTTTAGCCCTGATGATTGCCTGAAACTTTGGCTGAAACGTTGGCACAGAATAAATAAATTACACTTATTAGTATATTAGTCTTTGACCGCCCCAGATCAACTTCTTCCTTAATTATATCTACGGTCAACAAACTTTACTCTAATAACATTTTTCTTTATCTAAATGAAATGTTTTAGATTTACGTTGTAATAAAATTCTAAAATCCACCAATATTATTCCATCATTTGAAAGGAATAATATCCATCATTCACTTAGTAGCAACCTTATTGAATAATTTGTTTCTTAAGACTATTGCTTTTGGCTGAGTACTTATTTTATAATTTTAAAGGTATGCACTTATTCTATATACTTCGTTTAAAGTGTTGATAGTTAGTTATTATTATCGCGTTTATTATTTAATATTCATTACTGTTTTTATTTTTTTATTAGTCTGTTTGTTTTTTATTTTAAGAGCAAAAAACTGCTGCAGGTTATCATTGCCATCATAACCACAAAGAGCAATTCAATTTATTGACTTTTTGTGAACAGTTGTATACAAAGGAGCATAAAGAATAAGCATGGCAGCTTGGTAAGGCTGCCACTATTGATGAGATTTCGCCAGACTGGTGAGGTATGGTGGACCAGAACTTGTGAAAAATTTGCAGAACCTCAGAGAATACCAGACGAGTGGGAGGAAAACCTGATAGGAAAACCAGGATCCGAAGTTTGTCGTCCGACTCAATGCTGCTGTCTGCCCTCTTCAGATTTTATATGGTAGTTAAGCAAGGAGATAGCCTCAATCCGCTCCTCCTCTCTTCAATGTAGCTATGAATGAGTTACTTCATAGCTGAGGTGTAAGAGCAGAACTCCCAGAGCTACTGCTGGATACTGGAATATGATATAAGTGCAGGTGCAGTGTTTCCTTTTCGCAGATGACATTGTGCTGGTTGCTGACAGTCCAGGAAGACTGCAAGTCGCTGTGGAGGAGTGGTAGGAGGAGCTAAGAAGAAGGGGTCTTGCGATAAATCCAGACAAGAGCAAAGTTATGCATACAGGCAAGGAAGAGGAAAATCTAAGAATCGAATGTGACGGACGACAACTAGAAGTGATGGATGACTACCTTTACCTTGGTACAGTGATTAGCCGGGACGGCAAAATAGACCAGGAGGTTCTCAACAGAGTAAAGAAAGCAAATCAGGTCTTTTATCAAATATTGACCACCATGGAAGGGAAACAAGAAATCAGTAATGATGCTAAGCTCTGAATCTTTAAGTCAGTGTTCCTCCCAGTCTTGCTTTATGGATCAGAGAGTTGGGTTCTCTTAGAACGGCATGGGAATCAGGTCACAGCAGTAGAAATGAGATATCTAAGAAAAGTAGTTTGGAAGATCAGACGAGACTGAGTGAGCAATGAGACTATTAGGGAACCCTTGGTGTTAGACCAACAAGCAATATCCTGGAGGAACACCAGGGACTAAAAATATCATCTAAGAACACACAATTGAGGTGGTTCTCTTCTTGTTATTAGATGATTATGAGTCAAATGGCTCTGCCCAATTCTTTGAAAAGAGCTTTGAGGGCACTCAGAAAGTCAGAGCAAACTATTATTGATTGTTCTAGTGATGACCAGGCTTTTAAAGGAGTGCTTTTAAAATTGCCATCAGTTCAGTTGTGAAAAATCCACAAACACTATCTAATTTGTACTTCAGAATTCTATCGCCATTGGAGACTTCACAAGACGTTGGGTCAGTTGTTTTTGAGCCATCCGTAAAAATAACCTTGCTATACTGATAGTTGCTGAGTTCAAAAAGCTCTATAGTACTATATTTAAGAAGAATTTCTTCACGCTTCAATTTTTTTTAATAGAAACTTTGTCATTGGTGAACATACAAACATCCGCAACACACAAATTAAACTATTAGATTTACATTGTAATAACTCTCTTTAAACTCAAAGGCCCACCAATATTATTTCATCATTTGAAAAGAAATTTAATGCTCTTTTCAGTAATATATGTTCTATTAGGATATCTGGAGTAGAGAGATTTTAGCCACAGATATTTTTCAATATAAAAGTCACAACTTAAAAAGCACTTTTATTTTTGTTTTTAAGAATAATATCTATCCATGATGAAAAGTCATTCCCCATAAAATGTAGGATGAATAAATAAATTTTGAAGCCTCTAGCTCAATAAATATTGGTTTTACATAGAAAAGCTTAAATACGCACAAGTTGGTTCCAGATCAAATTGTCTTCTGAAGTTCAAATCTCTTCAAGACCATAATTCTGAAACTTTTTGTTAGAATTGGCTGAAATTTGGCATTTTTTCTTATTTTCATATTCACTTATTATATACAAATTTGTTTTTAAACCTGTGATGGTTGGGTAACAAATTAAACTTTGGCAAGATGATTTTAGCATGGCCCTGTTGTTTTTACTTTCTTGTACGCAGGAAAGGATGTATTATAATTGCGAAAATTTTCGGTTTTCAGATTTCAACAGAAATATCCATTTTGACCATCCCTGAATCTATTTTGACTAGTTTTGTCGTGATATCTGACTTACATTCGTACTTGCGTATCTCGCAGAACTCAAAAACAGTTAGCAGTAAAAAGTTAAAATTTTGTATTTGGGATTGTTGTAAAGTCTAGTTTTGAACCTAACTTTTTGGTCACTACATGATCACCAGAAGTGGTACTTTCTTGAAGGTCATAATGGATTTCCATCCAAAATCATATTAAAATATAACGCAAAACTCATCAGATTTGGTATTTATGATTTATATATTGATTTTAATAATATACTAGATTTTGGTCTGAATTGGCAAACCGGAAGCAGTATTATAAATTTTA